>JANAVB010016400.1:2434860-2684841 GCA_029216955.1 Iris pallida | reverse complement strand
ACTTGGGTTTTGCAAAAAAAATTAGTGAATCTTTCAATTATAATTTAGTTAGGAGGTGCATTACTTAGCTAAACCTATCTAATGCTTAAGTTACTCACAAGTGTCTAGAAGAATCTATACTACTATATAATTAGGAAAGTTGGTTAAACCTTGAATTTTTCTTACAAATATGTTCTTATCTAACTTTACTAATTAAAATATTCATCAAATTTAATAAGAGCAGCAAGGTAATTACATATAGAAATAAAAAAAATTGTTATATGATGTCTTTCGCTCTTTCCAAGTACAAAAAAAGTTAAAAGAAGCTAAAATACGTACAATGCACGTTCATAATATGCTAGTAGGAATTAATAACATTTGTGATATCTAAGTGAAATGATGGTTCCAAGAATATTTATATGAGAACAATTGAAGTTTAGGTATTGTTTGGGAAGAGGGTGAAAATAGAGGAAAGAAAAATGTTGAGAGGTAAAGAATTTGAGAGAGAAAGTAGTATTAAAACATTATGTCATATTGATTATGTGGAATCAAACTGAATATACAATACAACCAATCTATAATAGGTAACTACCAATCTATAGTATGTAATTAATCTCATACAATAATGCATCTAGTAAGTAACTACAAATATATAGTAGATATTTAATTTTCTATAAATCTCATATCGTTAGGCAATATTCTAAATCAGGATCCTATTAATTACAATATAATAAAATTCTAGATATTGACATTTATGTACAAATATCTTTATCATGTCCCTACAAGATGGAGCACCATGAGGTGATTCCAAACTTGTTTGTCAATTACGGGAAGGAAGAGCGAAAAAGAAGTTTGGTGAGCACATCGGCTAGCTGATCAGCAGAGAAAATATGAGAAACTCGAAGAGAACCACCTTGAACTTATTTCGAATGAAGTTGTAGTCAAGATCAACATGTTTCATATGAGAATGAAATATCGGTTTTGAGCGCAGATTTGTTGCACCAATGTCGTCATAGTAGATAACCGGTTGTTGAGGTATAAGACATGAAGCTCGGTGAGTAGAGAACAAATCCAACGAATTTCTGTAGTTGTGGTAGTCATAGCTTGATACTCGGCCTCGGTAGAAAGTGAGCCAGGTCCTTTATTTTTTTAACTCCATGATATTGGATGCGAACAATGTAGATGAGATAGTCATTTGTTAAGGTGAAATCATCTTTGTTCTAGGCCGATCGGCATCCGAAAATGCATGTAGTGACAATGGTGAGTTGCGGTAGATAACAACAGCATGAGCAATAGTACCACGAAGATACCGTAGTAGACGCTTTACTACATTCTAATGATCTGTATTGGGACAGTACATGAATTGTGATAACTTGTTGAGTATAAGAAATATTCGGAGTGTGAGTGATAAGTATTAGAGACTACCAACAATGGCTAGTGTTTAGTTGGATCAGAGAGGGATGATCCAAAGTGAAGGGTGAGTGTTGGAGTAGTGACAAGTGGCGTAGACACATGCTTGGCATCGGTCATGTGAGTGCGAGTAAGTAGATCATGGATATATCGCTGCTAAGAAAAAAGATGCCATGCGGACGTGGAATAACTTAAACTCCAAGAAAATATGAAAGGGGCCAAGATCTTTGAAGAAAAATCTGTTGGAGAGAAGATAAAATAATTTTGTACTACTGCATCGATTTTTTATGTGATAATGATGCATCAACATAGACCAAGAGATATATCATGAAGCCAGAAATAGATTTACAAAATTGAAAAATAGAAATAAATTTTTTTGTATTGTAGGAACATAAAACACATTTCGAAGTGAGAAAGTATGTGAGAGAGTGTGTAGAGATCTAGAACCAGTATACGAAATAGAAAAACTCGTGCCATCGCCAATCACAACATCGTCAGTCCCTGAATAAGGAGCATGAGTTGAAAGATTACTCAGGTCGGTAGTAACATGGTGCGATGCACCATTATCAAGGAGCCAATTGGTGCCTTCAGAGTTGTCTGTCATTGCAACATTGGCACGTGGTTGCCATGGAGCTGGAGGTTGAGGTTGCCAATGAATATGCTCATTGTTATGGATTGGATTGTATATTTTTTGGTGTCAAGCGAAATAGAGCACACTAGTGAACCATGTGTCATTGAACACGACACCCTTGACACTTTTAAGATATGTCCGAGGAGAGGGACGATTATTTGTATATTGGAGTTGGTTGTGTGCGTCCCGACGACCATTAGATCCTTGACCCATTCGATCGAGAGTTGGCCTGAGTTAATTATGATTGATGATGGTAAGGGGTTTGGTGGGTTATTAAGTATTGGGTATGAGAACTTGAGTGTTGTCATGGCCATGGGATTCAAAGTGACAATTGATGTCAGTGTGAGAAAGAAGAGGAGATAGGTTCTAGAAGGAAGCTCTGATACCATAAATAAGTTGCGAGAGAAAGTATTTGGAGAATAATGACATATTAATTATATTGAATTGAGCTGAATATAAACAATAAAATCTATAATATGTAACTACAAATCTATAGTAGATAATTAATCTACCATAATATTCTTTAATAGGTAACTATCAATATAGTAGGTAATTATTTTTTTATAAATTTGCTACGGTTAGGCAATATTCACAATAAAGATCCGATAGATTACAATGAAATAAATTTTTAGATATTGGCAATTATGTACAATATCTTTATGAAGGGGAAAATGAGAGCAAACTAGAAATAGTGGTGTTTGGGAAAGGGAATGAGGAAGGAAAATTTGGGAGAAAAATCTACGGGGTCCCACTCAAAAAAATTCCCAAAAGTGTGAGGAAATGAGAGTTGAAAGGATTGTAGGAAAAATTACACAACTACCTGTTGGTCCATTGATCATGATCACACCTAATTTTGATAATCAAAATCAACTTTGGTCGATACGCAAAATATACATACTGCTACAGGTTTACAGGTTTCAAGACTGCACCTACTACTGCTAAAAGCACAAAAGTTTCGTCGTCATCAAGAACCAAACGCAATGGAATCAAGATCAAGTTTTACATATTTATTTTGTACTTTTACTTTTATTGAGTTTAGAAAAAAAATATGTAAGATTGATCAGGATCGGTACTGACTTAGCTATTTCTTAGTCCACAAATCATAGCCTACCTATCCACAAATACATATTCAAAGTCCACATTCCAAATTAGCCCAAAACCTATCAATTTGGTCCAAAATTGGTCTAACAGAACTCAGACAGAACTTGGCCATAACTCGGCCCGAGTTCGGTCAGGGTTTGAACAAAATTTTCAATTCCCTCCATATCTGTATCCAATATTCGAATGCGAGATTTCTGTATTCGAACTCTACCCGAACTCTGCCCAATTAGGTTTACAAAAATACTATAAATAGAAAAGAACTTTCACATTTCCAAATCATCATTCATTTAATCTTCTCTTCTCTATTTATTTCTAAGTATTTTTTACGAGCTGAACTTTTAAATCAAGTCTATACTACTCTTAGCCAAGTGTAATCCCCCAAACATTTTGGAGGATTTTATTACCTAGATATTTCATTTCAATTATTTTAATTTTCATGAGACTTGGAAAAATTTTAATTTTGCAAAAATAATTTTATTATTGATTTGTACTCTCCCTTAGTATTCATACCCTATTAATTCGTTGTTGTTTTTGTTGATTATTATTATATTATTATTATTGTTATTATGTTATTTTAAATTACAATATGTAGGGTATTAATAAGCCTTATTATTTATTTAATAATTTATTAATACATGTTATAGCAATAACAGGCATTATGGATACAAAATATTTATTAAAGTATGTTAGTAATATTTTGGGAATTTAGGAATTTTTTATAAGATTTATTTAGATTTTATTATGTATATATATATACATATAAATATGGGAATTATATCCTTTTGTGAAAAAAAAAAAAAAGAAAAACAACAAAGCGCACTGTTCCTACAGGAACAGTGCTGGTGTAATCCGATCCGGGGATTAGGCCGCGAAAGCTTCTTAATGAGATTTTAAATCTCAATCCAAGATTTGATTAGGTTTTATCAAATCCTTATCTATCCTATCACCTAATCTAATCCCAATATCCCTTGTTATTCGATCAAAAATTCAATCCCAAAGAACTCGGAACTCTCGGGTTTACGCACAGCCGACTTGTTGGAGATTTTGTAAAAAATTTCTCTCGACACTCCTCCCCAACCCAAACCACCCGATCCCTGAGCATCCCGACGTCCTAGCAAGCGTCACCGACCACCTGCACGATGGCGCCACCCATCGAACCGCGGGAAAAAAATCCCCAAACCGCACGGCAACAGAGAACACTCTGTTTCCCTCAACCGCGAGGTACCTCCATTAACTACCACTTTTCTTCACGCGTAGTCGATAATTTTATCCCGAGAGTTTTAATGTAGAGGCTACATTACCCTCTAGAAGACCCACCCATTAGTACCTGGAAGGATCACACCATTGAGTCGAAAATTCGACTCAAAACCACAAAAAACCAACTGTCGCCGACAGTGGGAAGCATCCCCGACCACCCTGTTCGCTGTCAAATTTTGATCCATCCTGTAGAGAGTTTTGGAATTTTTGAACAACATATTAGACAACCTATAGCACTTCATAACCCTTCTGTTACTTTAATTTTTTATCTAATAAATGCAAAAGAAATCGATTTCAAAGTTTGACGAAAAACTGATTTTTATAACACTGAATTTTTGAAAATTAACCGATACGTGCGTCCCGACAAATCGGGCGACGTGGTCTGCACCATAGCATCGAAAGGCTATGGATGTTACCGACGTGTGGTAACTGACGGAACTCGATTTCATGCGTGCGCGCGACGAAATCAGTGCGTATCCGTCGAGATACCCTCGTATCAACGTTTTGCAAACTAGCCCATAACTTCGTGCACGTTCGTCGGATCGATGCAAACTTGTGCCATCAGGACCGTATCGATTTTTTGGTCCTGTATGCCAAGTTTTGTCCGATTCTGAGAAGGTTGATCGGAACGCCAAAATTGGCGGGCCCGCGACCCGTCTAACGGGCGAATTTGTGCACAGCCCACCGGAATCCAACTTTGGACATACGGTTGGGTTCGTCTCCTCAAACCAGATCCGTAGACATGTAGTTTGACGACTTTAGAGACCGTAGGTCCTGGCACATTTCGGTGCAAAACGGGTCCAACGGTGGACATCATTTTGACCCGAATTTACGATTTTGCCCCTGTTCCAGAATTGGATTTTTGGACAGGCATTTCCTAGGTATTTCTTTTATGCCAAATCTGTTCGTGATGTTTATTTCAGCATCCGAGGTTGTTCGTAGAAGTTGGCTTTCATTCTTTCCTATTTTGACGGTTTGAGTCATCCGGCGTCGCCATTCTGCACATTACCTCCAGGCAAGATACCTTGCCACCACTGTTTATTTATTTAGCTCATATTTCATGCATTATTCATTATTTTCTTTATGCAAAATAAATGTGATACATGGCATAACTTGTTAGAACTTACTGTTTAGTTATATTTCCTGCTATGTATTATTTTCTTACCCATTAAACTTAGAGTTAAGGGACCACCCTTTGTGTGTTACATTCATAGGCCTTACACATTTGTACCATGTTATGAGTCACATATAGAACTCGGACATGCGTGACTGGCTGGCCACCAGTACGTATAAGCCGTGCGATAGGATTAACCGCTAATAGACATTGTATGCTTAGTTTGACTTAGCGGTTAATAGCGGTTATGTGTTGCAGATACAACATAGTAGGCATTGGGCGGGAAGTACATATCCTTAGCGTATGGGCTGCTTTACACATTTCCTTGTGACCGTATGCTCCACTGGAGATGCGGGTTGACGACCCCTTATTACTGCTGGCCACTGACGTTCGTGGAACGATTATGCCTGAGGCCCCTGGTGCCCCAAGGAGACTATGACGATCCCATTTTTTAGCCAGGGCCTATGCGTTGGAAGGGATGTACTTAAACTGCATTCACATAGAATGGTAGGCTACCTTTATCCGTTAGGTACGAGTACTTTTGGTTTGGGTACTTGTATCTGACCATGGCTTGGAACAATAACTTGTCGCAGATTAGTTCGTCATATCTTGTCCTTGTTTGTTGTAGGTGTGACCTACTACTTCGATGAGAAGGTATTGAACTTGTTGGGGTCCGGATACCATATTGGATTCATCGCATGAAAGATACGTCATCGTGAATTAGTTTACCATCTCCTGTCCTTGTTTGGTTGGGGGGATGGTAAGCTAGTTCAATAGGTGTGTATTGGACCATGTTATGATCTGATCTTTCTTATTCTTTTGAGCAGTATTTATTCAGTTTATGTGGCATGTTCTTTTTGTATCTTGTTACGTCCCTCTGAGGACCTGGTGATCTCTCCAGGTATAGGTACAGGACTTTCCGTAGGAGTATGGCTCCGCTATAGACTCATCCTTCACGTTCGAGCGAGTTGTATCTTCTGATCACAGCTGTCCCTATTGGTTGAGGAGCCTATTTAGTCATCATTACTTATTTTTTTATCTTAGAGGTTGGACTCTATTTCCTTTCAGTTTATTCTAGTGCCGGTAGTGGATTTGTCTCCGCCCGGCCAACAGCTATATTTTGACGATTACTTTGATTCATGAGATACCATTTTTCTTTATTCTGTGGATAGATTTAGCTTTTACCTGTGATTGTCTGTTATTATTATTCATAAAAGCCTATGTGTATATTCTAGATTTCATATATTGGAGTATATCTCGTATATATGCAGCTGGCATGCTTCGTTCCTAGTCCTACGTATTTTGGGACTGGAGCGTTACATGTTTTTGTGGTGGCCCATGCTGGTCAAGATAAATTGTTTGGTTACTTTACGTACCAAGCAAGCCTGCGTATAGGATTAGAAATTAGGAATCTCATCCACATATATGACATTCTATCCCGCCTTCATTTCGAACTTCCAACTGTTTATCTTGATTGTTCTTCTTTGAATCATTCCTCCGTAAACCCTTATCCCACTATGTACGTACTAGGTCGTCACGTTCCATCATGCAATCACACTACTAGTTCAACTCTTATAAGTTGGTAGAAAGCCTCACAACCTAAATTCCTTTGACTTTAACCAAGGCCTTAGACAAGAAGAAAGTAGGACGATGGCAGAGGCACGAACACCGGACATGACTTAGATCTTAAATAGTTTAAGCTATTTATATGTTCTTCATCATTATCTTGCGTATTTGTAATTGGACTACCTTGACTAATGTTGCTATTATAGCCTAGTTTTGCGAGCTTACTCTCTCATCGAGCTTGTTTAGGACATATGTTTTATGGTGGGCGCCCACTGATACGTTGTCTTATCAGAACCTGTGTATTGTGGTCTGATCAACCATAGTGCAATTGGTTCGCCTTTCGTATTTTTACGTGGATTGAGATATGGTTAGCTTAACATATTTGCCCTCTAGGATCTCATCCACTGGTTGTTAACATTTTGAATTCTTTATTAAACTCTCTTTCAATTGCTTGACTAAAACTTATCTGAATCTATTCTAACATTGCCCTTATCTTCATGCCAGCATTATGACTCTACACAGTGGACACGCCCCTACCCTAGCCATCATCTGGTGATGTAACTTCCAGGGAGAACAGGTTTCCCCAATGACCCCGGTGACTCCGTATCAGCTAGAGCCACAGCAGAATTCCACGAACCCATCGATGGTACAGCAGGAAGCCCAAGTGCCCCCAGTCAGCCAGGTTAGCAAACCACTACAGTACCACCAGGAGAGACTGTACCATCCCCATTGCCTCAGCAGTTTTCACCACAGCCTGGACCCCAGCTGCCCTCACTTCCGACTGGTGCAGACCCAACCACCCAGTTTATGTATCAATGCTGCAATCTCAGTGGCAACAGATGGAAATGTTGAGGCAGAGCATGATGGCCTACCTATCTAGACCTCCACCAGCCCCGGTACTAAATCCAGCACCAACTCCACAACCTTATCTGGGCTCCATTAAGGATTTCATCGACATGGGGCCTAAGAATTTTAAGGGTACCAGAGTCCTTTAGAAGTTTCCGCCTGGCTTATCAGCACCGAGAAATACTTGAGGGCATCCCAGTTGCCAGCACATGATTGGATGACAGCAGTGGACTTACTCTTAGAAGACAATGCTCACCACTGGTGGAAGGCTGAAGAAAGACGACTGGGCACTGGGATCACATGGAAGGAATTTTATGACCTCTTCTATGAGAAATTTTCCCCATCTATGTTCAAGACGCTCTCTATGACCAGTTCCTTCATTTGAAGCAGGAGAACATGTCGGTAGATGAATACGATGCGGAGTTCAGCCGCTTGAGTAAATTTGGTGCATCATTGATACCAACGGAGCAGGAGAGAGCGAGGAGGTTCCATCAAGGGCTTTCACCAGAGCTCAAGCCTTACACTACCACACAGTCTCGAGTCTCTCATGCAGCTGTTTTGGAGAAGCACGTAGCAGGAGCTCCTCCGTAAGGAGCAGCATGACCAGAGGCGTCCTACCCAATGCACAGACCAGTTAGAGTTAACCCGAGTGGACCTATTAGACGTCCCATGGCATACCAGCAGGAGAGAGAGGGCCCTATCAGGCTTAGAGAAGCCTATTTGCCATTTTAAGATAAGGACACATTCAGAGAGATTGTCGCATTCGGTTGGGCCAGTTTAGAATGTGGATCGGAGCAACACAAGGTCAAAGATTGTCCTGGATGACATGACTTAGCACCGCATCAGCAGACCCAAGGACCACCCTTGCTTTAGCACTAGCTCAGCAGCAGATGCCAAGACCCCTAGCACCGGGATTGGGAGCACCACAAAGATATCAGCGGGGACCACCTTTACCTGACCAGGTAGCTCATATTAGGCAGGAGATGAAAGGCGTGGACAGGCATTTACCATGGAGGCGATAGACACCCCTCCTGAGATTGAGAATCTAGCAGGTATTACCCTAGTTGTACCATTGTGTTATTAGTCATGACATGTTACCAAAACCACACCTTACTAGATAGTCTATAGGCATAACATAATGATTCTCTCTGTAGTGATTACTAGTTCTCAACCCAAATGCATGAACACAATCATCGACACCAATAGAAAACTGTATGCCTGATCTGTGGCCCCGTCAATAACCTTAGTATGCTATAGATAATCATTCAATCCCTCTGTACGCCTCTTTGAAATTGACAAAAGTTCTCCACTTGAGTTGATAAATCAAGTGGTTTATGACATCAAATTTTACCAAGTATCATTTTGATGGCTCTACCGTGACTTCGATAATTGGAGCACAACACCAGCCTTTTCCTTCCAACAAATTTTACCCTCATGAACTAGACAAACCACCCTACACACATGACTCACATGTCCCACACAAACGCACCATCATGCTCCTTTCAATTACACCTCATGCTCGACTTATTAACCCTTAGAACAACCACGAATGAAACTCTCATCCTACTTGATTTTTTTCCATGCAAGGCCAAACCAATCCCTCAAACAACTAGACACCCATGATCCATTGTAAGAATAAGGATACCCTAACTTGTAGAAAATAGCGTTAGTCCGAATTTTATTGACTACCTCCACCCTTTTTACAGAGACCAAGTTACGATATGACTACCTGCTCTCCCTTAGTTTCAGCCTCACTATATTCTTCCATTAAGAATTATTGTTATATTTTATATTAAGTGTTATATTAATTTCGAGGACAAATTTTTATAAGTTGGGTAGGATATAATCTCCCAAATTTTGGAGGATTTTATTACCTAGATATTTCATTTCAATTATTTTAATTTTCATGAGACTTGGAAAAATTTTAATTTTGCAAAAATAATTTATTATTGATTTGTACTCTCCCTAGTATTCATACCCCTATTAATTCGTTGTTGTTTTTGTTGTATTATTATTATTATATTATATTATTGTTATTATGTTATTTTAAATTACAATATGTAGGGTATTAATAAGCCTTATTATTTATTTAATAATTTATTAATAGACATGTTATAGCAATAACAGGCATTATGGATACAAAATATTTATTAAAGTATGTTAGTAATATTTTGGGAATTTAGGAATTTTTTATAAGATTTATTTAGATTTTATTATGATATATATACATATATAAATATGGGAATTATATCCTTTTGTGAAAAAAAAGAAAAACAACAAAGCGCACTGTTCCTACAGGAACAGTGCTGGTGTAATCCCGATCCGGGGATTAGGCCGCGGAAAGCTTCTTAATGAGATTTTAAATCTCAATCCAAGATTTGATTAGGATTTTATCAAATCCTTATCCATCCTATCACCTAATCTAATCCCAATATCCCTTGTTATTCGATCAAAATTCAATCCCAATAGAACTCGGAACTCTCGGTTTACGCACAGCCGACTTGTTGGGGATTTTGTAAAAAAATTCTCTCGACACTCCTCCCCAACCACAACCACCCGATCCCTGAGCATCCCGACGTCCTAGCAAGCGTCACCGACCACCTGCATGACGGTGCCACCCATCGAACCGCCGGGAAAAAAATCCCAAACCGCGGCAACAGAGAACACTCTGTTTCCCTCAACCGCGAGGTACCTCCCTTAACTACCACTTTTCTTCACACGTAGTCATAATTTTCGATCCCGAGAGTTTTGATGTAGAGGCTACGTTACCCTCTAGAAGACCCACCCATTAGTACCAAGGATCACACCATTGAGTCAAAATTCGACTCAAAAACCACGAAAAAACCAAATGTCGCCGACAGTGGGAAGCATCCCCGACCACCTGTTCTGTCAAATTTTGATCCATCCTGTAGAGAGTTTTGGAAATTTTTTGAACAACATACAACCTATAGCACTTCATAACCCTTCTGTTACTTTAATTTTTTTATCTAATAAATGCAAAAGAAATCGATTTCAAAGTTTGAGGAAAAACTGATTTTTACAACACTGAATTTTTGGAAAATTAACCGATACGTCGTGCGTCCCGACAAATCGGGCGACGTGGTCGTGCACCATATGCATCGAAAGGCGCGTATGGATGTTACCGACGTGTGGTAACTGACGGAACTCATTTTATTGCGTGCACGCGACGAAATCAGTGCGTATCCGTCGAGATACCCTCGTATCAACGTTTTGCAAACTAGCCCATAACTTCGGGCACGTTCGTCTGATCGACGCGAAACTTGCGCCATCAGGACCGTATCGATTTTTGGTCCTGTATGCCAAGTTTGGTCCGATTCTGAGAAGGTTGATCGGAACGCCAAATTGGCGGGCCCGCGACCCGCTAACGGACGAATTTGTGCACAGCCACCGGATCCAACTTTGGACATTCGGTTGAGTTTGTTCTCTTCAAACCGGATCCGTAGACATGTAGTTTGACGACTTTAGAGATCGTAGGTCCTGGCATGCATTTCGGTGCAAAACGGGTCCAACGGCGGACATCGTTTTGACCCGAATTTATTATTTTGCCCTGTTCCAGAATTGATTTTTGGACAGGCGTTTCCTAGGTATTTCTTTTATGCCAAATCTGTTCGTGTGTTTATTTCAGCATCCGAGGTTGTTCGTAGAAGTTGGCTTTCATTGCTTCCCTATTTTGACGGTTTGAGTCATCCGGCGTCGCCATTCTGCACATTACCTCCAGGCAAGATACCTTGCCACCTTGTTTATTTATTTAGCTCATATTTCATGCATTATCATTATTTTTTTTATAAAATAAACTTTATACATGGCATAACTTGTTAGAACTTACTGTTCAGTTATATTTCCTGCTATATATTATTTTCTTACCCATTAAACTTAGAGTTAAGGGACCATCCTTTGTGTGTTGCATTCATAGGCCTTGACACATTTGTACCACGTGTTGTGAGTCACATATAGAACTCGGACATGCGTGACTGGCTGGCCACCAGTACGTATAAGCCGTGCGATAGGATTAACCGCTAGACATTGCATGCTTAGTTTGACTTAGCGTTAATAGCGGTTATGTGTGTGGATACAACATAGTAGGCATTGGGGGGAGTACATTCCTTAGCGTATAGGCTACTTTACACATTTTCCTTGTGACGTACGCTCCACTGGAGATGTGGGTTGACGACCCCTTATTACTGCTGGCCACTGACGTTCGTGGAACGATTATGCCTGAGGCCCTGCCCCTGGTGCCCCAAGGGGGGACTATGCGATCCCATTTTTTAGCCAGGGCCCATGCGTTGGAAGGGATGTACTTAAACTGCATTCACATAGAATGGTAGGCTACCTTTATCCTTAGGTACGAGTACTTTTGGTTTGGGTACTTGTATCTGACCATGGCTTGGAACAATAACTTGTCGCGGCTTAGTTCACATCTTGTCCTTGTTTGGTTGTAGGTGTGACCTACTACTTCGATGAGAAGGTATTTAACCTTGTTGGGGTCCGGATACCATATTGGATTCATCGCATGAAAGATACGTCATCGTGAATTAGTTTACCATCTCCTGTCCTTGTTTGGTTGGGGGATGGTAAGCTAGTTCAATAGGTGTGTATTGGACCATGTTATGATCTGATCTTACTTATTCTTATTGAGCAGTATTTATTCAGTTTATGTGGCATGTTCTTTTTGTATCTTGTTACGTCCCTCTGAGGACCTGGTGATCTCTCCAGGTATAGGTGTACAGACTTTTCGTAGGAGTATGGCTCCGCTATAGACTCATCCTTCACGTTCGAGCGAGTTGTACCTTCTGATCGCAGCTGTCCCTATTGGGTTGAGGTGCCTATTTAGTCATTATTACTTATTTTATTTATCTTAGAGGTTGGACTCTATTTCCTTTCAGTTTATTCTAGTGCCGGTAGTGGATTTGTCTCCGCCCGGCCAACAGCTATATTTTGACGATTACTTTGATTCATGAGATACCATTTTTCTTTATATTCTGTGGATGAGATTTAGCTTTTACCTGTGACTGTCTGTTATTATTATTCATAAAATAGCTTATGTGTATATTCGGATTTCCATATATTGGAGTATATCTCGTATATATGCAGCTGGCATGCTTCGTTCCTAGTCCTACGTATTTTGGGACTGGGGCGTTACACCAAGTTAGTACAGTTTCTATTTAATCTAGAGTTTGGTGTTGAAGAGTTGTATTGGAGGTTGTATTCAGAAAATATTCCAGCTTTCAAATTGCTTCTGGAGTCAGTCGTGCACTCATCTCCAAGCACGGTGTTGTGAAGTCGATCATGCACTTATCACCAAGCACGGTGTTGTAAGAGTTACAAGCACTCAGTTAAAGCTTGTGTATAGTGGATTAATATCGAGCATGAGTACTCGAGACTGAACTGGTCCTCTCAGAGAAAAACCAATATATATCGCTGTGTCACTGAGTTTGATCTTCTTAATTAACTCCTACTTTACTGTAAGGTATTTACTATCATATATTTGCTTTTACTTGCCATAGTATATACGTTTAAATATTTAATTGGTGATATTTTTTGCTGCAAACGCACACACTTTATTCACCCCTAGAGGTGCTCAACGGTCCTATAATTGGTATCAGAGCAGGTTATACATATACATAACATCTAAGAGTATAGATATCTATGGCAGCCATTAAATCTATATTCAATGGTAAAGGGCAATCCATAAATAGACCCCCACTATTTGATGGAACAAACTACACATATTGGAAAACACGAATGAGTTTCTTTCTTAAATCACTGTACTTCGATCTATGGTCGATAGTGATACAAGGTTAGAAGAAATCACCTAGAATAGTGATTAATGGTGTATTAATAGACAAGTCCCATGAAAAATGCACTGAGCATGAAAAGGCACAGGCTAGTCTAGATGTACGAGCCTCAATGCACTATTTTGTGCAATCGACAAAACGAGTTTAGTCGCGTATCTACATGTACCATCTAATAAAATTTGGAGACTTCGTGAGGGAACTAATGAAGGAACTTCCCAAGTGAAGAATCCAAAATCAGTAGATTGACACAGGAATATGAGTAACTTAAGATGAAACCCGGTAAGTCAGTAAGGGCACAAGTACGAGACAACGTCCAGCCTAAACCACATCAACGGTAGAACACTGTCTAGGTCTACTATACTAACTAACAATATGTATCATAACCTGTCAAGACATCTCAACTCCAAAAGGAGCACAAATCTTGATAAATATTCATATTCAATCACAATGACTATAAGGAAGATAAATAACGCGAATAAGATATACAGACATGATATAAAATATCCAGAAAATCTAACATAACATAATACAGGTCCAAATTTGGAGTCTAAGAGTCAACTATCTCAAATGACATAAGTCTCAAATAATAACATGCCAAGAGTCAAGAGCTGGAGGCAAATCCAGACTAAACTAGTCTAACTGAGTCGCTTCTAGAGCCTTCTCAGCTGGAGGTAGACCCTCCTAGATCAGTGTCTCCTAATCTATGTCTACTATATCCTAGAAAAATATATTCATTCAGGATTGTAGTGAAGTACACCTCTAACAACAGTTCCAATAAATGATAAAGACTATGTAATAAGTAGAGAGAATATACAAGATAATGTAACATGTACATAAATATAGCAACTATGGAAAGCTGTAAATAAACATAAGAGCAGGAAATAACATGCAAATAATCAAAAATTAACTATCTAAGTGAGTGAGCACTAGTTTTAACATATGATCGGCTTAGGAACTTGCACATGAATTTACGACCTGATTAATCATACGTGCGGTGTATGATTAATACTCACAGAAAATAATAACTTACACATGGAGGATATGATTACATATCTATACTACTATACCCCACCTCCGATTGGTATACTAGATCGAACCATGGTACATTATGATACAAAATTCTAGAAGAAGGTAGCAAGTCTTTGTTTGCCATTGATTATAAAAGAACAGAACAATTATATCGGAGGACTGGACTTTTACTTCACAATACAAACTCGCTCGTACAAAGAAAGCCTAGGGACGAAAACCTAGGTACAACAATCTAAGTACAATTGTTTAGTTTTTTCTGGGGGGTGACGGTAGAGGCTCGGGAAAGCGACGGCAGCTCTGCCTTACTCTTTGGACGATCGGACGTAGCCTTGGCTCTGGTGAAGAAATGCTCTTGGACGTATGGGGAGACTCCCTTGCGCCTTCGGTTGCTAGATCTCTGGATGTCTCTGTAGTGCTCTCCTCTTTTTCTTCGCTCTCGTCTCCTGAATTCTCCCGAATCTCCAGGGTTTGCAAGGGAATGGCACCTTACTATTTATAGAAGTGGGATGTGATCATTAGGGTTTGTAAATGATTGCCTCCTTAAGAAGTCGGCGGTTAAGGATCAATTAATCTGGGCCATTAATTCTGATTGTAGCAAATCTAGGTAATTAATGTGGATTATCAAATCTCTGTGGACAATAAATGTTGATTGCCATAAATATTTATGATTTGTGATAGCCTGCCACGTGTCCAATTTGCTTGATTTGATTTGATCTGGGCAATTATGACGCTCGCAACAAATCTGCTTTTGTTAGGATTTATTAGCACCCATAATTCAAGAAGATAAGACTGCCACGTGTCTCAATTATTGCGAAGAGCGCCACGTGTCCCAACTGGACTCCTGGCAGAGCCGCATATGGGTGGTCCTCTCAACCGTATGAAACATACAGCGTATGAGGATGGGCAGCCGCATGGGGATGGGCCCGCATGAGGATGGAAACCGGGGGATGGGCCGCATGAGGATGGACAACCGCATGGGGATGGGCAGCCGCTGAGGATGGGCAACCGCATGGAGTGGCCTCGGGATTTGTTAGATTTTGCCAGCTGTAAGAGATTTTCTCCTCTTTCCTAGGGACACGCATTATGTCAGTCATTATTGCATCTTTATGTCAGAGCTGTCCTAGCTGTCATTTGTCAGAACAGCCGTCAAGACATTAAATGCAGCAGAAATGTAGAGAAGAACTGTTGAAGGCCACGTGGCTTCTTTCTGGGCCACATTAACTATCCGAGCCGCATGGACCCTTGAGCCGTATGGACTCCTGAGCCGCATGGGGATCCTGAGCCGCATGGGGATCTCTCTGTCGGAGCCGTATAGGCCTTTCTTTATTCTTTTCCATGCTTCTATAAAACCCCCTTCAAATTTTTCAATTTGAAAAATTAAAACTTTGAATAAGAAGCATGGCCATGTAAAGACTCTTCGGGCCGCATAGGATGTTCTGGCGCATGGATGTCTCAGCCGCATATGGCCTCCTCAGCCACATGGCCATATGAGCCGCATAGGCTGTCTGGCCGCATAGGCTCCTTGCCACGTCTTCATGCCATGTGTGCAAATCTTTGCATTGATTGCCTTTAATTTGCTGTCAGATTTAAATCGCTTTTTGGGGCAGGATCCCAAGAGTTTAGCCTTGAATAGTCGGATCGCCTTGATAACCGAAGAGTCGGTTACACTGCACATGGATCGATGCGTCGGTCTATGGGCTCCGCCTATAAATAGCAGCGTATTTTTGGAAGAAAGACTTCTTTACTTTCTGCTCTTGCCCTACTTTCTTGTCTTTGTCTTCCTTCTCTGATCATCAGCAATGGCTCCCAAGTCCTCCAAGGTTGCGACGAAGGCTGCGGCGAAGGGTAAAGGCGTGGCCTCGACGTCGGCTGCGGCACCCGAAGCTCACTCCGACGTTTATCCTGCCGTTAAGGGTAAGAATTTGGACAAGTCATATGCTTCGAAACCGTAACAACGGCTCTGTTGCATGCTTTATGCACAAGCCTTTATTACAAACTATTCGAATTGGATGGGCCCATACATGTCCCATAACCGAGCTTCATGGGGGTATACCCCATATCCGAGCCGCATGGGAGTTGTCTTAGTGGGCCGCATGAACACTTCATAAATGAACCGCATAATGACCTGTCGATCAGAGCCATGGACTCTTTTGAACCAAACCGCATGGAGCCCCTCTGGATTCATCTATAGGGCTGCGCGAAAAGCGAACCGCATAAGCTCCTCTGAATTTGAGCCGCAAAACGCTCTTCAGATTTGAGCCGTATGATACCTCGTTAAGCATAATTGCATAAGCGTACGCAAACAGAGCCGCATAAGCTTTACACTAATTAATGCTCATGTTCAACAATAGAACCGTATAAGTTCTTTGTAGGCTGGGCCGCATAAGCCAAAAGCCTCTCTTTTAACTTGTTCTTTTTGTCTGTTTTCAGTGAATCTGCCAGTTAATGCAGCGGGGGAACTTCTGGTGGGTCAGGCCCAATTTGCTATGGGCTATCGGTATGACCATATAGTCGAGCATATGACGAAGCAGCTTCGAAGGATCCTTCGGAGAGGTTGACTGCCATCAAGAAACGCTTTCTATTTCTTTGCGCCATGATGAACTCAGGGCGATTGGATGGAAAATATCTGAAGCCGGCGTTCCTCTTTGGGGATGCTTTGTCTATAAAGAATACCCGAGTGCTTGAGGTATCCGAGAGTTGGGATTTACTCTTGATGGGGTGGAGATCCACATCCCTCCATGGAGCGCCATTTTCCCCTGTCATGGTTCAACATGTTACCGTTGGAAAGGAGGATGGTGGAGTCCCTGACTCCAAGCAGGTCAGGGACCTTTGTGGGGGACATCTATTACAACGGTCAGTTGAAGTCTGCGTATACGGGAAAGGAACCGACCAGTCGGTACGTGACGATTGGCTCCGGGTTCCTTCATAAATGCACTGGGCCCCAACTTCACTTTCTCTCAAGCTGACACCTTCATAAACCATCTTGCGCAGAAGGGGTCCTATCCTGTCGGCCGGTTGGCTGCCGAACTAGATAAACCCTATCCCTACGTGGGCCAATTTGACTTCGTGATTTTACGGAAGTATGAGGTTAACCTGCGTGAGATCGGCCTCTACTACGCCATTCGGGGTACCAGTCACGGCTTACCCATAAATAAGCCGTTGTTCATGGCCCTCTTAGAGAGGTACAACGAAGGACAGAACTTTCTTCGCGCCTGCCGGGGAGTTAGGGCTTGCTCTTCACGAGATGCACGTTATCTCTAAGCTGTCCTGGGGCACAGAAGTCTTTGAAGTAACACCCCTACGAGTGAAGAGCTCGAGGGTTTAGATCGAAGTTCCCGGGTTTTGTTGCCGTATATCGGGAATTGATATGTCACCATAGTACTTGCCACCAAACGGCCATCAAGAAGGATGGTAGCTCAGAAGGGACGATTCCTCACACCACGACCTGGGTCTCATACCTTTTCACGCTGGGCGCCTCAGGGCGGGTTTCTTCCCGAGATTCTTAAACCCAGGAAGAAGTGTAAACCCTAGTGTCGTCCGCCAAGAGATCGGGGTCTACGAGCGACACTTTGGGGTCGATCCGACACCTTTAGTTATTTTTATCATTGTACTCAACAGCTATCGGAGAAGGCGTTCTTGCAGGATTTCTGATGGTATGGCTACGGAACTGCGTAGTCTCAGGAGGGGTGGGCTCTATTGAGAGGCTTAGTCGCCACTTCATCCTTCCTGCTGTAAAACGTTTTTGGGGTCAGATTGGCCCTTCTTTCGGCTATGGTGTGCAGCATAACCACGGCCTTCGCGCCTTTTCGTCCAAGGTTATCGCCTGTGATACGGCAATGAATTTTGAGCGCGTGGAACTGCCGTACCATTATTTAATGGGTGGCTGTTAATGCACTGTCGGTCTTTGATGAGGCCCGGCCCAGAGGATGGTGTCACGGCTGATGATGCCTTTATTTTTCGATTCCGTCATCAGCCCTGGGAGTACAACACCATGCCAGCTTGTCGAAGGGCTGGCGAGAGTGGACGGATAGACTTTTTTTGTCCGTTCCTCCTTTTACGCTGAAAATGTGAGGAGAGGTCATATTGATGGTACTGAACCTCCTTTCTCTTGCATGAGAGACTACTCTGTTGGCTACGCAATATCTGTCCAGCACACTTAGTATATCGTCACCGCAACAACGTTTACCTGTAGCCCTATTTGCCTAGCAGGTTCTTCCGCCAGTTCGGGTACAGCCAGCTGTCTTTTGACAGTCCCAGCCCCTGCCTGGGCTTTGAAGGTAGCGTCCTGGATGGTATTAGGGCATGACATTATTATGACGGGTTCATACTCGAGCCACCTTCTCTGTCCCTAATGACGAGGCACCAGTAGAAATTCTGTATATGGCGGCCCTATACCATGTAACGGTGAATAAGCCTCCGTTAATTTTGACCCAAGGATCAGTTTCATCGTGAGTACTGGCCTGGCGAGAAGCCTCAGGGGTCGAGGACGAGGAAGCAGAGGGCGAACGCAGTTCCGTGCCTGACTCGGAGTCCACCACTGCGGACGAAGATAATGATGAGCATGATGCAGATAGCTCTTCCCTTCCGGTGGAAGATGTTGAGGCGATCAGTCGCCTGTTATGTCAGATGAGATGGTGTCGGACCAGCCACCTGTCGTGCCAAATGAGATGGTGGTAGATCAGCCGCCTGTTGCACCTGGTCCTGTACGGAAACGTAGCAGGCAAATCTCCCCTTTTGGCGGTATTCTTTACTCCCGGAAACGGGCTGCGACCAGACATCGCAAGCTTACTATAAAGGAGAGCAAGGACGTCGACCCCGCTTCGGAGGTAAATCGAGTTACTACCATCTTTATTCAGTTCTTCATTTTTCATGAACTTTGACCTTAATCATTTTCCTTTCCTCTCGCAGGCATCAGAGGAGTCGGTTTCTCGAGAACCGGCCCTGACCACTTTGGTCAGTGACATGTGTGCCATCATCTCTTCTGGGGTTCTCCGGAAGTGGCTGAGGAGTCCCACCATGGTGACGGGGGCTCTGCTGCACTTGTCCCTGAGACAGTTGAATTTCAGCGGGGTAATGCTGAACCAGCTGGATCCCTTTCTGGGGTGGCTGGGGCAGAAGAACCAGCTAATTTGACTTGGAGGTTGCTAGTGAGGGACTCCGGCGGTTGTGAGCATTCGCAGCCTCCATGCTCCTCCCATGGTAAGATAAGCCAAATCTTAACTTGTGAGGCCTATCTGCTATATCATCACATCCTTCGGGTTAGACTGATTGATGGTTGCTCTGGACATATAGGTCCTGCTCTCCAGTGCCGATGACGGACACTGTCAGGGTGGGCTCTGCCGAAGGGGCACTGGCGGAGAGGAGCGTACCCCATCCTCTTCCGACTCATATAGAAGGACCTCCCACTGGCTCGAGTTCGGGAAGTCAGGTGGCGGCACAGCCGGGGCAGGGGACAATGGTCCCTGCGTCCTCTTCTGCTCAGACGGCTCCGAGAGTCGACCTTTCTTTACTTTGCCGAGTGTCCAGACTCTTTGGTGGCGGAGGAGGAGTTAGCGCTATCCGTGCATCTTTTTGCTCGAAATTTATCTCTATGGTGGCAAGTTCTAGCATGCTTCCTTCGACACTGCCGGCCACGCTTCCTTTGACGTCGTCCTCTACGGAGGTTCTGGACGAAGCGTCACAGAACGTGGTTGACAGCTTCTATCACCACTTGAAGAGAGGGGTTGCGGCTGCTGTGGAGCGGGGACCCCTTTTGCTTTGGCCTGGCAATGCGCCCAGGGTCACATTGATATTCTTAAGACTCTTCCGGTGGGGCGGGGATAGCTGCGCTTCTAGAGCAAAATTGCTGGAGGCTGATCAGCTGGTAGCCCAGCTTCAGGTGCTACGGCAAGCTGATCTGTCTGCTGCTATAGATCAAGAGCGCGGTTTCCTCATATGCTGTAGAGAAGATAAGGGCTGCCCGGATAAGGCCAAACTGGTCATACTGAAGGACCTCCGCGATCTATCTCAACTATATGATCAGTTGAGCCACAAGTGAAGATATCACGGCTCGGAAAGCGACTGCCTCCCGCGGGGTAATTGACACTCGGGAGCAGATCCTCGAGCTTCAGAGGAAGCTGGCTTTCTTAGATTGAACTTGAAGCTGTCCCATACGAAAAAGTGGATGATCATCCAGGAGGCTGACAGAGTTACTCGAGCTTCTGCTGGCCTGGAGCTCGCTCTGAAGAAGCTTGAGGATGGCTGGCAGGCACACATGTACTTGGATGATGCGGAGCGTTATCTCAGGAGGCCGAGCGCTGAGCTAAGCAGCGGCTTGAAAAGGGACCGCCTTGGTGAGGAATCGTCTCCTGGAATTATATACCGTCGAGCCATAGTCGGCTCTTTTGCTTTTTTATGTTCATGTTCTTTCTTTTATTTTTCTATCTTGTGATAGAGACGTAGTCCCAGATAATGTAGTACCTTGAATTCTGAATAAATGAGCATGTTTCGACTCATCTTTATTTCTTGTATTGTGTGTGTTTGTGACATTTTTGTCCCATGGGGGACTATTTGTGGACCTGTTACCCTGGGCTACCTTGGTTTTAGGTACGAATAACAAGTTTGAGAGGGATACCTAGAACAATTCCACGGTAAGGTGGTCATGGACGTTCCTGGTATCGAGAGAAAGAATGCCATGGAGCAGCTGGGCTCCCGGGCATGATGAGAAATGATGTGCATGTACTAGGAAACTTAGTACATCATTTGTAGTCAGCAGAGGACATTTGTGGGCCTATTATCCTTGGCGTACCCGGTTCAGGATACGGATAATAAGACGAGAGAAACCAACATACTTACTCAGAGGTAATGAGGACATGGCAAGTATGGGGGTTTTACCGCGGAGTCTTCCTACTCAGAGGTAATGAGGACGTGGTAGGAGTAGACTAAAGGAGGATATTTGTGGTCAGAGGACATTTGTGGACCTATTATCTTGGCGTACCCTGGATTTTTTTTGGTACAGATAATAAGTCGAGAGTGAACCAACATATTTACTCAGAGGTAATGAGGACATGGAAATATGAGGTTTCTTTGATGGAGCCTTCCCACTCAGAGGTAATGAGGACATGGCAGGAGTGAGCTCCATGAAGGGGTACATAGAACGACTCAGAGGTAATGAGACATGGAAGTTCTATGTAGAGGGTGATTTGTTTTTGACGGAAATGAGACGACTCAGAGGTAACATCGACGTGGTCGTCTTGAGAATTTTGTCGATCTGTTACCCTTTTTTGCACTGAGAGTGCGGTAGTGGATCATGAGGGAGGAGGCTCTTTTAGGAGGAAAGTTCAGAGGTATGATCATACATGACTTACTACCTAGGAGAGGCAATATAGATTTATCTGTAGTGACCAGAGTGTAAGTTCAGCGGTACCTGCGGGTACATAACTCGATAATCTGGGAGAGTTGGAGTCTGTAAACCCCCAATATTTTTATAATTATTTTAGTGCTTTAAAAATTATTTTTGCTATATTATTTAGCATTAAAGAGGTAGTTGGTATATATGGATGTATTTAGATATAAATATATAATATGTTTGATTGTGTGCATGATATTTTAAGTGCTACTAAATATAGTCTACAATTATTATAAAAAAAATTTGATACCCTTTTACAAATTTATAAGATTTTTATGTGATTTATATATATATATTATATATATATATATATATATATATATATATATATTAATATATATATATATATAATATATATATATAAATATAATATATAATAATAATAATATATAATAATAATAATAATAATAATATAATAATAATAATAATAATATATAATAATAATAATAATAATAAATAATCTCAGGTGGTCGGCCCAAGGGGGACCGACCACAGCAGCTTAAGCTTAAAAAACAAAGAAAAGAAAAGAGAAAGAAAAGAAAAGAAAAAAAAGTATATACCACCCACCCCCCTAAACTGGATGGGCCCACCCCTTATTTGCATTTCAGCAGCAAGGTCACGCACACACAACCCGTGGGACTTATTATATTAAACCTATTTGTATTAGTTTTTGCTACAACATGTTATATATATAACTTTTTCTACGAACCTTAAAACCCTAAACTTCCAAAACGAAAGTTGCAGCTGATCATACCCCCTTCGCCTAATTGTTCATTTCACCAGTGACAGAGTTTTTGTGTGCGACGAACGGAGCATCGGAAGTCAGCCCCGCGTGTCACGACCCGCTACCCAAATTGTTGGGCCGACCGAGTCATGCCCAGCCTACGTTGAGATAAAACGTAGTAAGCTGTTCTAAAGACAACAGAATAAGACTAAAATGTGCTAACAGTTCTATAAGTGAAGAAGAATCATAAATGCTCCAAACACAAAAGTCGTCGTATATAGTGAAATGTCCAAGTACAAGTGAACTGTAAAGTAAAACTGGATACATGTCCAGTTACAAAAAAATATAGTCTAATACATGTCTACTCTCAAAAGTCTAAGTAAACAAAAGACAACTAGGCGAGGTTCCCCGCAGGAACATCCTCGTAAAGCAGAGCCGGGTCCTCGGCAGTAACCCCATAATAGGTGTCGCAGAGTAACTCCTCCTCAGTAAGGACACCTACAACGTTATCCTGTCAGGACGGGAGCAAGTACTGAATCTAGCAAACTAGCATATGAAACATGAAAATGAACATGTGAGGAATAACTGGAAAGCATGGCATCACATAGTCTATCATGGCAAGGACACATATGTCATAGAGACAGATGTAATGTAATGTTTAAAACTGTAGTAGGTACGTGATCGGTCAATAGATGTACAATGTGCTGGGGCACATAATGAAATGTACATACGTACAAGTGTAAAGGCGGTAGATGTACATACGCACAAATACAGCTTTGAGATAAAGGCCTACGGCGTAGTAACATATAAAAAGAAACTTGCTCGGTATTGTAGAGGGGGGATATGATCACGTACACTACTATCAGTTTCCCATAACCCCATATTCTAATCATGTGAAAGATACATCAAGACTGTTCTAAGCATGGTATAACTGAAAGTACAACATGTAGATCTAACTTGCTACCCCAAGGATCAGCATTTAACATGGTGGGGTTCGCAGTTCATTATGTGACAATATGTAAAGTTCGTAGAAAGTACTTGCCTCTAGCAAAGCAAAACAAAACAAGCTGCGATAACAATGCTATGGATGTCCGGTAACTCGTCGCTGTAGAAGTAAATACAATAACTTAGTTTTTACACTAAGCTAAAACACTAGGACACTAATTGGTGAAATACGACTTGTGACTGGGCACCTAGCCAAAATGATGACTTGGGCATAGGAGACCAAGGTGGGATGACACACTACTTTAACTAACTTTCTAGGGTCTTTACACTAGTGAAGGATGGGGTTTAACACGGCTAAAACTCGAAATAACACAAAGCTACAAGTCGTAAATATCAATAATAAATCAAAATACCATTGTGTTCTAACAATTTTAGAGATAGACAAAAAGCCTAGTTTTGTTTAAAGTAAGGCACCAAAGTGATCTTTGTTAATCGTAGAAATTTATTATAATTTTTCTGGAATTTATTAACCAGTACAAGTATTTTATAAAAATCAGTTTTCCTAAGTGTACAGAAAATGAGTTTTTGTTTCATATGCCAAACTAGTGGCAAAACAGTAAATTAAATACTACAAAAATTATACTAAATTAGCTAACTTAACATAGTATCTAAATACTATTTTTCCATAATTTTAGCAGTACATTAAGTATTTTTTAGAAAATCAAAGACAGCAATGCACACAATAATAATTATCTGCATATTTGTCCATGTATGTAATTTGAACCAAAGTTCAATACAGGACCCAAGGCCATGAATCAAGTCCAATATAACTTGTACATGTCTTGAATGTGTGAAAACACATTTGGGCCCAAATACCCATGCTAGGCTTGGACACCAAATGGTTGCAGTAAATTAAATAAAATAAAAATACAATTTGGTATAGTCAAAATAAATATTATTATTTTAATATGGTAAGTTTTACATAGTAACTATAAAAGTATGAATATTATCTTATAAAGATAATTTATACTAAGCTAAGTAAAATACATACATAAAATAGTGTATATATATATACGAAAATATATATCCAAATATAGGGATGGTTTACATATTGGATATATATATATATATATATATATATATATATATAATATATATATATATATATTATATATATATATATACATAATATATATATATACATATATGATATTATATATATATATAGATATATATATATATATAGATTAGATATATATATATATTTTTTTTTTTTTTTTTTTTTTTTTTTTTTTTTTTTTTTTTTTTTTTTTAATATATATATATATATATATATATATATAGAATATATATATATAGATATATAAGAAATACTTATCTATATAATATATATATATATATATATATATATATATATATATATATATATATAGAATATTATATATATATATATATACAAAATTAATGTATACATATATATATATATATATAATATATATATTATATATATATAGTATATATATAATATATATATACATAAGGAAATATATACATAAATATATAGTATACATAATATATATATATTATATATATATCTATATATATATATATATAGATATATATATATATATATATATATATATAGATATATATATATATATATATTATGTATATACATACATAAAATAATGAAGTACATAGTATATAAAAAAACAGTAAATATAAAATTATAGTATATATAGAATAATACATATATAATATATATATATATATATATATATATTATATATATATATACAAATATATGTATTACATAAAAAAAATATAAATAATATATAAATAGAAAAGAAAAAGAAAAGGGAAAGGAAAAGGAAAGAAAAGAAAAAGAAGAAAAACAGCAGTGGCCGGGCTCGAACCCGAGCCAACACAGCGCGCGGGGGGGGGGGGGGGGAGGGTTTAGATTAGGATGGGCTGGCCAGGGGGTCAGCCCATTAGTTGTGTTAGAGTAAGGGTTGTTTATTTTATTTAGGTTCGAATTAATTAACATAAATAAAAAAATATAAAACCATCCTGTGTCTTGACAGTTAAGGACACAGGTATCCTCGTGTCCTAGGCCTGCACGACACGCACGAGTTCAAACTCGCGTGTCCAGTTCTATCAAAGTATTCGCCAGGACACGGCAAACACCTCCCGACCCAACATGAGACACGCACGACACAGGGGAACACTGACACTCACGTGTCTGGCGAGTTGAAGGGTGATTCGAAGGTCGGGGACGGCGGAGGAGACGTCGGGGTCGGGGTGCTCCGGTGGCGCTGGGGTCGCCTCGTCACCGTGCGTCGACTGATGGTGGTTGGGGCGGTAGAAGTCGACGGTGGGGCTGGGAGAGCTCGTCGGAGTAGGGTTAGGGTTTTGTGGGTTCATCGGGGAAGAGGGGTCGTCGGTGGCTGTGGTGAGAGTTTGGGTTAGGGTTTAGGTCAGGAGAGAATGGGGTTTTTATATGGGGGTTTTCGAGGCCGTGGGGCAGCCGGGTTTGGCGGGGGCAGGGCGAGTCGGTCGGGGCAGCCGTCGGGTCAACGGGAGTGGGTGAGAGCTGGAGGAGAGAGAGAGAGGGATCTGTCGGGGGGGGGGGGTTTGGTAATTAGCAGTAGGCCCCTATAGATTAGGAAATTGCACTCCATATTTAAACAATCAATAAATTACAAACTAATATACTAACAATTCTAATAATTGCGAAACACTATTAAAACAATTCGAAAAATTACAAAATGCTATTAAAACATTTAAATAAATTACAAAATGATATTCTTTGTATTTAAAACTTATTAAAAATTTATTTAAAACTTCTAGAAAATTTCTAAAATCATATTAAATTATTTTAAAACCAATAATGACATTTAATAATTAATTAACACTAGTTTAACAAATTTTTGAAAATCAGGGGTTGACACGCGTCACCCACGGAGCAGTTTTCCCACTCAAGGTACCCTACTTCCCTACGACGTAACTTTTACTCGTAGGACCGATTTTCGATCCGTAATTTTTTTGGAAAGTAGACTTGATCCTTTCGAGATCCTCCAGGAGGATTTGAGACAACCCATCGACTTGCTCGAAAAATCGACGAAGTTGAAGAAAAACCTGTTTTCTGTAATACTAAAAACTGTTTAAAAACGATAACTTGTCGGCCAATTTTCTTGCTGTGCGGTAAAAAAATTATAGAAACTATTAACATATGAAGACAACATAACTACGATTAAAATGCAACTTGTAGATCTGTATTTCGATTTATGTGGAAGAATTAAATCAATGCTAAACTTGTGCGAAAAACTATTTTCAAACTAGTTAATTTCTGAATTTTTCTCGATACGGCGTGTGCCCCGACTGGACAACATGGTTGCACGCTATATGCATTGAAAGGTGTATAGACGTTGTCGACGTATGGAACTGACGGAACTCAGTTTTGTCGTGTGTGCGCGACGAAATCAGTCTGTATCCGTCATACCCCCTATCGCCAATTTGTAAACTTTGTCCTAACTTCGTGTATAGTCTATTCGAGACGAAACTTGCGCCAACAGGTCGAATTGAAATTTGGTCCTTGTGCCAAGTTTGGTTCGATTCTGAGAAGGTCGAATCGGAACCCCTTTTTGACGGGCCCGCAACCCACTCATACGGGCGAATTTGTACACGGTTCATCGGAATCCAAAACTGGACATACCGTTGAGTTCCTCTCCTCAAACTGAATTAGACATGTAGTTTGACGACTTTAGAGACCATAGACTTTGGCACGCATTTTGGTACAAAGTGGTCCAACGGCGGACATCGTTTTGACCCAAAATTACGATTTTGCCCCTGTTCCAGAATTGGACTTTTGGACAGGCATTTCCTAGGTATATATTCTTCACCAATTTTTGATGTTTGTTTCAGCGCTGGAGTCATCTGTGATTTGTGAGTTTTGGTGCTGACACTTGCTACTCTTGGATTGTCCTTCTTGCACCGCAGGCAAGTATACCTTGCCATAGATTCTGATTGTACTCATTTATTTTTAGTATATTTTATTATTGCATATTTCTTTTCTTATTTGTCATTTTGTTTCTATTGGGCGTCCAAGTCACACTTGGGTGCAAGCGGCTACATTTAGTCGTTATATTTATTTATGTCTATTTGCATGTCGACCTTGTGTCAGTTGACTACCCTATGAGTATGTGGGGTATTTTTATCCCCTATGGCCTTGACACATGTGTATCACGTGATGAGTGAGTTATATAGTACACGGACCTGCGTACTCGACTGGCCATCGATACGTACGGACGTGCGACGGTTAGGAGGTAACTGCTATTAGTGAGTCGAGTTAGAAGCCGTAGCAGTTGCCAACTGGACAGGCTGTGGATACATCTTGGACAGGAGCAATTAGGGGGGGGGACAGCTACTAGCGTAGGGGCTACATTTATTTTTACAAACTTTGGGGGCCGAAGTAACTCGTATGAGTACTACTTTCTGCCCTGGCCGATAGTGTCTCGGATGAGCGCTACTTGACGGCCACTCTTTATTACTTGCTTGCGTGAATCCGTTACAGCCCCTGCGTAGAATATTGTCCTCTAAAGTGCATCTCACATAGATGGTTAGGAGATCCTGTAGAGTCATAGTTGCATATTTTTTTTCACATTCAGTTACTTCATGTTTCTGTATCTTGTTACGTCCCTCTGAGGACCTGGTGATCTCCAGGATTAGACGAGCAGGACTATCCAGAGGAGTACGGTGCCGCATTGGATCCATCATACATCGTGACGAGCATCTCCTGCCCTTACTTAGTTTTATTCTTTATTATCTGATACCATGTATGGATATCTTTTTATCATCTTTCTTACTGTTTGAGGAGGTTGGACTCCATTTAGTTGAGACTATTTTTCCATAGCTGTTTGGGTGAGAATGTTCACCCGGCTATATTTTGGTATCATCATTTATCTTATTTAGTACTTATTATATTCTCGTGTTGAGCTGTGGATGAGATTTAGTTATATTATTGTGGCTTATCATGTATTATTCTTACAGCTTATGTACCAATACGAGAATTACCATATATTGGTGTATTCTTCGTATAAGTACAGCTGGCTGTCTACGTACTTAGTCCTACGTATTTTGGGATTGGGGTTACATGCTTTTGGGTGGCCCATGCAGGTCGAGTAATATTGTTGGGTTACATGACTGTGCCCAACAAGCCTGCAAACTAGGAATAGGATATAGGATCTCATCCACTACTACAACCTTCTTTGATCTCTACTCCATCTTCTTTTCCTATAAACTTGTTGAATTCCCTTCAGTTTGAAATTGTTCTAACCAACTCTAAATTTTCGTGCCAATATAGGATGAATCTTCATAGCGGTCTCACTACTCCCCTTGCCATTACTGACGGGAACACTACTGCTCAAGAGGAACCAGTGAATTCGCAGCAGCCAGCTATGTCCCGACCACTCCAGCACCATCCGGGCCGTCCCTCTAGCCAGTGATGACCCCAGCTACGACTCAGCAGACTGGTCCCGAGGATCCTGCACCCCAGGAGAGTACCTACCACCACCACCACCTTATCCACCTCCGTTCTACCACAGATTCCACCCCCATATCCACCATCATCATATCCACCACCACCACCTCCACAATACCCACCATCATCATATCTCCCACAACAGCCACCACAGTATCCACCATCTTATCCACCCCAACAGCCCCCACCATATCCATCACCATATCCACCATCATATCCACCCCAGTATCCTCCACAGAATCCACCTCAGCCACCCACATACCCTCCATATTATCCCTTTCCATATCCTTCATATCCTCCACAGATCATGCCCCAGGTGCCATACCTTCCCCCACAGCATCCCATGCCTCAGACTGGTGGGGCTACCACAGAGCAGATTCTCCAGAGCCTGGTACAGGCTCAGATACAGCAGAGCGAGGCTATCAGGAGGAGTTTAGAGATAGCATTGGCCCAGCACTACAAGCCTCTGTGGGTTCCATCGAAGGATTTCGTAACATGAATCCTCCGCACTTCAAGGGTACTGAAGACGTCATCGGGATCACCAATTGGCTGGTTAAGACAGAGAATCTCCTGAAGGCTTCAGAGTTATCCGCAGATCTATGGATGACGGCAGTAAAGTACAGCTGGAAGGAAATGCTTACAATTGGTAGGCCGCAGAGGAGAGGTGGCTAGGAGTTGATCAGACATGGAAGGAATTCAAAAAACTATACAATAAGAAGTTTTTCTCCGACACTGCCAATGATGCTTATATGACCAGTTTCTACACATAGAGCAGGGGAATATGACAGTTGACGAGTATGACGCGAATTTAGCCGACTGAGTCGTTTCGCACCAGGGTTGGTTACGACAGAGCTGGAAAAGCCAAAAGATTTCATAGAGGCTTGAGTATAGAGTTGCAGAGGTACACCAGCTCCGAGTCGAGGGTCTCCCAAGCAGCTGTTCTGGCAGAGGCTAGAACTCAGGAGGCCATAAGCAAGAAGGCAAATCACGAGTTACATCGACTATGGGATCAGCTAAGACCACTACAGGAGGGCCAGTGAGACGTCCTCCCACACCTCAGCATCAGCAGAGGACAGGGCCATACCAGACACAGGAGAAAGTCACTTGCCTTACTGTAGTAAAGTTGGTCATGTTTTACGAGATTGTAGACGACGTTAGGGCATTATTTGATTTGCGGATCGAATCAGCACAAGGCTAAGGATTGCTCATTTCAGAGGGTCACTCCACATAATCAGCAGCAGAGGCCAGCTATTACAGGACCAGGAGCACCACGACCACCCTTACCCACTCAGACAGCCCAATTCCAGCAGGCTAGAGCACAGACGGGTAATCAACGATTGGGAAGGCTTTTGCTCTAGCTGCTGAGGAGGCAGAACCAGAGGTGGACGTCATAGCAGGTATGGTTCTAGTTGCATCATTTCTGCCATTACATTATTTGACACTGGAGCCACCCATTCATTCATAGCCACTAGTTTGCCACTAGACACAGTATACCCATGTCATCTCTATCTAAAACCTTAGAATCCTCACTGGAAAGGAGTTGTGCCTGTTAGTGGCATCTGTAGAGATTGCTCTGTAGTGTTAGGTGGTAGAAAGATGAGTGCACGACTACTTGTATTCCCCATGTCTACCTTCGACGTCGTTTTCGGATGGACTGGTTGAGCCAGCAATTCGCTCTTATCAACTGCTATAGAGGCAGTATCATACTTAGACCCCCGGTTGATTCAGAGTTCGAGTTCACCAAAGAAGAAGCATTGAGGAGTGAAAATATTAATTATTGGAAAAGTTAGTGGTAACGGGATGAAAGTTCACTCCGAGATTATGGAAGGGATTAAAACTTGTAATCATGATCAAATTAGACAACTTGGAGTGAATACAAAAGTTTGGTTGTTCCTTTTGGAAAACTTGTTTAGAAACTTTTGTAGGAAACTTGAGTGTTAAAAAAAATTTAATGATAGACCACCATCAACCAAACCCTAATGGGTTGGAAGGAATCCACACTAATTGCATATCCCTCATGGCAATGTTAATAGCATACATGAGTGTTGTTAGTCATCCATAAAATCATGTGGTTATATTTAAAACTTGACACACTCGACATCCCCTCAATTCTAGATTTTATTGTGACTTTCTAACCATTTGAAACTGGAGAAATGATTAGATTGTTTCTTGATCATACTCTATCTAAGTGGCTATCATATCTCTAAAAATGTATTCCTAACTCATTTTACCATTATTGCTTGACCTATTGAACCCTACACCACTAGTTCAATTTTTAAGTTGGGTAGAATACCTCACTACCTAACAAACATTTTTCGGGTGAACCATATAGATGAGTTCATTTATACTACTAATTTGAGGACCTTGGAATGATTGATTTCCTTCATCACTACCTCCCTTACTTACATATTTCTCTACCTTGTGCTGCTAATTTAGCCTTAGTTTTACAAGCTTATTCCTTTATCGAGCTTGTTCATGACATATTTTATTGGGCGCGCCACTAACATATTGTCTAATCAGAACCGGTGCATGATGGTATGATCAATCGAGTACATTGTGGTTCACTTACATCCATCGTTCTACACGGATGGACGTAGCTAAAATTGCCCTTTAGAGCCTCCCTCACGATTGCTTGGCAATTCTCTTAGAATTATACAACCGCCCTTGAAGCACATATTGCATTCAAAAATATTCCTGAACTCTTGTGGATTTCATCTTTTACCTATACTAGACAGGCTTGTACTTGATAGATAGGCCAAACTATTTTCCTGTGACCATGAAGTTTGAGTATACACCGAGATAGCTAGCCACTATCCTATCAACGTGACCTTGTCCCTATCAATTTCCTTGCATTACATTTGATCCCCGACCTTAGTTTAATTTCGAGGACGAAATTTTCTTTAAGTTGGGTAGGATGTAAACCCCCAATATTTTTATAATTATTATAGTGCTTTAAAAATTATTTTTGCTATATTATTTAGCATTAAAGAGGTAGTTGGTATATGGATGTATTTATAGATATAAATATATATAATGTTTGATTGTGTGCATGATATTTTAAGTGCTACTAAATATAGTCTACAATTATTATAAAAAAAATTGATACTCTTTTACAAATTTATAAGATTTTTATGTGATATATATATATATATATATATATATATATATATATATATAATATATATATATATATTAATAATAATAATAATAATAATAATAATAATAATATATAATATAATAATAATAATAATAATAAATATAATATATATAAAATAATAATAATAATATAATATAATAATAATAATAATAATATATAATAAATAAATCTCAGGTGGTCGGCCCAAGGGGGACCGACCACAGCAGCTTAAGCTTAAAGAACAAAGAAAAGAAAAAGAGAAAGAAAGAAAAGAAAAAAAAAAGTATACCACCACCCACCTAAAGTGGATGGGCCCACCCCTTATTTGCATTTCAGCAGCAAGGTCACGCACAACACAACCCGTGGGATCATTTATTAAACCTATTTGTATTAGGTTTTTGCTACAACATGTTATATATATAACTTTTTCTACGAACCTTAAAACCCTAAACTTCCAAAACGAAAGTTGCAACTGATCATACCCCCTTCGCCTACTAGTTCATTTCACCAGCAACGGAGTTTTGTGTGCGACGAACAGAGCATCGGAAGTCAGCCCCGCGTCACCCACGGAGCAGTTTTCTACTCAAGGTACCCTACTTCCCTACGACGTAACTTTTTACTCGTAGGACCGATTTTCGATCCGTAAAATTTTTTAGAAAGTAAATTGATCCTCTTCGAGATCCTCCATAGGATTTAGACAACCCATCGACTTGCTCAAAAATCGAGACGAAGTTAAGAAAAACCTGTTTTCTGTAATACTAAAAACTGTTTTAAAAACATAACTTGTCGGCCAATTTCTTGCTATGCATAAAAAAATTGTAGAAACTAATTAACACATGTGAAGACAACGTAACCATGATTAAAACGCAACTTGTAGATCTGTATTTCGATTTCTTTGTAAGAATTAAATCAATGCTAAACTTGTGCGAAAAACTGTTTTCAAAATAGTTAATTTCTGAATTGTCTCGATACGGCGTGCGCCCCGACAAACCGGGCGACGTGGTCACACGCTATACGCATCGAAAGGCGCGTATGGATTGTCGACGTGGGAACTGACGGAACTCAGTTTCGTCGTGTTGCGCGACGAAATCAGTCCGTATCCGTCAAGATACCCCTATCGCCAATTTGTAAACTTCCCTAACTTTATGTACAGTCATCGATTCGAGACAAACTGCGCCAACAGGTCCGAATTAAATTTTGGCCGTGTGCCAAGTTTGGTTCGATTCTGAGAAGGTCGAATCGGAACCCCTTTTTGGCGGGCCCGCAACCCACTCATACGGGCGAATTTGTACACGGTTCATCGGAATCCAAAATTGGACATACCATTGAGTTCCTCTCCTCAAACTAAATCCATAGACATGTAGTTTGACGACTTTAGAGACCATAGACTTTGGCACGCATTTTGGTGCAAAGCGGGTCCAACGGCGGACATCGTTTTGACCCAAAATTACGATTTTGTCCATGTTCCAGAATTGGACTTTTGGACAGGCATTTCTAGGTATATATTCTTCACCGAGATCATTTTTGATGTTTGTTTCAGCGTCTGGAGTCATCTGTGATTTGTGAGTTTTGGTGCTGACACTTGCTACTCTTGGATTGTCCTTCTTGCACCGCAGGCAAGTATACCTTGCCATAGATTCTGATTGTACTCATTTATTTTCAGTATATTTTATTATTGCATATTTTTTTCTTATTTTTCATTTTGTTTCTATTGGGCGTCCAAGTTACACTTGGGTGCAAGCGGCTACATTTAGTCGTTATATTTATTTATGTCTTTATTTGCATGTCGACCTTGTGTTAGTTGACTACCCTATGAGTATGTGGGTATTTTATATCCCCTATGGCCTTGACACATATGTATCACGTGATGAGTGAGTTATATAGTTCACGGACCTGCGTACTCGACTGGCCATCGATAAGTACGGGACGTGCGACGGTGAGGAGGTAACTGCTATTAGTGAGTCGAGTTAGAAGCCGTAGCAGTTGCCAACTGGACAGGCTGTAGATACATCTTGGACAGAGCAGTTGGAGGGAGGGGACAGCTACTAGCGTAGGGGATACATTTATTGTTACACACTTTGGGGGCCGAGAGTGACTCGTATGAGTACTACTTTCTGCCCTGGCCGATAGTGTCTCGGATGAGCGCTACTTGACGGCCACTCTTATTACTTGCTTGCGTGAATCGTTATAGCCCCTGCATAGAACGTCCTCTAAAGTGCATCTCACATAGATGCTTAGGAGATCCTGTAGATCATAGTTGCATATTTTTTTTCACATTCAATTACTTGGCATGTTTTCTGTATCTTGTTATGCCCTCTGAGGACCTGGTGGTCTCTCCAGGATTAGACGAGCAGGACTATCCAGAGGAGTACGGTGCCGCATTGGATCCATCATACATCGGTGACGAGGCATCTCCTGCCCTTACTTAGTTTTATTCTTTATTATCTGAGACCATGTATTGGACATCTTTTTATCATCTTTCTTGCTGTTTGAGGAGGTTGGACTCCATTTAGTTGAGACTATTTTTCCATAGCTGTTTGGGTGAGAATGTTCACCCGGCTATATTTTGATATCATCATTTATCTTATTTAGTGGACTTATTATATTCTCTGTGTTGAGACGTGGATGAGATTTAGTTATATTATTTGGCTTATCATGTATTATTATTACAGCTTATGTACCAATACGAAAATTACCATATATTGGTATTCTTCGTATAAGTACAGCTGGCATGTCTACGTACTTAGTCCTACGTATTTTGGGACTGGAGCGTTACAGAGTCGTGAGTTCAGTGGTACGAAAAAGTACATGGCTCGTCGTTCTGGATTTGTAGTCGGAATGTAAGTTCAGCGTACTAGCGGGTACATAACTCAATAATCTGGGATATTTGGAGGAATAGCGTGAGTTCAGAGGTACTGAGGGTACATAACTCAATAATCTGGGATTTTGTGAATGTGAGTTCAGCGGTACCGACGGGTACATAACTCAATAATCTGGGTTTTGTGAATGTGAGTTCAGCGGTACCGGCGGGTACATAACTCAATAATAGGATTTGAAGGATGTTGTTTAGACATAATATTTCTTCAGGAACTTACCGTTGACGGGCAACATGAGCAAGTCTCCTTTTTGTTTTGTGAGGCGGTAAGTACCGTTGGAGAATACAGCCTCAATGATAAATGGACCTTCCCGCTGGAATTCGGCGGTTTTGTGAGTCATAACCATCGGCCTCCGAAGTGCTAGAACGAGATCACCCACTTGGAATGTTCTGATTTTAACCTTCTTGTTGAGGCTCCGAAGATGCGTGCTTGGTATAGCTCGATTTGTTGCTGTGCCAATAGGCGCTTTTCATCTAAGGCCTCCAACTCTTGTAGCCAGCGACGGTATTATCGTCCGTCATCAATTGGTAAGTGAGAGCGACGGAGCGAGGGTATTTGAGTCTCCAATGGAGAACTGCCTCACTTCGTACACCTGGGAGAATGGTGTGTTCCCAGTGGCCGTTCGGATGTAGTACGGTACGCCCATAAACATTCACCAAGCTTCTCGTTCCAGTCACGTTTGTTGGATGATACGAACTTTTTGAGCAACTTGATGATGGTTTTATTGAATGCTTCTGCCAACCCATTCGCTGCTGGATTGTATAGTTTGAAGCAATATTCTGAATTTGGTATTTGTCGCAGAATCGATAGAAGGCGGCTTGCGAACTGCGGACCATTATCGTGGTTGATCCTTCGGGGCAGTCCAAAGCGATAGATGACATGATGCTTGAGGAAGCTGATCATGTTTGAAGTCTTTACTTCTGCAAGCGGAACATCTTTCGCCTTTGGAGAAGTAATCTGTGATGGTGAGTATAAACGATGTCCTCAGGACGAAGGTGGAGTGATTGGACCGATGATGTCCATTCCCCATGCTTCGAATGGCCAGGACGCCTATCGGATGTAGAAACTCGGATGGCTGGTGGATGAAGTCCGCGTGGACTTGGCAGGCTTTGCACTTTCTTGCATAGTCTATGGCATCTGCTACCATCATGGGCTAGTAGTAGCCTATTCGGCGAAGACGGTCTTGCAATTTTGGGCCAGGCTGATGGGCCCCGCAGACACCGTCATGAGCTTCGCGTACGGCTTCTTTGGCTTCTGCGTTTGACAGACGTCGAAGCAATAATCCATCGTAGGATCGGCGATACAGTATTTTCGTCTCTGTATCATAGAAGAATCTGAGAGAACGCCTTCTGATAGAGGTGGCTTCCTTTGGGTTCTCGGACAGGATGTCATAGACTATGAAGTCTATGAATGGTTATCTCCAGTCTGGTACTTCGTCTATCATTTGAGCAGAATAACTCGCCATGAATTGAACATTGTTCTTGGGACAGACCAGTTCATGGCCTATCACATCCACCATTGATGAACATAGTTCGAACCGCTAGGAAGCGGCAAGGCCAGCTAAGGCATCGGCTTCATATTTTGGAGTCGGGAACGTTCAATGAAGAACCCTTCGAAACGAGATGATGTTGATCGCTATTTGGTGATAGGGGATCATGTCTTCATGGCGGACTTCGTATGAACCCCGGATCTGATTGACGATTAACTGTGAATCGTCTATGCTTCAAGATATTCTACCCCCAAATCTCTTGCAAGTTGGAGTCCAATGACTAAAGCGTTGTACTCAGCCACATTGTCAGAGTAGGGTTCCGTGAGGGAGTAAGCGCGATTTCAGTCCGGAAGGAGAAATCAGCACCACCCCGACTCCGACGACGATGTTGCCCTTGGGTCCGGTCCTTGAGGTACCGTCGAAGAACATTCGCCATATATTATCGTGAGAGGTTGTATGCGAGTCGGCGACCTCATCTGGAATTTCTTCGTATATTCTGGCCGACTCCGAGCCTGGATGGGCTGCTAAAAAGTCTGCCAGAGCTTGACCTTTAACAGCCTTTTGTGGGACGAAGATCATATGGTAGGGGGACAGTAATATTTCCCATGTAGCAAGGCGAGAGCTGAGTGCCCCTGGTTTAGTCATGAGGACCCTGAGGGGGTTGACTCATGATATCACATGTATGGTTTGCCCGTGACATAGTGTCGCATCTTTTGAATGGCGAACACTAGGGCGAGGCATTCCTTCTCCACGGCGATATATCGGTGCTCTGGCCCGATCATCATTCGGCTGAGGTAATATATAGCTTGTTCATGGCCTGCATCGTTGTTTGTGCTAGCAGAGCGCGAGGAATGCTCCATTGCTCGTACATAGAGCAGGAATGGTTTTCCAGCAACCGGGGCCACCAGGACTGGAGGGTTCGACAAATATTCTTTGATTCTGTCGAAGGCACGCTGGCATTCTTCATCCCATACGAATGAGACGCTCTTCTTCATGAGATGGGTGAATGGCTGACATCGCCCGGAGAGGTTGGAGATGAACCTCCTGATGTAAGCTAACCTCCCTTGAAGGCCTCGGAGTTCTCGGAGATTTCTCGGGGGACTCATCTCCATGATTGCCTTCATCTTCTCAGGGTCTATGTGGATACCCTGGGAGGTGATGATGAAACCCAAGAACTTCCTGCTAGATACCTAAGAAGATTTCGTGGGGTTCATTTTTAAATTATATGCTCGTATCAGGTCGAACACTGTCCTTAGATCATGCAGTGATCTTCCTTAGAGCGGCTTTTGACGATGTCATCAACATAGCACTCCACTGTCTTGCGCAAGTGGTCCCTGAAGATGATGCTCATGGCTCTTTGATATCTGGCGCCAGCATTCTTTAAACCAAAAGGCATGACTGTGTAGCAGTATGTGCCAATCGGTGTTCAGAATGATGTATGCTTTTCGTCGTCAAGACATCTTAAATTGTTGTACCCCGAGAAGCCATCCATGAACGCCATATTCGAAGTCGCAGGTGTTGTCAATCATGATGTCTGTGATAGAGAGGGGAACTCATCTTTGGGACACGCCTCATTCAGATTACGAAAGTCGATGCAGATTCGAATCTTTCCATTCTTCTTGAGGACCGGTACTATGTTGGCGACCCAGTCTGGATGCTGTTCTTTACGAATGAAGCCGCTGGCTATCAGTTTTTTGACTTCGGCTTCGATCGCATCCATGATGCCTGGGCGGAAGCGTCGTTGCTGTTGTTTGACTGGCTTCGCATCTGGCCGAATGTTAGCTTGTGAAGAGCAATATCGGGGTTTAGCCCTGGCATGTCTTCATAGCTCCAAGGAACACATCGATATATTCTTTGACGAGTTCCAGTAGCGATTCTCGCTCTTCGTCAGTCAGGCTTTTACTAACGAAGATTGGTTTTGGAGAAGAGTCGCTGCCGAGATCCACTTGCATGACCTCATCTTCAGTAGGAGGCTCTCTTTGTTCAAACTGCTTCTCCATTGCACATCCAGCTGTTGGGCCCACGGCTCTAATTCGAGGAGTTCAGGAAAGTCTTCACCTTCTTCGTAAGCATCGGCGAATGCTATATTGACAGACAGGACTTGTCTGAATACATCCCGATGCTGTTATCTGAATCAGAAGTTGGTGATCCGGTTGAGTGTGAATGCCAGTCGCATTTCTCATCTGAGCCTTCAGGGATTGTTGCGGGCGTAACATATCCCAGTCCACATCGGGTCTTGTTGTAGTAGTCCTGTGGTTTGCCAGCCGGGACAGGCGACTTTAAAGGTAATCGTCGTCCAGTACCGTAGTTCAAACCTGGCGTAGTCTCCAGATTGTACCCCTGTTTTTGTATGAGGTATTTGGATTGGGGGCTATATAGATAGAGAGGCAGTCTTCCGACGTCCAATTCGAGATTGACTTCTTCTATGGTGAAGGACTGTGGATCATTCTTCCGACCGAAGATGATTGGATGGTCCCTTCCCTCGATTATGCGGTAAGCGTCTTCCACGGGAGTAAGTTAATTTGCGGTGTAAACATTTGTCACCTGTGTATGTAGGTGAGTGCCTATACCATGTTCCATAGCATATTGTACAAAGCTTATTAAGCTCGATGTAGTTCAAAGATAGCCCTTTATTGATGAAGTAAGGTATCTTTTCTAGCAGGATTACATCATCTACGGATGGAACATCAGTATGAGCAGCCACATACTTGGCTAGTTCTGGTTCTTCTTCGGCCACCCCCTGTATAAATGAAGACTGAGAGGATGACTTGGGCAACTTGATCATCAGGGGTTCCGCTGGTGGAGCAGAACGTGGAGTCATTGGCAAACTAGCGACCCCCAGTTTGGTACTCGATGCTGGGCGAGGAGTGGTTGGCTCGCTAGAAGCCCCAGACTTTGCATCGGGCTGACGATTCTTTTTGGGAAGACGTATCGTCATTGGCTTGTCGGAGGAATTGAGCTTCTCCGTTTGTGGTTGGCCGACTCTAGGAAGTCTGATTGTCAGTGGTTCTGTTGTGGGTCTTGGCGCTTGGCCGGACCTTGGCAGCCGGATTATCATTTATCCTTCTGTGCCGAGAGGCTGATTGCGTCCTTACGCAGAGCGGCCGTAAGGGGTACGGACTTGCCAGGTTTACGAGCTTGGAGGTAGATCGTCAGAGGTTCTTCTGATCCTGTGGCCGTCTCAGTTCGAGCTTGCATATCTCTTTCACCAAGATGCCTCTTCGACTTTTCGTATAAGCAGGAGTTTGAGTAGTAGGATTCGACTCCTTTGAAGGGATCGTGTCGACAAATTCTGTCCTCACGAAGCCGTGTTTGTCGACATACTTGAAGCACTGGTGCAGCGTAGAAGGCACGATCATGTAATCGTTTATCCAAGGACGCCCCAGGAGGATATTGGAGGAAGTATCCGCATCTATGACGTAACAGGTCACTTCTGACTGCAGATCGCCAATTTGGTACTTCAAGCAATCTTCCCAATCGGGTAGCTCCTGTTCGAATTGAAACCGCTGATGGCGGTGCTTGTTGGCATCAGGCGATGCATAGGAATGCAATGATGTAACAGACCCTTCAGATGATGCTTATGGAAGAACTAGGATCAATGTGCATCCGATCCACCTTTACGTCGCCGATGTATCCAGTGTAATATAACGTACTCATGCAGGTTGGTTTTGATGAGCATGTCCTGTGGAGTGAAGACAATATTGGGCATCGCTCCTGTACAAGTGCTGTCTTGGAGATCTGCAGGCGGGCTCTCTCCCGTGAGGTTGACCTGAGCTAGATATGCGTCGGCGTTCTGGAGTGCATCGCTCAAGGCCGTGCGAACATCCTTGGAGAGTCTCAGGAGCTCGTATAATGATAATTTGGCTGGTGTGTTGGCCAATTGTGCCAAGATGTCAAAGTTGTAGGGCCTTTCCAGCCCATGAGGTGCCTTTTTTCGGAGGGATTTGTCAAAGTGGGTCTCCTTCGGCCTAGGCTTGTCGGTCGTCGGAGGATAAGAAGGTCCCGGAGCGTCAGCAGTAGCCGGCTGATGTTCTTCAGTCGAGTTATCTGGTGTAGGTTGGGATTGAGCACTAGACCAAGTAACGACAGCTGCGGCTTCCTCGACATCTGCCAAAATTGTGCGGCAGGATCTGACCTTTCTACTCTCCTTCTTGCCAATGGAGGGTGGTGGACTGAGTCACTTCAGGTACCAAGTCTGGATAGACCCACATGACCTCCCCTCGTGACGTGGTAAGGGGTACTAGACCAGTAGCCTGATCTCGAGGAGGTGGAAGATTAGTAATCTCCATTGTCGCCAGAGGGACGGGTACCACGCCGTCTTGAGTCTCTGTTGGAGGAAAGCTGCCGAATTATACCCATATTGGCTGCCATGGTTACCTCCTCAAATCAATGGCCAGAGCCTTCGAATCGATGAGATGTTGGATGTATCACTTCAGTTGGTAGCAGTCGTGTGTAGCATGGTGGACGTAGCGGTAGTAATGGCAGTACTTTGGGCTCTCCATTTCTGGCGGCCGAGGTTCCTGTCTTGGTGGAGGGAGCTAATTCTATCTCCTTGTATGAGCATGTCTAAGATGGGCTTGACATGGCCGTCTTCGAAGGAGTAGGTCATTTGCGGCCATTGCTTGTCTGCTGGTTTTGACTCAGGTTTCTGGGGTGTCGGCCACCATAGCCTGCTTGCCCTTGTTGTCCTGATTGTTGAAGGAGTTACCACCATTGTTGTTGTTGTATTAGGGCGCTTGCCCTTGTCCTCTCCCTCCGAGATGTGCAATTCCAATTGGCTAGCCTTCTTCAACCTGTCTTCGCGCTAGTGGCACTGATGATGAACGTCTTCCAGTCCTTGAATTGACTTTCACCCATCTAGAGGCTGATTGTTAGGAGCAGTCTCTTTTGGCAAATTTTAATCAAGGAGGAATCCGGATTACCCGATGACAACTTCATTGCGGTTTGGCAAAATCGCTCAATATAGTTCCTTGTCAGCTCTTTCTCCCCTTGAACGACATCCATGAGGGTGGACATTGTGACGTCCTATCCTACTTCGTAGAATCTCTCCAAGAACATGTGCTTGAAGCTGGCGAAGGAGTGGATGCAGTTGTCTGGCAGGTTGTGGTACCAGTCGAAGGCGACCCCTTCCAATGCCCCGATGAATAATCGTATAAGGATGGCATCGTCATGAGGCAGATGGTCGGTTATGACTTCGAAGTAAGTGATATACCTGCTTGCATATGTCTTTCATCATATGGATTGATGTGGAATGGTTTATACTTTGGTGGGAAGGGAACATCTCTCCATGTAGTAGGATATGGTTGTCGTATCCTGAGGTCTTGGCAGTTTTCTCGGGCATGGAACATGGCCCAGAGCTCCTGGACCTCTCTTCTTGCCTTCTGGCCTCGTCTGCACCGAAAGGAGCCGACATTTCGGGAGAATTATTGCCTAGGTTTGGTGCGCTGAGTTCGAGTCCGCATTGACCGCGGGACCCAAGTTTGTTTGGCCAGGCGTCCCTTCTTGCAGAGTAGGGAGGGCTGCTTTGATCTCGTCCACCGATTTGACCAAAGTGCACAGTATGGCCTCCAGAGTGTCGATGCATTGGCGATCACTGGGACCATCTTGTTCGTCATTTGTCATGAATGCCGTCCTTACATGAGTAGAAGTGGAAGGGATAGTGGATGACGTGCCCTTCGAATCATACCCCTGTACCGAGAAGTCATCGGGGTATGTGGGAATGTTCTTCTCTGGTTCGGACTCAGAAGGAATAGTACCCCCAGCTTCCGAGCTTGCCTCGTCTTGAGAGTCGTGGACGTCCTCGGGGGCGTCGGCACCTGCTGTATCTGATGGGAGAGTTGTTTCCCCCGGCTCGTCTTCTTGGAACATCGATTGACGTGGATGTTTGGAGGAGTGCTACCCCCAGTTCCAGCGACCCCCAGTGATGTGGATGATGAATCTCCCACTGTAGCAGATTTCGTCTTTGAACGGGTACCTTGGAAAACTCCAATGGTGGAAAATCGTTTAGACGACAGTTTCTTAGTCATAGTGGTTGAAATCTTCGGGCTAAAACGTTTATTTTCTTCCCTCTGCCATCGGTAGGGATTTTCTGAGTAGAGTTGCAGGAGACGACGGGAGGCACTCATCCTCTAAGCTCGGCTGTTGTAATCTTTGGAAGACGGACTGCCGGTCTTCTCGTACCGTCGCGTTATTGCAATAGCAGTTGACAATGACTTGGGTGCAGTGATGTCCTTGAGGGCTCTTTGCACACCGAGGCCTCTCCTCTTTCCTTGCGCTTGTGGAGGATAACCTCACGCAAGTCAGATGGGTCTGGAACGACCATGTTTGCTCCCTGGGTTTTGGAAGACTTTTGGAACCACTCTGTCCGTTTGCCGCCGGGGGCTGGACTCGAGTGGTTCTGTACAACTTCCCATCAGAAGCCCGCATAACAGTATGTGGAGCGCTCGGGTGGTCAGAGGTCGGGACAGCGGACAGAGCTCACCAAGCTCGCGCTGCCCTAGACTTCTTCACTCTAGTACGTGAGGGCACATAGTAGGAAGAGTCTAAGTGGTACTGCAGAGTCAGACATATTTTCTCGGGCATGAGAGATCAGGACCATAGGAGAGGCGATCGAAGACTGAGCCTGAGCCGCGTGGAGCAGACAACATGCGGCTGGAATCAACAGTCTTCATGCGGCTGGAATCGTAGCCGCATGGGCTTTCTTCATGCGACTGGAAATCTCGGCCGCATAAGTCTTCTCCATGCGGCTGAAGATCTCGGTCGCATAGGTATTTCGGTCCGGCTGGCAGTTTCGGCCGTATGGACATCATGCATGCGGCTGGCAATCTTGGCCGCATGAATGTTCAGCCTGCGGCTAGTGCCTTTGTTCGGCTTCTTCCTGGAGCACATAGAATCACTCTTTGCCCCTGCAAGTCCAGCATCGTAGTGCTTTCCTCTGCCAGACTTGGGGACAGCAGAGTCCTCTATGGCTTGAAGTGGGGCCGCATGAGAGTTGCCGTCGCCGTCTTGGGCAGCAGAGAGTACTCCGTCCAGAGCTTGGGGAGGAGCAAATGATTTTGGCCTCCACTCCATGCGAGCTTTCTTCGTACGGGTTCGCTTCTGGACCGGGCCAGCGCTCCTCGGAGAGCATTTCTTCAAACGCCTGTTGGTCGAAGCGAACGACCATCTTCTGTTGTGTGGAGCCAAGTTTGGCTGCATCCGATTGCGTCACCAACTTCTCCCGTGGAGAAGTTTGTCCGCAGCAGAGTCGCCATCGTGTTTGCCATTGATTATAAAAGAACAGAATAATATATCAGAGGACTGGACTTTTACTTTACAATACAAACTCGCTCGTACAAAGAAAGCCTAGGGACGAAAATCTAGGTACAACAATCTAAGTACAATTGTTTAGTTTTTTTTTCTGGGGGGTGACGTTAGAGGCTCGGAAAAGCGATGGCAGCTCTGCCTTACTCCTTGGACGATCGGACGTAGCCTTGGCTCTGGTGAAGAAATGCTCTTGGACGTTTGGGGAGACTCCATTGCGCCTTCGGTTGCTAGATCTCTGGATGTCTCTTTAGTGCTCTCTCTCTTTTCTCCGCTCTCGTCTTCTAAATTCTCTCAAATTCTCCAGGGTTTGTAAGGGAATGGCACCTTGCTATTTATAGAAGTGGAGATGTGATCATTAGGGTTTGCAAATGATTGCCTCCTTAAGAAGTCGGCGGTTAAGGATCAATTAATCTGGGCCATTAATTCTGATTGTAGCAAATGTAGATTTAATGTGGATTGCATCAAATCTCTGTAGGCAATAATATTGATTGTCATAATATTTGTGATTGTGATAGCCTGCCACGTGTCCAATTTGCTTGATTTTATTTGATCTGGGCAATTATGACGCTCGTAACAAATCTGATTTTGTTAGGATTTGTTAGCACCCATAATTCCAGGAAGATAAGACTGCCACGCGTCTCAATTGTTGCGAAGAGTGCCACGTGTCCCAACTGGACCATCCTGGCAGAGCCGCATATGGGTGGTCCTCTCAACCGTATGAAGCATGCAGCCGCATGAACAGCCGCATCCGCATGCACCGCATGAGGATGGGCAGCCGCATGGGATGGACACCGCATGGGGATGGGCAACCGCATGGAGATGGGCAGCCGCATGAGGATGGACAACCGCATGGAGATGGGCAGCCGCATGAGGATGGACAACCGCATGGGGATGGGCAGTCGCATGGGGATGTGCAGCCGCATGAGGATGGGTAACCTCATGGAGTGGCCTCGGGACTTGTTGGATTTTGCCAACTGTAAGGAGATTTTCTCCTCTTTTCTAGGGACACGCCATCATGTCAGTCATTATTGCGTCTTTATGTCAGAGCTGTCATAGCTGTCATTTGTCAGAGCAGCCGTCAAGACATTAAATGCCGCAGAAATGTAGAGAAGAACTGTTGAAGGCCACGTGGCTTCTTTCTGGGCCATATTGAACTATTCGAGCCGCATGGACCCTTGAGCCGCATGGACTCCTGAGCCACATGGGGATCCTGAGCTGCATGGGAATCTCTCTGTCGGCCGCATAGGCCTTTCTTTATTCTTTTCCATGCTTCTACAGTCTTCTCGAGAATCAGTATCCATACAAGTATAAGAACAACAACATGGCTTGCATAAGATACACCAAGATATACAAGTAATAACATCTCATAATGAGATTCGGAATCCGTGTAACCAATGTGTCAAGAGATCAAGGATATCTACACTAAATACAAGAAATATAGAAGAAATCATAAACAAAAAATTATCAGAGAATGTACTCGCCTGTGGTCCTGAGCAATAAATAAGGATCGACGTCCAAAATAGAGTCACATAGACCTAAATATGAAATATCAATGTCAATTAATATTTTGAAATAAAATCATTGATATCTAAATTGAAATGTAATTTCTAGATCAATTCTAGGTCATGGAAGTCAAACAAGGTCAAACTTACTTCTTTAGTCAAATTAGGTCAAATCTAGGTGCACAGTCAAACTAGATCATTTTCTAATTTTTAGGTTGATTTTACATATTTAAAAGGTTTATAAAGTTATACTAGGTCTTAACATGTCACTATTTGGTAACTAGGTCAAACTAGTCAATACTAGTTAATACTAGGCCAATACTAGGTTTCTAGGCTATATCAATAAATTCATATCAAATATTACCCTAATATATACTTCTACCTATAATTTCTAGCAATACCTTGGCCTATAGCTATTTACCTTACCCCGTATCACGGTATCTTAGCCCATATCACACATTTGCCTAATACCCTAGTCTACATCTTAAATACCTCAACTATTAGTCAATACCTTAGTTCTAGGGTCAATGCCTTGGGTAAACTAGGTTTTCTAGTCCATACTAGTCAATACCTTATTTTAGGTCCTTACCTTGAAGGTATTAGCCATACTATCTAATATTACCAAGTATCAATACATATATCTTACATCTCTACTAGTTATCTACTATATAGGACTACCTTAGCCAATTTACTCTATATATATCCATAGATGTACCCAATGCCTATTATATACCATTATCTTTACCTATCCACATGGGCGGAGACAACATAGGCCCGGTGGGATCATATGACCCTACTAAATTTTATATATATATATATATATATATATATATATTATATATATATATATATATATATATATGGTCTCCAAGATGGCGCTACTCTTCCCTCCCCTTCATTCTTCCCCGGGTTCCCCCTGCGGCCCCTCGCGGGGGAACTCCGGCCGCCCCTAGCTGCCCTTCTCCCCCCTGTGTTCGTTCATCCCTCTCATCCTCCCGCCTCCGCGCTTCTTCTCCGTCGGCCCGCTCTCCCCTCCCCCTCCTTCGAATGGCTTCATCCCCCCGCCGGGGCGATGGCCGAACTTCTTCCTGGTCTCTCGACCAGCACTGGCTCATGGGAGTAGGATCCCCGGCAACCGCGGCCGTTGCGGCCCCTTTGCCTTGGCCGTGCTCGCCTCCGGCCCTTCACCACACCCCCTCCTCCTCCACCACCCCTTTTTCTTCCCCCGCCTCCGCTCTCCCTCCTCCTCCGCCCACCGCCCACCGCCCATCCTTCTCTCGCTCCACCTCCTACCATCGCTCCCGCTCAGTCACTCCCTTCCGCCCCATTCCCTCCAGTTCAAATTCAAACTGACAGTTTTCTCGCTCGTCCCTCCCTTCCCCTCTTCGGGCGCAGGTGCCTTCATGCGCTGCGCCAGGGCATGCATCCCCCTCGGGCCCCCTCCTGAGATGCTCCCCGGAGCGCATAGGCTCCCCTCCCTTGGTGCTCCCTATGCGCCTGGCTCCCTATGCGCCCCCTAGCCCCTTTCATGCCCCTAGCGGCGTGCCCCCCATGCGCCTTCCTCCCTTTCTCCCTCCTGCTTGTGCGCCTTCTACGCCTCCTACCTGGGCTGGGCATAGCCTGTCTCCTACTAGCGGCTCCTATGCGCCACCTCCCCCCTCCTCCCCTCCCCCTTGATATGCGCCTACCCCTTTCTTGTCCCCTCCTGCTTGTGCGTCCTATGCGCCCCCTTCTCTAGCTGCGCAGAGCCAGGCTTTTGGTGGCTCCTATGAGCCACCTCCCCTCCCTTCCCCCTCCCCCTTTCTATGCGCCCACCTCCCATTTTGTCCTCTTTTGCTGCTCCCGTTTGCTGGCCTCGTCCTGGGCAGCACCACCTCCCTATTGCTCCTCGAGCTTCCGGTCTGCATGGCGCGTCCCCGCCACCCTTCGGTACCTTGGTGTCCTTCGCAGACATTGTTCGGCCGGATCGGATTACCCAACACAAACCTATCATTCCAGACATCCCTCTTCATGAGATTGCCTACACTCTTCCCTCACAGTCTTTATCAATCCTATTCTCCTCTATGGATCTAGACTCGCTCTACGAGCAGTTTGCGTCCACATTCGTGTTAAGATTCCTCCCGGGATGCCCCAAGCTCGCACGAGTTCAGAAGGCCATAGCCACATGGAACCTGATGTCGGATTACCGAGTTGCTACGCTGGACCCTAAAAGCATCCTCCTCCATCTTTCCTTGGAGACTGACCAAAAGATTGTTCAAACTCAGGGCACGAACTAAATTGACTCCAAAGCCATGACCGTCGTTCGCTGGCCTTAGGATCACAACCCCAAAGAGGATTCCCCTATTATGGTCGCCTGGGTCACTCTATCCAACCCACCCTTATCTGCCTCATCCCAGTTGCCCCGGAAAGAATAGTCAACTCATTCGGCACTTTCGTCGCCATGGCGGAGGAAACAAGGAACCTTACTAGAGCGAACTACGCCAAAGTGTGCCTGGAATTAGATACCTCCAAAGAACTTCCAAATTCATCAACATCGAGCTAGGCAACAAGATCCACTCGTAACCTATTGTTTATGACAACAATGTCATATATTGCAATCACTGCAACAAGAGAGGGCATCTCACCAAGCACTACTACAGAGCCAACCCAGAATTGAAACAAAAAGTGGCATCGAGGGTCCGCAAGCCTCGGAAGGGACAGGAGAAGAGCCCTCCCCTATTACCTCCTTCGAACTCCCACATCAGATTCGAAGCGAGCCTACAGCCGGCTCAGCCACCAAACAAAACCACCGAGATGGACAGCACTCCCACCTCTCCCAAGAGCCCCACAGTCAACACCCACAACAGGTTCGACGTCCTGGCGTCGGAAGAATACACCCACACCGAAATAGATCACACATGCACAGCCAGCACTGGCCGGGAATACAACTCCTCAACTCCAGATATCACTAACCAGACCACCCAAAAAGAATCCACCACTCCTACCAACAACTCACATAAGATCAAAGAGACCACAGACCATAATAAACCCACCGCTAGCACAAGCAACCAATCAGTCATCGCCAACCGGGCTATCCTTGCTGAAGACCTCGCCATCATGGGATCTGATCAAGTGATCAGCTGTCAGCAAGCCATCGACGTGGGAGCCTTCGATCCGTCCTCCCACTTTGGTACTCTCTGTAGAAGCATAGAAAAGGAAGGAGATTTTCTATGTGGCTGGAAATCAACATGGAGCCTCATGCGGCTGAAAACCCAGAAGGCTTCATGTGGCTCAAAACCCAGAAGGCTTCATGCGGCTCAAAACCCAGAAGGCTTCATGCGGCTCAAAACCCAAAAAGCTTCATGCGGCCCAAAAGCAACGGAGAGCCTTATGCGATTCGAAATCAGCCTAAAGCATTAAATATTTCCTTATGTAGCTGGCCATAATTACTCTGACACAAAAGTGACAGCTCTGACAAAGATGACAGCTCTGACATGAAGATAAGACGTGACGTATTCCTAAAAAGACAAGAAAATCATCATGATATATTGCACAGTCATGAGACATTCCTCATGCGGCTCGGTCATGAGATATTCCTTATGCGGTTCGGTTATGGGACGTCCTTCATGCGGCTCGGTCATGAGACATTCCTCATGCGGCTCGGTCGTGAGACATTCTTCATGCGGCTCGGTTATGAGACATCCTTTATGCGGCTCGGTTATGAGACATTCTTCATGCGGCTCGGTTATGAGACAGTCCCTCATGCAGCTCAGCCAGGATACATCCTTCATGCGGCTCGCCACAGAATAGTAGTTGAGACACGTGGCAGAGATTGACCAAGTCTTGACAGTTCAGATTTACTGCAACAAACAGATCATGATCAATCTCAACCAACCCCCATTTGTCCACTATAAACCGAGTCTCGAGGCACAGTTTCAAGGATGTGGCCCAAAATTTGCCATGTGGCTGTACATCCCATCCCTCATGAATTCCTATAAATAGCAAGGTGCTATTCCCTTGTAAAAACATACACACACACACACAGAGGACACAAGAGAGTACACAAAGCTCAGAAGCAGACTCTTCCCTTCGTGTCTTCAGAGAGCATTTCTTCACCGAAGCCGAGGTTGTGTTCGATCGTCCAAGGAGTAAGGCAGAGTTGATAGCACTTTCCCGAGCCTCTACCGTCACCCCCTAGAATCAAAACTAAACAATTATACTTAGATTAGTTTTCCTAGGTTTTGTTCCTAGGCTCTCTTTTATACAAGCGAGTTTGTAATTGGGAGTCAAGTTCAGTCCTCCTATAAAATTGTTATGTTCTACGATAATCAATGGAAAACACGATGGCGACTCTGCTGGGGACTAACTTCTCCACTGGTGATAAGTTGGTGATGCAATCGGACGCAACCAAACTCGTCTCCACGTAACAAATGCTTGTGGTTCGTTTCGACCAGCAAGCGTTCGAAGAGATGCTCTCCGAAGGGAGCGCTAGCGCCCAATCCAGAAACGGGCCGGCCGAAAGAAGGCCCGCAGAGCGTGGAGGCCTAAAACTGCCGCCTCTCTCCAAACTCTGGAACAAGCTTTCTCTGCTGCTCAAGACGGCGTAGAAGACTCATATGCGGCCCCACTTCAGGTCGCAGAGGACCCTACTGTCCCCAAATCCGGCAAAAGAAAACACTACGATGCTGGATTTGTAGGGACAAATGGAAACTCCATGCGGTCCAAGAAGAAGTCGCATAAGGGTGTGGGCCACAAGAAGAATGCATATGCGGCCACCAATGCCAGCCGCAGGGAGAATGCATATGCGGCCAACAATCCCGGCCGCAGGAAAATGACCTATGCGGCATCCAATCCCAGCCGCCGACCATCTGCTCTATGCGGCTCGGGTTCAGTCTTCGATCGCCTCTCATTCGGGCCTGACCTCAGAAGCTCCAATAAGGATGTGCCAGACTCTATGCGGCACAGCTTGGACTCTTCCTACTACGTATCCTCGGGTGATAGAGCGAAGAAGTCTAGGACAGCACGGGCTAGTCGAGCTCAGTCAGCTGTCCTAACTACTGACCATCAGAGTTCCGCTAACTGTTATACGGGCCTCTGATAGAAAGTTGTATAGAACCGCCCGTGTCCAGCTCCCGACAGAAAACGGACAGGGTGGTTTTCAAAAGTCTCCCAACAATGATCGAGGGCAAGTGATTTTACTAGCCCCGCATCAGGGAGCAAACATGATACCTACGTACTCGTGTGCTCAGGATTCCCAGGCCCACAAAACGAGTGCAAAGGTTTATCGAGATGTCCTTGACTTACGAGATGTGATCCTTCACAAGCGCAAGGAAAGAGAAGAAACCTTAGTGTGCAAAGAGTCCTTCCATGTACGTCACTGCACTCAAGTCATTTTCAATTACTGCTGTAACAAGACAGCAGTACAAGAGGACCGGCAGTCCGTCTTCCAACGACTGCAGCAGCCAGGACCTGTCCTATAACAAGCTTAGGAGATGAGGCTTCCTTTCGCCTCCTGTAATTCAACCCAGAAGGTCCCTACCGGCAAGGGAGGGAAGAAATAAATACCTCCAGCCCGATAATCTCAAACAGCACGGCCAAGAAACTCTTATATAGAGTGTTGTCCACAGCCATCACAAGAGGGGTTTGTCAAAGTACCCGCTCAAGGAAGAAATCTTCATCACTTGGAGATTCGTCATCTACATCACTGGGGGTAGTTGGAGCTGGGGGTAGCACTCCTCGGAACATCCACAATAATCCGGCGTTCCAAGAAGATGAACCAGGGGAAACAATCCCCCTAACAGATACAACAGACTCAGACGTCCCTGAAAATGTCCAAGACGAGGCAACCTCCTATACAGGGGTAGCACCTCCTCCGAGTTCGAACCAGAGGAGAATATTCCTATATACCCCGACGACTTCTCTATGCGAGGGTATGATTCGGATGGTACGTCTTCTACAGTTCCTTCTACTTCTCCTCATGTGAGGACGGTGTTCATGACTGATAACAACCAAGACGGTCCTAGTGATCGGTAGCACCTCGACACTCTTGAGGCCATACTCCAAACCTTGGTTAAGTCAGTAGACGAGATCAAGGCTGCCCTACCGGCTCTACAAAAAGGACACTTGGTCAAACAAGCTTGGGTCCCGTCGTCAATGCGGACTCAAACATGATCGCGCCAACCCCGGACAACAATCCACCCGAAATATCAGCTCCCACTACTGCAGAAGAAGCTAGAGAGGTGAGAAGAGAAGTCCAGGAGCTCCGTACAATGTTTTACGCCCGAGAATCCTCTCAGGACCACAGGATACGATAGCCGTATCCCGTTGCATGGAGAGATGTCTCCTTCCCTCCACAATACAAACCATTCAATATCAATCCATATGACAAAAGACCTCTGCAAGCCGGTATATGACCTACTTCGAGGTCACAACAGACCATCTGCCGCATGACGATACCATCCTCACGCGATTATTCATCGGGCATTGGAGGGGGTCGCTTTCGATTGGTACCACAACCTGCCGGATAACTGCATCCATTCCTTTGCCGGCTTCAAACATATATTCTTGGAAAGGTTCTACGAGGTGGGACAAGATGTGACGATGTCAAACCTCATAGACGTTGTTCAAGGAGAAAAAAAATTGACAAGGAATTACATCGAACGATTTTGCCAAACCGCGATAAAATTGCCCTCTGGTAACTCAGACTCCTCTTTAATTGAGATTTGCCAAAAGAGGCTGCTCCCCACAATCAGTCTCTGGATGGGCGAAGATCAATTTAAAGACTAGAAGGCCTTCATCATCAGTGCCACTAACGCAGAAGCAAAATTGAAGAAGGCTCGCCAACTAGGGTTGCATATCTCAGATGGAGAGGATAAGGGCAAACACCCTAATACCAATAACAACAACGACGGTAGTTCCTCTAATAACTGGGACACAAAAGGCAAACAGGCTATGGTTGCCGATACAGCCCAGAAGCCTAAACCAAAGCAGGTAGAGAAACAGTAGCCTCAAGTGACCTACTCCTTCGAGGATAGCCATGTCAAGCCATCTTTGACATGCTCTTACAAGGGAATAGAATTTAGCTCCCTCCACCGAGACGTGAGCCTCGACCTGCAGTGATGGAGAGCCCGAAGTACTGCCACTTCTACCGCTACGTCCACCACGCTACTCAGGACTGCTTCTAATTGAAGCGATACATCCAGAACCTCATCGATTCCAAGGCTCTATCTATTAATTTTGAGGAGGTAATCATGGCTGCCAATATAGTGTCGGTCCAATTCGGTAGCTTACCTCTAACGAGGACTCAAGATGGCGTAGTATCCATCCCCCGGACAACAATGGTGGTCACTAATCTTCCACCTCCCCAGACCAGACGACTGGGCTGGTACCCCTCACCACGTCACGAGGGGAGGTCATGTGGGTCCATCTGGACTTGGTGCCTGAAGTAACTCAGTCAGCATCATCCTCCACCGACAAGAAGAAGAGCGAGAACGCTAAGTCTTGCCACACAATCTCAGCCGAAGCCGAAGAAGCAACATCGGTCATTACCCGGTCCGGTGTACAATCTTAACCCATACTGGGTAACTCGGCCGAAGATCGTCAACCGGCCACTGATGCCCCAGCCTCCACCGGCCGACAAGCCTAAGCCAAAGGAGACCCGCTTCGACAAGCCGCTCCGTAAAGACGTACTCAGGGGCTGGAGAGGCCTTATAATTTTGACATCCTGGCACAATTGGCCAACACACCAGCAAAAGTCATTATGAGCTCTTGAGGCTCTCCAAGGATATTCGCATCGCACTGAGTGAAGCACTCCAGAATGCTGACGCTTATTTGGCTCAGGTCAAGCTTACAGGGGAGAGCTCGCCAGCGGATTTCTAGGACAGTAATTGTACAGGTGCAATGCCCAACATCGTGTTCACTCTGCAGGATATGCTCATCAAGATCAACCTGTACGATCGCCCTCTATATTACACTGGATACATCGGCGACATCAAAGTAGATCGGATGCACATTGATCCTGCTTCTTCAATAAGCATCATTTTGAAGAGCTTGCTTCACCTCCTATGCATCCCTATGCATCGGCTAACCCCTACCAACACCGCCATTAGCAGTTTCAATTCCTATCCTATTGGGAAGATTCGCCTGAAATGCCAAATTGGCGACCTCCAGAAGAAGTGACTTGCTACGTCATAGATCAGATACGACCTACAACATTCTCCTGGGGCAACCTTGGATACACGATTATATGATCGTGCCCTCCATATTGCACCAGTGCTTCAAATATGTCGACAAACACAGCTTCGTAAGAACGGAATTCGCCGATGTCGATCCCTTCAAAGGAGTTGAATCTTACTATTCGGATGCCTGCTTGTACGAGAAATCAAAGAAGCACCTGGTTGAAGAGAATGCTCAAGATCAAACAGAGGCTACAATAGGATCAGAAGAACCTCTGAAGATCCATCTCCATGCCCGCAAACCAGACAGAACTGTACCTCTTGTAGCCACTCTGCGTAAGAAGTAACCAGTCTACCGGCGCTCACTGTACAAAAGAGCAAATGTTATCCGACTCCCAAGGACTAGCCAGGAGCCGAAACCCACTATGGAGCCAATGACAATCAGACTGCCAAGAGCCAGCCAACACAATCAAAGAGATAAATCCTTCTGTTAAGCCGATGGTCATTCGTCTCCCCAGGAAAAATTGACAGCCCAGCACTGAACCAAGGATCGCTAGTGAACCAACGACCCCACGTCCAGCACCACCAGTGGAACCTTTGACGATCAAGCTGCCCAGGTCATCCTCCCAATCTTCAATAATGCAGGGGGTGGCTGAAGAGGAGCTAGAGCTAGACAAATATGTGGCTGCGCACTGATGTTCCCTCTACCGATGATGTAATACCGCCAGAGAAGATACCTTATTTTATCAATAAAGGGTTATCTTTGAACTACCTCGAGCTTAACAAGCTCCGTATAATGCATGCTATGGAACACGGTATGGGCATCAACTTATACATACAAGTGACAAATGTCTATACCACGAACCAACTTACTTTCGTGGAAGGCGCTTGCTTCATAGTCACGTAAGAGAATCATCCAATCATCTTCGGCCGAAAGAATAACCAACAGTCCTTCAGGCCAGAAGAAGTCAATTTTGAGCCCGACACCGAAAGACTGCCGCTTTATCTATATAGTTTTCGATCCAAGTACCTCATGCAAAAACGAGGGTATGATATGAAGACTACACCAGGCTTGAACCACGGCACCGGCCGATGATTACCTTTGAAATTACCAGTCCCGGCTGGAAAACCATGGGATTATTACAGCAAGGCCATACATGGTCTAGGCTATGTTACACCTACAACAACTCCCGAGAGCTCGGATGAGGAATGCGAATGGCATTCTCATTCGACCGGATCACCCACTTCTGATTCAAATGTCAGCACCGGGGACGTACTCAGGCAAGCTTGGTCTGTCAATATGGCATTTGCTGATGCCTACGAAGAAGACGAAGACATACCCGAACTTCTTGAGTTAGAGCTTTGGGTCCAACAGCTAGATGCACAATAGAAGAAGCATTTCAAACAAAGAGATCCCCTACCGAAGATGAGGTTATACAAGTTGACCTCGGCGATGAATCCTCTCTAAAGCCAATTTTCATTAGCAAAAGTCTGACAGACGAAGAGCGGAGTCGCTATTGCAACTCGTCAGAGAGTATATCGACGTGTTCGCCTGGAGTTATGAAGATATGCCAGGGCTAAACCCCGATATTGTACTCCATAAGCTCAATATTCATCCGGACGCAAAGTCGGTCAAGCAATAGCAACGACGGTTCCGTCCAGACATCAAGAATTCTATCAAAGCTGAGGTCAACAAACTAATAGCCAACGGTTTTCATCCGTGAGGAACAACATCCAGACTGGGTAGCCAACATAGTACTGGTCCTTAAGAAGAATAGAAAGATCCGAATTTGTATCGACTTCCAGAATCTGAATAAAGGATGTCCTAAAGATGAGTTCCCTCTTCCTATTACGGACATAATAATTGACAATACATGTGGCTTTGAGCGCATGTAGTTCATGGATGGCTTCTCAGGATACAATCAAATCAAGATGTTTCCTGACGATAAAAAGCATACATCATTCCGAACACCGATTGGCGTGTACTGCTATACAGTTATGCCCTTTAGTTTAAAGAATGCCGGTGCCATATATCTACGATCTATGAGTATCATCTTCAGAGACCACCTGCGTAAGACAGTGGAATGTTACGTCGACGACATCGCCGTCAAAAGTCGCTCTAAGGAAGACCATCTGCATGATCTGAGGACAGTATTCGACCTGATATGAGCACACAATTTAAAGATGAATCCCACCAAATCCTTCTTGGGCGTATCTAGGGGAAAATTTTTGGGTTTTGTCATTACCTCCCAGGGTATCCATATAGATCCTGAGAAAACAAAGGCAATCATAGAGATGGGTCCCCCAAAAAATCTTCGTGAGCTCAGAGGCCTTCAAGGAAGACTAGCTTATATCAGGAGGTTTATCTCTAACCTCTCCGGACGATGTCAACCATTCACACACCTCATAAAGAAAGACGTCTCCTTTGTATGGAATAAAGAGTGCCAACGTGCCTTTGACAATATTAAAGAATATCAGTCAAAACCTCCAGTCCTGGTGGCCCCGGTTACTGGAAAGCCGTTTTTGCTTTATGTGCGAACGATGGAGCATTCCCTCGGTGCTCTACTAGCACAAAACAATGATGTGGGGCATGAACAAGCTATCTATTACCTCAGCCGAATGATGATAGGGCCTGAGCATAGATACACCGCCGTGGAGAAGGAGTACCTCGCTTTGGTGTTCGCCATTCAGAAGATGCGACACTATGTTACAGGACAGACCATCCATGTTATATCACGAGTCGACCCCCTTAGGGTCCTCATGACCAAACCAGGTGCACTCAGCTCTCACCTCGCTACTTGGACGATATTATTGTCCCCCTACGACAAGATCTTCGTCCCGCAGAAGGCTGTTAAAGGTCAAGCTTTGGCAGACTTTTTAGCGGCCCATCCAGGTTCGGAGGCAACCAGAGTATATGAAGAGATTCCAGACGAGGTTGCCAATTCAAATATGGCTTTCCATGATACCGTCTGGCCAATGTTCTTCGACGGTGCTTCAAGAACCGGGCCCAAGGGCAATATCGTCATTGGAGTCGGGGTGGTACTAATTTCTTCCTCTGGATTGGTGATCAATCGGGCATACTCCCTCACAGAACCTTGCTCAAACAACGTGTCCGAGTACAATGCCTTGGTTATCGGCCTCCGACTTGCAAAAGAACTGGGGGTAGAGTACCTGGAAGCATATGGCGATTCACAGTTAATCGTTAATCAGATCCGGGGTTCATATGAAGTTTGCCATAAAGACATGATCCCCTATCATCAAATAGCAATTGCCATCATTACGTCCTTGGAAGGGTTCTTCATAGAATATTTTCCCAGACTCCAGAACATTGAAGCCAATACCCTAGCGGGCCTTACCGCTTCCCTGGCAGTTCTAAATCATGCTCATCATTTGGTTGACGTAATAGCCCATGAATTGGTTTGTCCTAAGAACAACATGCAATTTGCTGTGAGTTATTGTCCTTATGGTCGACGAAACACTGGACTGGAGACTTCTATTTATCGACTTCGTAGTCTATGGTATCTTGCCGGAAAATCCGAAAGAAGCCACTTCTATTAGAAAATGTTCTCTCAGATTCTTCTATGATACAGAGACAAAAATACTGTATCGGCGATCCTATGATGGATGACTACTCCGGTGTTTGTCAAATATGGAAGCCAAAGAAGTCGTACGCGAAGCTCACGACGGCGTTTGCGGGGCCCATCAGCGTGGCCCTAAATTACAAGACCGCCTTCGCCGGATGGGCTATTACTGGCCTACGATGGTAGCAGATGCGATAGACTATACAAGAAAATATAAAGCTTGTCAATTCCATACGAATTTTATACATCAACCATCCGAATTCCTACATCCGACGGTGGCATCCTGGCCATTTGAGGCATGGAGAATGGATATCATTGGTCCAATCACCTCACCTTCATCCAGAGGACACCGCTTTATACTCGCAAATACGGACTACTTCTCCAAATGGGCGGAAGCTGTTCCGCTCGCAGAAGTGAAGACATCAAACGTGATCAACTTCATCAAGTATCACGTCATCTATCGCTTTGAACTACCTCGAAGGATCATCCACGACAATGGTCCGCAGTTCGCAAGCCACGCCTTCTATCGGTTTTACGACAAACATCAAATTCAGAATGTTGCTTCAACAACATACAACCCGACGGCTAATAGTATGGCTGAAGCATTCAACAAAACCATAATCAAGCTTCTCAAGAAGTTCGTATCCTCAAACAAACGCGACTGGAATGAAAAGCTTGGCAAATGCTTATGGGCGTACCGTACTACAATCCGGACAGCCACTGGGAACACACCATTCTCTTTGGTATACAGAAGTGGGGCAGTTCTCCCATTGGAAACTCAAATCCCTTTGCTCTGCGTCACCCTCACTTATCGACTAACGTCGGATGATAATTACCGTCGTCGGCTACAATAATTGGAGGCCTTAGATGAGAAGCACCTGCTAGCTCAACAACGAATCGAGCTTTATCAAGCACATATCTCTGGAGCCTTCAACAAAAAGGTCAAACTAAGGACATTCCAAGTAGGCGATCTCGTCTTGGCAGTTCGCAGACCGATTCATAAACTGTCGGCAAGTTCCAACCCAAGTGGGAAGGCCCATTTATCATTGAGGATGTATTCTCCAATGGTACATACCATCTCGCAAAGCAAAACGGAGACTTTCTTATGATGCCCATCAACGGCAAGTTCCTGAAGAAGTATTATGTCTAAACGACACCCTCCGAATCAACCAGATGTTGAGTTATGTACCCTTAGGTACCGTTGAACTTACACTTTGGTCACCCCAAATGAATTTATATCTCATCTTCTGGACAGCAAGTCATGTATGATCATACCTCTGAACTTCCTCTCTAAAAGAGCATTTTCCTCAGAATCTGTTACCCGCACTTTTAGTGCATAAAAAAGGGTAACAGGTCCACAAAATTCCCGAAACAACCCCGTCGATGTCACCTCTGAGTTGTTTCTCTTCCATCACAAACAAATCACCCCTTACATGAAACTTCCACGTCCATATTACCTCTGAGTTGTTCTATGTATCCTTCATTGAGTCAACTCCTGCCACGTCCTCATTACCTCTGAATAGGAAGACTCCGTTGTAAAACTCCCATATTTATCACGTCCTTATTACCTCTGAGTAAGTATGTTGGTTTTCTCTCGACTTATTATCCGTACCCAAAACCAGGATACGCCAAGGATAATAGGCCCACAAATGTCCACAGTTGACCATAAATGTTCGCAGCTGACCACAAATGCTGTACTAGGTCCTCTAGTACATGCACCTCTTTCTTCATCATCACATGCCTTTGGAGCCCAGTTGTTCCATGGCATTCTTTCGTCCAATACCAAGAACTTTCATGTCCACCTTACCACAGAATTGTTCTATGTATCTACATTGGGCCCATCCCTACCATGTCCTCAGTACCTCTGAGTAGGAGGGTTCTATCATCAAACCTCATGGTTACCACGTTCAAGTAAATATGCTGGGTTTTTCTATCGAACTTATTATCCATACCTAAAACCAAGGTATGCCGAGGGTAATAGGTCCACAGAAAGTCCCCTAGTGAGGCAAGTACAAACACAACAGATACCATAAATAAAGGATGAGGTAAACATACTCATTCATTTAAAGTCAAAAGTGCTACATTTTTTTGGGACCATGCCCTGTTTTTAAAAATAAAAAATAAAAATAGAGGGACATAATAATAAAAGAGAGAAAAATCTGATTATGGTTCGACGACGCACAGTTCTCTGAGCCGGTCCTTTAGCTTGGTTGTCGACCACTCAATCCTCAGTATGGCCCGACGCTCGGCCTCTTAAGTCAACCTTTCTGCATCCTCTAGATACGCATGAGCCTGCCAACGGTCTTCAAGTTTCTTCAGCACACACTCCAGGGCAGCAGAGGTTCGGGTGACCTGGTCGGTCTCCCGGCAAATTAACTCCTTATCTTTACGGAAGGCCTGGAGTTCAGATTCTAAAGAAGCTAACTTTATCTGAAGTTGGAGGATCTGCTCCTTGGTATCGGCTATCATACGAGATGTGGCCTCTTCTCGAGCCAAACAGTCCTCTCCTCTACGGCTTAGTTGATCATACCTCAGAGACAAATCTTGAAGGTCCTTCACTAGAGCAGGCTTAGACGTATCCAGTACCGTCTTTACCTTTTCCAAGGCTGTTATAAGGAAGGCGCGCTCCTGATCTATTGCCAAAGATAAATCAAGTTGTCGTAGCCCTTGAAACTGAGCCACGAGCTTATCAGCTTCTACTAATTTGGGCTCCAAGAGGTCGACCATTCCTGCCCCGCCAGGGAGTGTTCTGAGAAGTTCAATTTGACCGCGGGCACATTGACGAGCCAATACAAAAGATGTCCCTCTTTTTAGGGCAGCTTCGATCCCTCGTTTCAAATGGCGATAAAAACTCTCAATCACATCCTTCGACGATTCGTCCAGAACTTTCGAAGATGACGGTGTTAAAGTAAGAGTAGCTGAGAGAGTGGAAGACGATTGTGAAAAAGATATACCAGAACTTGATTCCCCCATCACTAGGGATGTAAGTTCCGAGCGATAAGACTCTTGAACAGCAGTCATCTCCTCTTCTGCAGCCCGAAGGATTCGAAGACATGGCAGTGCAGAAAGATCGACCTCCGGTGATAAAGCCACATTAACCGAGGAGGGTGCATGGACCATTTCTCTCTGCCCCGACAGTCCCACTAATTATCCTTCTGACTCGACCCGGCAAGAGGTCCCTCGATTTGAGCTGGAGGAGGAAGAGGTGTACTTCCTTCCACTAGATCCCCTCCGGTAACTTCTTCCGCGATAATGTCCATTGTCGACTGTGAAGGAGCATGACCTGTGTGTCCGGAACAACCATCGATCAACTTAACCTGAAGGATATGAAGATAGAGCAAATGAACCTCCTCACTAGCCAAGACATGACATAGCTTGCCAGGGGAGGGTCGCTGAGGCTAAGGCTCACTCACAGCCGCCATATCCTCTTCAGCAGCGACTCCTGAGCCACTTACAGCTGCTTCCTCTGCCCCAGCCGCTCCGAAAGTAGATACAACTGGGTTGGTATCAACCAGCCGAGGTTCAGCAACCTCAGGGATTAGTTCAGTAAAGCCCACATCATCCCTGGTTGAGATGTCAGCAGCAGGAGGAATCTCAGCCGTCGCCGGGACGACCATGGTGGAAGGAAGCTCGGCAGTTGTCACTACCATATTTCTAGTTTGAGGGTATTTTTGGGGTTATTTGAATTTATTAGAATTTATTTGAATTTATAGGAATTTTTAGGATTTATTTTAGAATTGTTTGAATGAAGGTTGACTAGGTTGATTTTGACTAGCTTTGACTTGGTAGGCTTACCTAGGAGCTAACCCTAGTTGAGTTTAGACTTGGTTAGGTCATGCAACCCTAGTTAGACTAGAGTTGACCTATGGTTTAGTTATTTGACTCAAGTTAGGATATTAAGTCATAAGCCATGACTTATGGTTGAACCAATGATTATTAACTTGGCACAAAGGAGCCCAAAGCCCAACCCATTAGCCATATGAACCTAACCTAGCCCAATCCATACTTGGCCGGCCACTCAACCTAGTCCTAGGGATCTCCTCCTATAAATATTCTCCTAGAAATTAGGGCTAGCCTCTTTAGGAAGAACAAGTTTTAAGAAAGAGGTATTATTCCATCTTTATTAATTCATATAAAATCCTATTTATTTCCTTTTTCCCTCAAATCAATTACAATAGGTTCTAAATATAGTGTTCTTGCTGTTGTGGAGTATTATTCTCATATTCATACCAATTTGGAGAAGTTTGCTAGCAAGAGAAACCCCCCCATTTGAGGCTTTTCTTGCATTTGGTCACCCATAGGTAAATCTATACAAACTCCATTAATTTCTGGATTTCTTTGCATGTAGACCTAGCCCTAGGTGTCCCCTAGCCATAGGAATTGATTTCGTGTCCAGGTGGAACCATTTCGTGTCCGTATCGGACACGTATCCGACCTAGGTCTAAGTGTTTGATGAAATGCCCCAATGGGCATTTCGATTAAATTTCTAGAAAGTAATTGAATGGAAAATATTGTTTTATTGTGGCTTACATGATTCTTATTGACTGGGATCATTTTCGTGTCATGTCATGTCAGAAATTGGACACGAACACGCGAGAACCATACTGTGCACGCTGTCCTGCTGTTCGGGGGCTGCACCGGACACGATATGCGACTAGAGGACACGAGATTGGACCCACGCCTTGGGGTACTGACTGACACGCCATGTGTCAAGTTTTAGAGGCCCACGTGGCGTGTCGAGAGAGTAATCACCATCGCACGGGTTTTACACTGACACAGTTTTCGTAGATTTTGGGTTCGGATACGCGTATTTTGACACGACACGGCGGCACGTCGACACGAGTCAGGATGACACAGTTGTAGCCTGACACTAGGCGAACCCACAGACTCAAGCATAAGACACGAAGTGTCCTGTGTTGAGTGTACGACACGCGTGCACTCGTGCACGAGACAGTGCACTGAACAGTGCCTGTGTGCACTGTTTTGGGTTTTCTTTAATTTGGACACGTCTGTGTCGTGTGTGGTGGACACGAATTGGATCCTAAGACACGTGCACAAGTGTGTTTACTATTACCAACCATTAGATTAGTATTTTAGTTTGTTTTCAATTTCAATTTGCAGTTTCCCTTAAATTCCTGATACATACCATTTCTGTATTTTTCCAGTTTTGAAATGTGAATTTTGGCAACCTGTTTTACTTATTTAAATGCTGTGAAATGGTGGTTTTAAACCCTAATGTCATTCTCCTATAAGTGATCTACTTTGGTTTTAATTTTGGGGTTGTTTGGTTGTGTTTTGACATCGAAATGGGGGTTTAAAATATTGGGCTGAAACTGTTAATTGATGAACTGAACTGTCAAATATCTGGGACTATTGTGAAAGTATTGAAATGGTTTCCTTCCTTTACATTCCTGTACACCCTCACTGTTCAGTCACACACTGTTTTGCAACTCATTCACACACACACACAAACACTCTCACACCCTTTTACCCTCTTCCTATCCCTCACTCCCTAACACACAGTTTCACACACACCCTACACAATGTACACAGTCATACACACTCAGTTTTCACCCCACCTGAGAGCACACATGCCTACACCTATTAGCTAAGTCACATATTTCCTCTCATGAACACACACACTCTATTTCATTGTATACACACACACACTTGGCCTTTCCTTTCTCTATATACCTATACATGTATGTATATATATGTATGTATATCTAGGTAATATGAATATATATATTATATATGAATATCTATATATATGTAATATAAATATGTGTGTGTAATGTATATACCTATCTACATAATGTATAGTGTAATGGTTAGAATAGACTAGTATAGGCTTGATAGGCTTGCATAGCCTTGTAATGGTATGTGTTAGCTAGTTTAGCCTAGTATAGACTAGTGTAGACTAGTTAGACCTAGTTGACCATAGTTGACCTAGTTTGACTTCTAGGGTTGACCAGAGTTGACCAAGAGTTGACTTTGGTCTAGATTGACCTAGAATCATATAGAATGCATAATAGGACTTCATTATACCATTTTGGACTTGTTGTGACTTGTGCTGCTCTGATTAGGAGCCAGACACCTCTCCTCGGACAGTACATTTCATCCGAACACTCAGATACCAGGCGAGTACATTCTCTGATCATTTCATATCCTGCTTAGAATTATTTTCCTGCTTTAAATTACTTTATTTGATACTGTCACGTTGGTCACACGGATTCGTACTATATGGATCCCTTCTTGAGATGTTATCCCTTCAAGGAGCATCGGGTACTACATGTTCTGTGCGTTTCACTTACATGGCGTATCACTATGCTTCATTGGTTCATTGATCACTTGTGACATATACTCTTATGATCACAGAGTCTTCCTTGAATCCTTATCCCATTTATTGGGTATCCTAGAATCTCCTAGAATCCCTATTTATGGGACATCCATGTATCACCCTTCGGAGGCCTTTGCATGGAATCATAACATAACCTGGTTGGATCTTTGTGTATTGATTGGGGGTACGGGGGAGTAGAAGTAGACATGTGAATATTATCCAAGTAGTGTAGCATCAGAATCTTTCTATAGTGTAGCATCAGAATCTCCTTTGCCATTTACATGTCTATATTGTACTCTGACTCCCTAGCCACTGTTAGTCTCTATTTATAGTAGATATTTCTATTACAGCTCTCTCTCTCTGTTTACATACTGTATTTTCTTCTGTATCTATATCTTACTTTACTGCATGATTATATTTTCTAACCTGCTATGAACTGTTGAGATGTATTGTGCTCGCTCCTGTCCTGACTGGACCTGTTGAAAATATTACAGAGGACGAGGAGGAGGCCTGTGTGGATACTTTCTACGGGGCAGCCCTAGACGACACTTGCGAGCTGGACTCTCAGGAGGACCTAGCTTTAGCAGATGACATTACCCCCATTGCCAAGACTAGCTTAGTTAGGCTTATCTTACTTATGTTGTCTTGAGACTGTTTTAGCTATACTTTATTTCTGTATGGAGATTCTGAGTTGTATATATTCTTTCATATTCAGTAGCTGAGATTTGTACTCTGGATATTTGCTGGGATGTTATCTTAGACTATTTTATCATTTGTATTTCCTTGAGTTCTATATCATATCGTGCTTCTTCTTCCTTAGTTGTGATTGAGTTTACTTCTATCATGTCACCCCCATTCGGGGAGTATAAACTGCTTAGTATATTATTGCTAGATGTTGTGACCTAGGACAATGTTCTATCGTCGACACTGCGACGTAGGCTGGACGTACCCACGTCTCGTGTCCTTACTCTAGGGTGCGGGTCGTGACACATTTTTAGTGGTGGCCCATGCAGGTCTAGACTAGAAGTGTAGTGGTATTCGAACTATAGTATCATTACAGCCTGCAGTAGGATATAGGACATTAATTTTTTAAGGTACTCAATCACATTAGGAAAAATTCTTTTTATTGCCATCTAAATCCTTATTGTCAGCTGATCCTTTTGAAATTTTAACTGTCCGCCTTTGTTATATCGCTTCTTTCTCAGAAATTGATACTCTTGCTGGTCTATCTTCAGGATGGTAGAGACTCGGTCGCAGCGTACCATTCATGGAGATGCTATAGAGGGGACTGCTACCTCTCAGCCAGTACAGCAGGGCCAGAAGACTGCAGCTCCTGCCACCTCTGTTCGTATTGAGACTACAACAGCAGCAGCAGCAGGGGGTATGCCTCCACCGGCTCAGAGGCAGGACCCAGTCATCGCAGAGGAGCCCTTCCAGCAGCCGCCACCTACCGGATACGTGGATGCGGCACAGATGTTCGCATACTTCCAGCAGTTCATGGACCGGCAGCAGGCTCGACAGGACATGGGCATGGAGTTGGCCCTTACGACAGTCACAGCTCGACCAGTAGTTCAGCAGCCGAGGACACCGGAGATAGAGCAGTTCCAGAAGATGAGCCCCAGAGACTTCCTGGGGACAGAGGGGATTCTATATGCTGATGGGTGGATCGAGCATATAGAAGAGATCTTTCGCCTGGCCAGGATACCAGCAGACCTTCATATTAAGGCCGCAGCTAGCCGGATGCGAGATCTTGCTCGCACCTGGTATCAGTCGGACCCCAGGGTGGGGGTAGCCGGGCAGACCTGGGAGGAGTTCAAGGGCTTCTTCAAGAAGAAGTTCTTTCCAGATTCATCGCTCAGAGCCTTAGAGTCGCAGTTCGAGAGCCGAGTCCAGGGGAGCCTTTCAGTGGAGGAGTACGCTGGGGAGTTCGGCCGCCTCGGCAGGTTCGTAGAGGGCTTGAGCGAGACGGCGAAGGCCCAGAGGTTCCGGAAGGGTCTGGTCAAGGAGGTCAAGTCCTTGACCAAGGGAAACAGGGATGCCACATTTGAGGAGATCTTGACGGGAGCCTTATTGGCTGAGGATGATCTTGAGCTTAGGCTCAAGAGGAAGCGAGACCCAGTTGGGGGCAGCAGCAGCAGAGGCCAGGCCGAGAGGCCCCACTTTCAGTACTAGCAGCTGAGGCAGTTCCAGCCGCAGCCGATCCAGCAGAGGCCAGTTTACCAGCAGCAGCAGCCGAGACAGCACCAGCAGGGTCAGAGATAGGGTGTTACTTGTGCCTACGACAAAAAGCCTGGACATGTCTTCAATGAGTGCCGGAAGAGGCTGGGCCAGTGCCTGGTGTGTTGCTCAGCAGACCACCAGATGAAGGAGTGCCACATGGGACGAGCAGCTCAGGGGGCAGCAGTCAGAGCTCCAGCAGGCCAGCAGAGGGGACCAGCCCTGCCGACACAGCAGCAGAGGTTCGTCCAGCACCAGCAGCAGGCCAGAGGAGGCCAGCAGGGGCGAGCTTTCGCCATGGCAGCTGGAGATACAGATGTGATAGGAGAGTTGATCGCAGGTTCGATCCTTCTCGACTCCAGTCCAACTTTTGTACTATTCGATTCTGGTACTTCGCATAGCTTCATATCAGTATTTTTTGCGATTAGACATGGTATCATAGCTGAATCGTTGCCTAGGACTTATAAGATCACGACCGTGGGTGGCATTATCCTCGTGAGTGATGTTTGTAAGGGTCGGAGTGTAGTTTTAGAAGGCCGTGAGTTGGAGGTGAGCCTGCTCGTAATGCCATTGCCGAACTATGATATAGTACTCGGTATGGATTGGTTCAGCAGGCACCACGCCAGCATCGATTGTAGAGGGGGTAGAGTTCTCTTCAGAGCACCGGGGGAGCCAGAGTTCGAGTACTCCAGACGTCAGGCGGAACAGAGCAGCGGAGTTTTCTGTGGAGTCTCGGTTGAGGAGCAGGCGATTCCATACCCCTTGATAGCAGAGTATATGGATGTTTTCCCAGAGGAGTTGCCTGGATTGCCACCAGACAGAGACATTGAGTTCTCGATAGACTTGGTTCCAGGAGAGGAACCCATCTCTCAGTATGTCTATTGAGTGAACAATATTGAGTTGGTGGAGCTGAAGAAGCAAGTGGATGAGCTGCAGGACAAGGGCTTCATCCGCTTGAGTTCATCGCCATGGGGTGCACCAGTGTTGTTTGTGCCGAAGAATGATGGGTCAGTACGGATGTGTATTAACTATAGGGCACTCAACAACCTCACGATCAAGAACAAATACCCACTGCCGTGGATCGACGATCTTTTTGACCAGTTGAGCGGAGCTCGAATATTTTCCAAGATTGATCTGAGGTCGGGATATCACCAGGTGAAGTTGAAGAGGGATGATATTCCCAAGACCGCTTTCAAGACGCGGTACGGGCAGTTTGAGTTTTTGGTTATACCGTTTGGGCTAACCAATGCACCAGCAGTGTTTATGAACCTAATGAACAAGGTGTTCCACCAGTACCTGGATCAGTTTGTGATGGTGTTCATTGACGACATCTTGGTATATTCCAAGACTGAGGAGGAGCACAAGAAGCATTTGAGGATCGTGCTGGAGACTCTCAGAAAGGAGCAGCTTTACGGAAAGCTCTCCAAGTATGAGTTCTTCTTGGACCGGGTGGACTTTTTGGGGCATGTGGTGACTGGAGATGGTATCTCAGTTGACCCTAAGAAGATTGTAGCAGTTGAGGCTTGGGCAGCGCCGACTTCAGTTGCAGAGATCAGGAGTTTCCTGGGGCTGGCAGGATATTATCGGAGATTTGTGCAGGATTTCTTCCGGGTTGCAGAACCGTTGACTCGGTTGACCCAGAAGGATACTGAGTTTTTTTGGTCAGAGGAGTGTCAGGCAGCTTTTGATGTGTTGAAGAAGCGGCTTACGACAGCTCCGATTCTGACATTGCCTTCAGGATCAGGTGGATTCACTATTTATAGTGACGCTTCAGGGACGGGGCTGGGTTGTGTCTTACAGCAGCATGGGAAGATGATTGCCTTCCTGGCAGTTATGTCACGATGAGAAAAACTACTCTACCCACGACCTGGAGCTTGTAGCAGTGATATTTACTCTGAAGCTGTGGAAGCATTATCTGTATGGAGAGAGGGTAGAGATTTTTACAGATTACAAGAGCTTAAAGTATGTGTTCACTCAGAAGGAGTTGAACATGAGGCAGCGCAGATGGCTAGAGTTGATGAAGGACTTTGACATCCTACTTTAGTATCACCCAGGGAAGGCCAACGTGGATGCCGATGCCTTGAGTAGGTATCCGACAGCCATGTGTTTGACCATGGATCGGCATTTGCTTGCAGACTTGGAGAGCCTTAGGATTGAAGTGATCGTGCCCGGAGTGCAGATGCAGTTATGGGGTATGTAGATTCAGTCAGACTTGGTGGAGAGGATCAAGTCGGCACAGTTTGAGGACGTTGCTCTGCGGTGTCTCCGAGAGCAGGTTCGAACAGGATTGGTGGACGGCGAGTTTTCTCTTGCAGAGGATGGTGCCTTGAGGCACGGTTCCAGGTTATGTGTGTCCAGCGGAGAGCTCAGGGAGCAGGTTTTACAGGAGGCCCACAGATCTTAGTACTCTATACACCATGGTGCCAACAAGATGTACCGAGATCTGAGGGAGCATGTTTGGTGGTCCGGGATGAAGCAGGAGGTGGCTCGCTTCGTGGCTAGATGCTTGGTCTGTCAGCAGGTCAAGACAGAGAGGCAGAGGCCCGGTGGATTATTGCAGCCGCTGCCCATTCTCGAGTGGAAATGGGAGCATATCACTATGGACTTCGTATCAGGATTGTCGCATACACCTGGAGGAAAAGATGCGATTTGGGTTATCGTTGACCGGTTGACCAAATTGGCCCACTTCTTGCCATTCAAGGTGGGTACATCTACAGAGAGGCTGGCAGAGATGTATATACGGTAGATAGTCAGGATTCACGGGGTTCCGGTCAGCATCATCTTAGATCGAGATAGTCGCTTTACTTCCCATTTCTGGAGGAGTCTGCAGATTAGCCTGGGCACTCAGCTCAAGTTTAGTACTGTATACCACCCCCAGACGGATGGACAGTCAGAGAGGACTATTCAGACACTTGAGGATATACTGCGGACGTGCGTCCTGGACTTTGGAGGTTCCTGGAAGGATCGTCTTTATTTGGTAGAGTTTGCTTACAACAACAGTTTCCAGGCCAGCATTGAGATGTCACCTTTCGAGGCTCTGTACGGGCGTATGTGTCGTACACCCTTATCTTGGGATGATGTTGGTGAGCGAGCTTTACTGGGGCCAGAGATGGTTGTTGACACAGCCGAGAAGGTGAAGCTCATCAGGGATAGACTTCGCGTAGCGCAGGACAGACATCGGCACTGGGCCGATAGCCACCGGAGGCCCTTGGAGTTTGAGGTACAGATTAGAGTAGGATTAGATTTAGGTTTGATTGTTGTGTTTTATTAATCATGTTTGTTTATCATAATTAATTGAGACCTTGCTTGTGATTAGGTTAGAGACCAGGTTTTCTTGAGGATATCTCTGACTCGTGGTACGATACGTTTTGGTGGAGGCGGAAAGCTTAGCCCGCGCTTCATCGGCCCTTTCGTTATCAGCGGGAGAGTCGGTGACGTGGCATACAGGCTAGACTTACCGCCTGTACTAGTGGGGGTCCACAACGTATTCCATGTATCACAGTTGAGACAGTACGTGGCTGATCCTAGCCATGTATTCGATCATTCGGAGATTGAGGTTGGACCTTCTCTCAGCTATCCAGAGCAGCCAGTGGAGATTCTGGATCGACGGAAGAAGGTTCTGAGGAACCAGGTGATATCCTTGGTACGCGTCGCATGGAGGCATTATTCTCTAGGATAGTCTACCTGGGAGCGGGAGGATGAGATGCGCGAGCGGTACCCCTATCTTTTTGGACCTTGAGGTATACTTTTCTATCCTTCTCAGCAGTTAGTTTCGCCTTTAATTTCGAGGACAAAATTATTTTAAGGAGGGTAGATTTGTCACTACCACATTTCTAGTTTAAGGGTATTTTTGTCATTTTTGGGGTTATTTGAATTTATTAGAATTTATTTGAATTTATGGGAATTTTTAGGATTTATTTTAGAATTGTTTGAATGAAGGTTGACTAGGTTGACTTTGACTAGCTTTGACTTGGTAGGCTAACCTATGAGCTAACCCTAGTTGAGTTTGGACTTGGTTAGGTCATGCAACCCTAGTTAGACTAGATTTGACCTATGGTTTAGTTATTTGACTCAAGTTAGGATATTAAGTCATAAGCCATGACTTATGGTTGAACCAATGATTATTAACTTGGCACAAAGGAGCCCAAAGCCCAACCCATTAGCCATGTGAACCTAACCTAGCCCAACCCATACTTGGCCGGCCACTCAACTTAGTCCTAGGGATTTCCCCCTATAAATATTCTCCTAGAAATTAGGGCTAGCCTCTTTAGGAAGAACAAGTTTTAAGAAAGAGGTATTATTCCATCTTCATTAATTCATATAAAATCCTATTTATTTCCTTTTTTCCCTCAAATCAATTACAATAGGTTCTAAATATAGTGTTCTTGCTGTTGTAGAGTGTTATTCTCAGATTCATACCAATTTGGAGAAGTTTGCTAGCAAGAGGAACCCCCCATTTGAGGCTTTTCTTGTATTTGGTCACCTAGGTAAATCTATACAAACTCCATTAATTTCTGGATTTCTTTGTATGTAGACCTAGCCCTAGGTGTCCCCTAGTCATAGAAATTGATTTCGTGTCCAGGTGGAACCATTTCGTGTCCGTATCGGACACGTATCCGACCTAGGTCTAAGTGTTTGATGAAATGCCCCAATGGGCGTTTCGATTTAATTTCTAGAAAGTAATTGAATGGAAAATATTGTTTTATTATGGCTTACATGATTCTTGTTGACTAGGAGCATTTTCGTGTCGTGTCATGTCAGAAAGTGGACACGAACACGCAGAAACCATACTGTGCACGCTGTCCTGCTGTTCGGGGGCTGCACCGGACACGATATGCGACTAGAGGACACGAGATTGGACCCACGCCTTGGGGCACTGACTGACATGCAACGTGTCAAGTTTCAGAGGCCCACGTGGCGTATCGAGGGAGTAATCACCATCGTACGGGTTTTACACTGACACAGTTCACGTGGATTTTGGGTTCGGATACGCGTGTTTTGACACGACACGGCGGTACGTCGACACGAGTCAGGATGACACAGTTGTAGCCTGACACAAGGCGAACCAACATACTCAAGCACGAGACACAAAGTGTCCTATGTCGAGTGCACGACACGCGTGCACTCGTGCATGAGACAGTGCACTGAACTGTGCCTGTGTGCACTGTTTTGGGTTTTCTGTGATTTGGACACGTCTGTGTCGTGTGTGGTAGACATGAATTGGATCCTAAGACACGTGCACAAGTGTGTTTACTATTACCAACCATTAGATTAGTATTTTAGTTTGTTTTCAATTTCAATTTGCAGTTTCCCCTAAATTCCTGATACATACCATTTCTGTATTTTTTCAGTTTTGAAATGTGAATTTTGGCAACCTGTTTTACCTATTTAAATGCTATGAAATAGTGGTTTTAAACCCTAATGTCATTCTCCTATAAGTGATCTACTTGGGTTTCGATTTTGGGGTTGTTTGGTTGTGTTTTGACATCAAAATGAGGGTTTGAAATATTGGGCTGAAACTGTTAATTGATGAACTGAACTGTCAAATATCTGGGACTGTTGTGAAAGTATTGAAATGGTTTTCTTTCTTTATATTCCTGTACACCCTCACTGTTCAGTCACACACTGTTTTGCAACTCATTCACACACACAAACACTCTCACACCCTTTCACCCTCTTCCTATCCCTCACTCCCTAACACACAGTTTCACACACACCCTACACAATGTACACAGTCATACACACTCAGTTTTCACCCCACCTGAGAGCACACATGCCTACACCTATTAGCTAAGTCACATATCTCCTCTCATGAACACACACACTCCATTTCCTTGTATACACACACACACTTGGCCTTCCCTTTCTCTATATACCTATACATGTATGTATATATATATGTATGTATATATCTAGGTAATGTGAATATATATATTATATATGAATATCTATATATATGTAATATAAATATGTGTGTGTAATATAAATACCTATCTACATAATGTATAGTGTAATGGTTAGAATAGACTAGTATAGGCTTGATAGGCTTGCATAGCCTTGTAATGGTATGTGTTAGCTAGTTTAGCCTAGTATAGACTAATGTAGACTAGTTAGACCTAGTTGACCATAGTTGACCTAGTTTGACTACTAGGGTTGACCAGAGTTGACCAAGAGTTGACTTTGGTCTAGACTGACCTAGAATCATGTAGAATGCATAGTAGGACTTCATTATACCATTTTGGACTTGTTGTGACTTGTGCTACTCTGATTACGAGCCAGACACCTCTCCTCGGATAGTACATTTCATCCGGACACTCAGATACCAGGCGAGTACATTCTTTGATCATTTCATATCCTACTTAGAATTATTTTCCTGCTTTAAATTACTTTACTTGATACTGTCACGTTGGTCACACGGATTAGTACTATATGGATCCCTTCTTGAGATGTTATCCCTTCAGGGAGCATCGGGTACTACATGTTCTGTGCGTTTCACTTACATGGCGTATCACTATGCTTCATTGGTTCATTGATTACTTGTGACATATACTCTTATGATCACAGAGTCTTCCTTGAATCTTTATCCCATTTATTGGGTATCCTATAATCTCCTAAAATCTCCATTTATGGGACATCCATGTATCACCCTTCGGGGGCCTTTGCATGGAATCATAACATAACCTGGTTGGATTCTTGTGTATTGATTGGGGGTACGGGGGAGTAGAAGTAGACATGTGAATATTATCCAAGTAGTGTAGCATCAGAATCTTTCCATAGTGTAGCATCAGAATCTCCTATGCCATTTACATGTCTATATTGTACTCTGACTCACTAGCCACTGTTAGTCTCTATTTATAGTAGATATTTCTATTACAGCTCTCTCTCTCTCTCTGTTTACATACTGAATTTTCTTCAGTATCTATATCTTACTTTACTGCATGATTATATTTTCTAACCTGCTATGAACTGTTGAGATGTATTGTGCTCGCTCCTGTCCTGACTGGACCTGTTGAAAATATTACAGAGGACGAGGAGGAGGCCTGTGTGGATACTTTCTACGGGGCAGCCCTAGACGACACTTACGAGCTGGACTCTCAGGAGGACCCAGCTCTAGTAGATGACATTACCCCCATTGCCTAGACTAGCTTAGTTAGGCTTATCTTACTTATGTTGTCTTGAGACTGTTTTAGCTAGACTTTATTTCTGTCTGGAGATTCTGAGTTGTATATATTCTTTCATATTCAGTAGCTGAGATTTGTACTCTGGATATTTGCTGGGATGTTATCTTAGACTATTTTATCATCTGTATTTCCTTGAGTTCTATATCGTATCGTGCTTCTTCTTTCTTAGTTGTGATTGAGTTTACTTCTATCATGTCACCCCCATTCGGGGAGTATAAACTGCTTAGTATATTATTGCTAGATGTTGTGACCTAGGACAGCATTCTACCACCGACACTGCAGCGTAGGCTGGACGTACCCACGTCTCGTGCCCTTACTCTAGGGTGCGGGTCGTGACAGCAGTCATAGCACCAATTAAGGTGGCTATAACAGGGTCAACCTCAGAAGCAATAGCCGGCTCTGGGGAGTTCACTTCTTCTGACGCCTATAGAGAAAAAAAATGATGATCAGATTATATTTCAGAAAAGAAGAACTAAAAAGGGTGGTCGTAACTCGATTCACCTCTGAAATGGCTTCGACGTCATCACTTCTCTCCCTAGTGTGCGGCCCGTGAGGCTTGACCGCAGCCCACTTTTGGGAGCGAGTTCTGCCGATGACAGAGGACTCATGCCTGCTTCGTTTACGTGAAGGACTAGGCACAATAGGGGGCAGATCTGCCACCGAATCGCCTGTAGGAGGAAGCAGGTTATCAGGGTCATCCTCCTCGTCCACGTTTATAGACTCCGAGTCAGACACCTCAACTATATTCTCCTTCTTGTTCCTCGTCTGGGACTCTTTTGGCTTCTCCTCCAAACCAGTACCAGTAATGAAGCAAGTACTTGGGTTAAAATCACTAGGGGGCTTATTTACCATGACATGGTACAGGGCCGCCATGTACAAAATATGCCCCGACTCTCTAGCATAAGGTACGAAAAAGCTGGCACGGGTATGAAATGCTCTATAATAATGCCAAGCCCGGATGCCATCTAAAATGCTACCCTCGAAACCCAGACAGGAACTGGGATTGTCCAAGAAAATTTGACTATACCCAAATTGTCGAGAGAATCGACTAGGTAAGTAAGGCTCCAAAAAGACGGAGTTACGATTACGATACACCAGATGTGCAGGGCGGATATTCTGTAACTAGCGGAGCATCTTCTCGGACAAGAAATGGGGAGACGCAGTACCGTCAAGATGTACGTCTATTACTTCTTCATCGATAAAAGGAGGAACAGACACGAAAAATGAGTATCTGTCCACTCGCGCCAGTACCATCCGATAGGCTGGCATGGTAGTGTACTCCCAGGGCATACGACGGTACTGGTGGATGAAAGCATCATCAGCAGTCACGTCGTCCTCTGGGCCAGGCCTCATCAAAGACGGACAATGCATTAACAGCCACCCCCATCAGATAATGATAGGGTAGCTCGATTCGTTCAAAATCCTTCGCCGTATCGCGAGCAATGACTTTAAACGAAAAAAGGCGGAGGCCATGATGAATGCTGCATACTATGGCAGGGAGTAGAGCTAGCCTGCCTCCGAAGACTAGCTTCACAGCGGAAAGGATCAAGTTGCGGCTGATTCTCTCAATAACACTAGCCCCTCCCGAAACTACACAATTCCTCAGCCACAGCATTAGAAATCCCGCTAAGAAGGCCTTATCATACATCTTCTCGGTATCTTGATAAAAGTAACTAAAGCTGTCAGATTGGCTCCCGAATCTATCACCCACAATTTTAACCCTCTTGGCGTTCAACACCTGATTGGACACCTCCTCCCGGGTTCGAGGACTTCCAGGGAAATCCCGGCCTGAGGCACCTAGTTCAAACAAGTAGCTGAGCCAGGTCTTGGTGTGAGGGAGGTTCCCTTCTGAGCTATCATTCTTCTTCTTCGACATTTGTTGGCACGTGCTATGGTGACATAGCAATTCCCGGTAAACAGTCACAAAACCCGAAAACCGTCGTTCCAATTCCTCAAATTCTTCATTTGTAGGGGTATACGCCTCAAAAATGTTATCTTCCTAGGGTAGCTTGGAGACTTCATGCATCTCATGAAGAGCGAGTCCTATTTTCCTTCAATGCGTGAAAAAGGTCCCCGTGCGACGGTTGTACATCTCGAGAAGAGCCATGAACAGCTTCTTGTTTATGGACAGACCATAACAAGTGCCCCATATGGCATGATAAAGACCAATCTCGTGCAGGATTTCCTTATATGTCCGCAAGATTCACAATGTCAAATTGATCCATGGAGGGGAGGGGTTCATCCATTTCAGCAGCGACAGCCGACCAGTAGGACAGGACCCCTTTTGAGCAATCTGGTTCATAAAAGTATCAGCTTGGGATAACCTAAAGTTGGGTCCCTGCACGTTTATGAAACTGCCCGGGGCCAACCCCATCACAGAGCGGCTGACCGGTATCTTGCTCGCGACTACCGACCTCGATGTTTTATTATAATGAATATCACCCACGAAGATCCCCTGCTGGCTTAGAGTTAGGGAGTCCACCATTTTTCTGTCAATTGGCAGCATATTAAACCAGGACAACGGGAAATGACGCTCCATCTGAGGAATATGAATCGCCATCCCATTGGAAGAAAAACTCCAACTTTCAGATAAATCTAGAATGTTGGAGTTCTTTACAGTTAAGGCGTCCCCAAAGAAGAATGCGAGTTTCAGATGCGTGCCCCCTAATTTCCCCGAGTTCATCATGCCCAAGAGATAGAAGAAGGATTGGTTTCTGATGTCCCTCAGCCTGTCCTCAGATTGATTTTTAGTAAATTAGACTGACACATATTCGACCACCTGGTCGAACCTCACACCCAAGACAGATTGAGCTTGACCTACCAAGCGCTCCCCTGAGGGATTGATCGGCAGCTTCACTGAAAAAGAAAAAAGAAAGAAGTCAGAAGATAGCCAGAGAAAACTACTCAATTCTCTCCGAGCTTATGCGGCTCTGTTAGGTGGGCGTTCATGCGGCCCAGTCCATAAGGTGCTTATGCGGTCATGAGACATCTCTCATGCGGCTCAGTCATGAAGCATATCTCATGCGGCTCGATCATGAAGCATCTTTCATGCGGCTCGATCATGAGACATCTCTCATGCGGCTCGGTCATGAAGCATCTCTCATGCGGCTCGGTCATGAGACATCTCTCATGCGGCTCAGTCATGAGACATCTCTAATGCGGCTCAGACATGAAACATACCCCATGCGGCTCAGTCATGAGGCATTCATGCGGCCCATACGGCACAGCTCATGCAGATTCATCACACAGAACTTGAGCATTTTAGTGAAGACGAAAAGAGCATCAACTATGCCGAAGCATAACAGAGAAAGGCACGCGCATAAAACGTGTGACATAGCCATTGTATTTAGGGTTTAGATTAATGCAGTTTCTTTCCATCGCTCTTACCACTAATAGGAGGATGAACGTCGGGGTAGATCGAGCTTACCGTATTCGACGAGGAAGCAAGCCCTTTGCCTTTCGCTGCAGTACTGGAAGAAGCTTTGGGAGCAATGGTCGATCGAGAGAAGAGGAGAAATGGCGACTAGGGTGATGGAAAGTTTGAAGAAAGAAAGAAGGAATCTCTCTCCTCAAACTTCTCGTATTTATAGGCTGACAAAGACGCGTAGATCGATAGACGCCGCTTCGGATTTCGAATAAAGGCGACTCTTAGGATTCTATCCAAAAGATGGCTCCAAATCATCAAAGCAAATCAAAAAAATTATTAAAAGCCGACTCTTAGGATTCTATCCAAAAGACGGCTCCAAATCATCAAAGCAAATCAAAAAACAATTAATGCCGAAGTGATGGGATGCCCACGTGGCACGAAACTAGTATGCGGTCAGAGAAGCCTATACGGCATGAAGAACTTATGTGGTCTCGACGCTTCCCAGGACATACCTATGCTTCTTATTCAAAGTATTTTAATTTTACAAATTGAAAAATTTGAAGTGGGTCTTGTAGAAGCATAAAAAAGGAAGGGGATTTTCTATGCGGCTCGAAATCAACATGGAGCCTCATGCGGCTCAAAACCCAGAAGGCTTCATGCGGCTCAAAACCCAGAAGGCTTCATGCGGCTCAAAACACAGAAGGCTTCATGCAGCTCAAAACCTAGAAAGCTTCATGCGGCCCAAAAGCAACGGAGAGCCTTATGCGGTTCGAAATCAGTCTAAAGCATTAAATATTTCCTTATACAGCTGTCCATAACTACTCTGACACAAAAGTGACAGCTCTGACAAAGATGACAGCTCTGACATGAAGATAAGACGTGACGTGTTCCTAAAAAGACGAGAAAATCATCATGATATCCGCTACAGTTCATGAACCAAAGGAAACTCTTTATGTGGCTCAGTCATGAGACACCTCTCATGCGGCTCGGTCAGGAGACATTCTTCATGCGGTTCGGCTATGAGACGTCCTTCATGCGGCTCGGTCATGAGACATTCCTCATGCGGCTCGATCTTGAGACATTCCTCATGCAGTTCGTTTATGAGACGTCCTTCATACAGCTCGGTCATGAGACATTCCTCATGCGGCTCGATCGTGAGATATTCTTCATGCAGCTCGGTTATGAGACGTCCTTCATGTGGCTCGGTCATGAGACATTCTTCATATGGCTCGGTTATGAGATAGTCTCTCATGAACCTCAGCTAGGATACATCCTTCATGCGGCTCGCCACAGAATAGTAGTTGAGACACGTGGCAGAGATTGACCAAGTCTTGACAGTTCAAATTTACTGCAACAAACAGATCATGATCAATCTCAACCAACCCCCAGCTGTCCACTATAAACCGAGTCTCGAGGCACAGTTACAAGGATGTGGCCCAAAATTTGTCACGTGGCTGTACATCCCATCCCTCATGAATTCCTATAAATAGTAAGGTGCTATTCCCTTGCAAAGACACACACACAGAGAGAGGCGCACAAGAGAGTACACAAAGCTCAGAAGCAGACTCTTCCATTCGTGTCTTCAGAGAGCATTTCTTCACCGGAGCCTAGGTTGCGTTCAATCGTGCAAGGAGTAAGACAGAGTTGATATCACTTTCCTGAGCCTCTTCTGTCACCCCCTAGAATCAAAACTAAACAATTGTACTTAGATTGCTTTTTTTAGGTTTTGTTCCTAGGCTCTCTTTTGTACAAGCAAGTTTGTAATTGTGAGTCAAGTTCAGTCCTCCTATAAAATTGTTCTGTTCTACGACAATCAATGGCAAACACTCCCCCCAGCCCAGTTAAGAAAAAAGAACCCGAAAGCATAAAGGACGACCCCTCGGCCTCACACCAGAACCAAAACCCAGACTTATTATCAATGAACAACAGATTGAAAGCTAAAAGAGCCACAGAGTCCACGGCAATGACAACCATGTCGGCCGTGAAACTCTCAAAACACTAACAACCCAACAAAACTAAAGCCTAACATCATATCCTGGAATGTTATAGGCATAGCAAACAAACCCATATTGAGGCGACTATCTAGTCTCAAGAGAATCCACAAAATTGACATCCTTATCATATTAGAACCTAAAATCCCTCCTAACAGACTCAAATCTATCCAAATGCAGCTGGGTTTCTACTCCGCTATTGCTGGCAGACATGACATTTGGCTCCTTCACTCCTCCGACGTGACTATAAGCATCGTGCTCGATACTACACAAGCTCTCTCATGCTGGATGGAGCACCCTACCCTTCCGAACCGCGTCCTGCTCTCCATTGTTCATGGCAGTTGCGACATCATAGAACGCAAACAGCTCTGGATAGACCTCCTGGACACTTTTGACAACACCTCCCACCCCCCTGGCTTTGTGTTAGAGACTTCAACGCTGTCACTTGTAGCAAAGAGAAAACAGGAGGAAGGCCTCCACCTCCGGCAGCCATGTAAGACTTCAACAAGTTCATCTTCAATGCTCATCTAACTTACCTTCAGTTCACCGACAGTACCTTCACCTGGTGTAACATGCAGGAAGGCACCCGCAGGCAATACTCTCGTCTTGACAGAGTCCTCATCAATACTCAATGGAAAGATATGAACATCACATCCAACCTCGCCTACCTCAACGCCAATGAATCCGACCACACTCCTCTCCTCATCGACATTAACCGAAACTTTAACCATATCAAAAAAAGCTTCAGCTTTCTAGAGTTTTGGAGCTACCACCCCCAGTTTCTGAGGACCGTGGAAGCCACTTGGTCTAGCACTGACGCGCTCGACCCCCTCATCCGAGTGGCTAACAAACTTCAGGCTACAAGAAAAGCCCTCACTACCTGGAGCAAGCAAGCTTTCGATGACATCTTCAAACTGTCCGCTCGGCTGAAGACGATGTGACCCGTGCCGAAATCCTCTTTTTGACCAATAATTCGCGGACGACTAGAAAGGCTCTGAACATTTCCAAAGCCATTCTCAAATTCTGACTAAAAGTTGAAACTGAATTCTGGCAGCAGAAAGCCAGACTCAAATAGGACAGCAAGGGAGACAAAAACACCAGCTACTTCCACACCTACGTCAAGGGCCGCAGACATAAGCTTAATATCCATCAGATCGCCGACGACTCCGAAACCATCCTAAAAGACCAGCAGGGAATCCAATAGGCGGCAACCAACTTCTACTCGCACCTGTTCGTCAAAGAAGCTGTCACTAGGGATGATGAATTTCTCTCTGAGATCCCCCTCATCAGTGATACGGACAACTCCCGACTAGAGCACCTCCCTTCGGAGTAGGAAGTGAAGGAGGCTGTTTGGGCGCTTGATGCTCACAGCGCCCCTGGTCCGGACGGATGTAACGACATTTTCTTCTGCACGTGTTGGGACATCATCAAAACTGACATCCACGAAGCGGTGATCGCCGTCTTCTAGGGAGCCAGGTACCCAGAAGCAGGATAATTCGAAAACTTTTCGGGACTACAGACCCATCAGCTTATGCACGTTCACCAACAAAATCATCTCAAAAATTATCGCCACGCGCATGACTGACATCCTCCTCAAAATCATATCTGAGGAACAGAGCATCTTTTTCCGGGACAGAAACATCCAAGACAACATTATGCTGGCACAGAAAATGATTATTTGTCTGAAATTTACAGCCAGGGGAGGGAATATTACTATCAAACTTGACATAGAGAAGGCTTACGACAAGCTAGATTGGCAGTTCATGATCTGGGTCTTCAGAGCCTTCGGATTCTCAAAATCTTGGATCAATGTAGTCTGGAGATCGATAAACAACTCATGGTTCTCCACGGTGATCAACGAGAAAGCGGACGGGTTCTTCACATCCAGCAGGGGTGTTAGACAGGGGGACCCACTTTCGCTACCATCTTTATCATCGTAGCATAAGCCCTGAGCAGAAACCTTAACAAGCTCCCAAGGACCCAAACTTCAAACATTTTCATACTGTGAGCGGTTGTCCGATCGTCACTCACCTAGCTTATACCGACGATATCCTTATATTCTCCTTATCCGACGTCGAATCCGTAGAAGTCATGAACAATGTGCTTCAAAGATACACTCGTTGTTCCGGCCAAAGAGTCAATCCTAGAAAAAGCGTCATATACGTCTATCACAAAGCCGACAGGGAGCACATAGCAATCCTCACCAACAAAACTTCCTTCTCTATCGCATATCCTCCTTTCTCCTATCTTGGATGCCCGTTGGTCTACGGGAAATCGAGTACAGGCATCTTTGAAGGTCTGATTGATAAAATCAAGAAAAAACTTGAAGGTTGGCACAACGCAACCTTATCACCTAGCGACAAAATTGTTCTGATTAATCACGTCCTATCCTCCATCCCAATTTACACCCTCGTGGTATGCTCCCCCCGAAGAAGGTTCTCACCCTCATCGAGAACCTCTTCACCAACTTCTTTTGGGGCCATAACGACTCCAAAGAGAAACACCATTGGGCCAGCTGGAGTTCTATGGCCAAACTCATTAACGGGGGAGGGGGGGCGGGCTGGGATTCAGCCGTTTGTAGCTCATTGTGGATGCTTTCTCCATGAAACTGTGGTGGAAGATTTGCGTGAGTTGCATCTTCTGGACTCGCTTCATGAAGGCCAGATATTTTAAACACGTCCACCCAACGACTGCTATCAGCAACAACAGATCTTCTACTGCTTGGCACCGTATCCAGTATGGCCGCACAATCATGGAACCTAAGATTCGCCTTCAGCTGGGCACTGGGGAACCTTGAACGGTGGTTGGGTGCTGACCTTATCCATCGTACCCCCGCCACCTCGGCATTCAGCAAAATCAGAGAACTGTAGAACCCTGCTGGGAACTGGAATTGGCCAAGAGTCCGACATTGGATGGGAGATGAGACCGCATTCGTGCTCCGAAACTTCGGTTTAAAGATTGGCACGACCGTCGATGCACTCTCGTGGTCAGAGACCATAAACGGTGCCTTCACTGTGGCCTCGGCCAGAAGGGCCATCCGCGGTACAGGGCCTCCCGTACCTACTCTGGGTCTTTTCTGGCACCACTATATTCCAAAGAAATGGTCGTTTCTAGTGTGGCGAGCTATCCGAAAGAAACTCTCCACTGATGACATCCTCACCACTATTGATTTCAGTTTAGCGTCAGCGTATCATTGATGCACAGAAAAATAGTCAAAAACTATAGACCATATCCTCCGACACGGCAACTCAACAGGGCTATATCCCACCGCTGCAGCTTGGCCATGGTGGATGGGAGCTTCAACGATCTTCTAGCATCCTGGGCCAACGCGTCTCATTGCCAACAGATCGTGGCAGCCACCACCACATGGATATTATGGAAAAATCACAACAAAGCTGATACGAGGGTCGACAATTCAACGTCGAGCAGCTCATTCGCGAAGCCATCCGTCAGTGCCTCAAGACCGCTCGCCTGTGCAACCATGGCCAACAGGTATTCTGGGATCTGCTGTCCTCCTGATTTTTGCCAGGAGAACCCCTTTTTTGGTTTTATTTCTTTTGCTTTTAGCGCTTACCTGTAAAGGCTTCGATATTTTGCGCCTTACATGAATAAAAGGGGTGGTTTTAAATATATATATATATATAAAAAAATAAATAAATAATATATATATATATATATATATATATTTTTCAAACAACTTTATTCATTCAAAAGCTTTGAGTTCCAACTCAGGTTACAAAGTTAATGGCTACATTTGATACTAGCTTTATCAACCTGCCTACCTACTTCTATGATTAACTGATCAGCTCCGTACACATACTGCTCATATCACCATTTATTACGATTTTTCCATAGCACCCAAACCACTGCTGCCACCACGATCTCTTTCCTGTTTTTTTCTTTTTCCTCCACCATAATCGTAGTCGATGAATCACTGAACTCCCACTTGATTTGATGTTGTAAGACTGTTGAATCGAAGCCCATACAGTAACAGCTAACTCGCCTTCATGAAAAACATGATCAATATTCTCAACAGAAGGGTTAGTACAGCAATGACAGCCATACTAAATCTGAGCCTTGAGATATTATCATCAGTAGGTAGTTTCCCATGCAACAAATGCCAACAAAGAATCGACCACTTGGCAGGAATACACTTATTCCAGATGTGTTTGAAATAAGGCAGTCTAGGCATATGAATACGACTTAACTCCCATGCAGATGAAACAGAAAATATACCTGACTGCACATAAATCCAATTCCAGTCGCCATTAACCTGTGTGATGTACTGCCCCGATAGCCTTCTTCCTTCTACCAATCGCTTCCAGACATGTGAAGCATTGGACGTCAGTTGAACAGCATCCTCAGATTCTTGAAAGCAATATTTCCTCTTGAAAAAATTTGTCCATAACGACGACTGAGTCTTGAATTTCCACCATAGCTTTATAGTCATTGCAGTCATTACATCCTGCAATCGTCTAACCCCCAGCCCTCCTTCATCTTTTGTTCGAGCAATAGAAGCCCAACCAAGCCATGTCCTCTTCGCAACACCATCAATAGATCTCCAGAAAAATGAGGAGAACATAGACTCCAACCTATTAAGCACTGCTATAGGTGGAGCACACGCAGCCAACGTATAAACTGGGATAGAGGCTAGCACATTCTTGATTAACACCAACTTGCCTCCTGGTGATAAGATTTTATTGTGCCATCCTTCCAATTTGGTTCGAATCCTGTCAAACAAGTCTTCAAATGTCCCACTATTACGCTTAACAGCCATAAGCGGACAGCCGAGATAAGTAAACGGAGGAGAGCCTACCTTGAACCCAAATCTAGAGCTAAGTTCAACCCCTTTCTCTGGCCGTTCCTTCGAAGAAATATAGATGGAAGACTTTTGTTTGCTAATCTTCTGTCCTGACATTGCTTCATATCTAGACAACACTTCATTGATCATTCCCACAGATCTTATATCCCCTGCCGAAAATAATAACACATCATCTGTATATGCAAGATGAGTTATAGGAGGACATCCCCTAGGAGTGAGGAAAGGAGTATAGCCTTCATTATCAGGAAGTCTATTAAGACTTCGAGAGAGAACTTCTGCTGCAAGAATAAACAGTGCCGGAGACAAAGGATTACCTTGTCGTAACCCACGAAATGCTTGAAAATAAGCAGTGGATTCCCCATTGATTAGGGGAGAATACCACACATTATTAACAATCCTCAGCATCATATCGACCCACTTGTTATGAAAGCCAAACCGACGAAGAACTTTTAGTAGGTATCTCCAATCCACCCTATCGTAGGCCTTCAGCATATCAAGTTTAATTGCAATATTGCCTCCTCTATTCTTCTTCTGCATTTTGGCCATCATCTCTTGGGCTAATAGAATATTATCAACTATTTCCCTACCTTGCACGAATCCACTCTGCTCCTGAGATATCAATCGTGGTAAAAATGGAGCAAAACGACGCGCTAAGAGCTTAGAAATGATTTTATTAAAAACAGAACATAAGCTAATAGGCCTGTAATCACCAAAAGTTTGAGGTTGCTTAACCTTAGGAATCAACACAAGAGAAGTGTTGGTGAAAGCCCGAGGGAGAGAGAACCCGTCCATGAACATAGAGATAGCTTCTTGAATGTCATCTCCAACTATGTCCCAACTGTGAAGATAGAATGAGGGAGTAAACCCATCAGGACCTGAAGCACTAGATTTATCCAGGCTCTTTATAGTATCAAAGATATCCTCCTTCGAAGGATCTGCAATAAATATATATATATATATATATATATATATATATATATATATATATATATATATATGGATTCAGATCAAGATACTCGCCCGCGGAGTCCCGCCCCCTGCACCATCGGATCGAGCGGGGCCCACGCGATCCAATGGCCAAGGATCACGGGGCTCCGAAAATGGGGCTCCCGATCCGGACCCTATATATATATATATATATATATATATATATATATATATATATATATATATATATATATATATATAATTTTACTTTCAGCTACTTATATTACAAATGAATGACAATTTGAAGTTTTACTCGTTTTACTTGTTGGTGCAAGTAGCTGAATTACGCCATAAAGTTTGTCCTTAATTATTTTTATATGGCAAGATTTAATTTGCTTTTATATATAATGCAGTTGTTTTCTAGTATAATATTTTTCGATTAAAAAATATGAAGTCAAAGTATATTAGTGGTTGAAATTAAAAAAGAATTTAATATTTAATTTTCATAAGACCCTACGATGTCAGGGTTCAATACTAAAATGGTAGGATCCAAGATTGAATTTTAAGATATAATGAATCTTCTCGATCAAATGGTCAAAATTGATAAAAAAATGTCTTGTATGATCTGACTGGAATGACACTGAACTTTAAGGTTCTGATGATATTGGGCTAGAATTAATGTACGTTTTAATACCAATCATATTTGAAATGAATAGAAAAAATGAGCAGCTACATTTGGAAAACTAAAATAGACGGCCAATGTTAGCTGTAGAAAATAAGATTTGTAACTAATTTATGCAATTTTTTTCCTCTATATTTTTATAATTTTTTGAATTAAAAATTTTTAAGTCAATTTTGACCCTGCTATATCAAATCCTAGCTACGCCACTGCCTATCCATAACATATACCAATATGTCTTTTATCCATACCTAAATGTTTACCCTTTACCTATATAATATATATATATCCATATATCCATATATCCTACTATAAACACATATCCCTAACCACTTACCCATTACTATACCCTCACACATGTTTGTCTACACTTACCAATGGTGCTAGGTTACTCCCTTATACACACACACACACACACACACACACACACACACACACACACACATATATATATATATATATATATATATATATATATATATATATATATATATATATATATATATATATATATATATACTGTACATGCCATAGTACACCAAGATACCTCTATACCATATACATATGGTATAATATACCCTTATACTATACGTACAAATATATATCTATATCCCTATGTATCCTATAATATTGGTATCAATATGATACATATATAAAAAATATATATAATATTGTACCCTTGTTATCCTATGCATACCCATGACTTACATTGCTACTAAGGTATTTATCTTTACCCTTAGAATTACTTTAACTACCTATACATATACATATACACCTATATATACATATATAGATAACATATTCTTAGGATACCATATTCTACCTAATATTTGATATATCCTATACCATGATATGTCATGATACCTTAATTCATTAAACATCCCACATTTTACATCATATCTTGGCTACCTTACCTACACCCTATATAGCATAACATATATTCTAGTATATTATTTCTATATGTACATATACCTATAAATATCTACCTTTGATCCTTGACTCATATATGCATAGATATGTACCTAGGTTACCTACAATTGATACCAAGAACCTATATCCTTATCCTATGACATGTATAGCTATAGATTATAGCAATATGTTTACCTATATATATCTATATATACATCAATATACCCTTCTATTTTATTACCTAGCCAAATTATCCCAGGATACCTATGCTTACCATACCCTACCAATCACACACACATGGGCTCACTCATCCAACTCTTGGCACTTGATATCTTGATATTATCTACTACCTTGTTCTAATACCCAATATCTTAGTATCTTGACCAATACCTTATCCTCCTAGAAACTTATCCAACTAACTCTAGTACTAATACTTTCTACTAAATATGATACCTTACTCAAGCCTCATACTCTCATGATACTTTAGTGTCATGATACCAATACCCTCATGGTACCCAAGTATCACACTAGTACCTTACCCCAAACTTTAATACCTTGACACATAACTTATCTATACTTGGCTCACTTGATAACCACTTGTATCAACACTAACACACACTAACTAATACATATTACCGAACAATAATATATATACATGTACTATATCATACCTATACTTGACAACCTATGATATTTATACTCACTTGATATTCATACTATATAGGCTCATAAGATACACAAAATGCACGTCGTATAGTCAGTTTTCTACTTCAAACTAATACTGTACCTATTAGACCTATTCACTAAATTCTAGGCTTAAGGTATGTTGTAGTCCTTCATATTAGCTTTCTGAAACTTCAAACAGATCGTATTTTCGTGTCCAAAAGCTCTCAAAATTGTAAATACACCGAAACACGTTCGTCTTTTGGACACCTGACACTCAAATAGTTTTACAGAAAGTTCGAGAACGAATTTGGCCTATTAATCTATTCTACTATATAATAGGAAAACTTAGATGGTGAAACTTTTGAATTTCGAAAATATCCTTACATACTTATACTAATTAAAAATAGTTTATTAATTTTAATAAGGACAACTTAGTAATTAGGAAGACTACCCTTTGATCTTTCTAAAGAGTCTTCCTAAACTAATTAAGAAGTGTTAAAATACGTGCAAGACATGTGCACATATGCTAGTATATATATATTTGGAAAGCTAACTTCGATAGGTTCTTTTAAAAAAATAGAAGATTAATCGGAATCTTGAGTTAGGAGTTATGGCATTTCTAAGTTGTTATGGCTGCTAAAAACGAGGATAAATACTATGATGAATTTGGACTATTTTGGATAAAAGAACACATGTATACACCCAAATATAACCATGTGTATCATGAAATACCATGACACAACACCACGTATTCTATTTAGGACACATATATCCAATCTTGAGTCAAAAGGACACGAAAATTCCTTTGGGGACACGTATCGAACACTTGGTGGTCACAAATTCGTAACAAATACAAATTGAGCATAGAAATCAACCTACTCATGATAAAATCCTCGACTACCAAATTGAAATCTTTTAATACCTAGATCTATAATTAGGAAGTCAAATCCATCTACATGAAGGTTTCTATGGGTTCAATGGGTGTTCCTAACCATGAAATTGGTGAACTAGATTTATCCAACTTGTGTGTCCTTCCTTTAGAGAACTTCAAATTTGTACACGGAAGGAATGAGTCGGACACGATCTCCTAGCAAGCTTATCTCCTATTGATCTTTTTGTGCTCTCTACTGCTCTAGGCCTTCATGATAGTGAGGATGAGTAGAATTAGAAGAGGATTGGGTTTGCTTGAAAAAGAAGAAGCTTTGAGGAAAATGAGACTAGTGAGTAAAATAGAATGAACGGATGAATCCCTAATTAGAAATGATCTCTTATAGTAAGGTTTTGGTCATGCCAAAATATCAAGTTTGTCCTTCTCTATTTGTCATGAATGGAATCTAATTAACTTAAAGAAGGAATCTCTATGACTAAAGGAATATTTCTTTCATGAAAACTAAACTTAATAAATTCTAATTGCTAAAGTCATGACTAACAATAATTAGTACTAACAGTTGCAAAATCTAATTGACTAGCCACTAACTGACACTAATATAATTCTAGACAACCACTAATATAAAATAATATATATATAAAATAATCAACCTGAAAAATTACCAAAATACTTCTATATTGGAAAGTGGTAGTTACATTCCTACCCCCTTAGAAAAAAATTTGTCCTTGAAATTTAAGATCAAAGCAAGGCACGAAATGAAAATAACTCATGTTCCAAAAGATAGGTATCACTCATACATCTAGTCTCATTCTATTCTCATAATCCTCAGTATGTTCAAGCCGTCCCCAATCAAATCATGGTCTTAAGAAAATTCTATCTAAAATCATAAAACATACAATTCTATCGGAAAGAACATCCAAGATCACCAAACATGCATGGTTATAGTCTCCACCTATTTACTACTAACTATACTATAGTACAATATTACTAATACAAAACTATAAGATACTAGGAATCATACAGATTAATAGATATAAAAGAAAGGAAAGGAAAGGAAAGGAAATGAGAAGATTAGAATAGAACCTGCTAACCCATCACCTATGGCATCGGCTTCCTCCACTGTTTCGTAAAAGCTCTCTCCTGCTGGGATTTCTTCCTCTACTGGTGCGGGATAATTTGTTGTTCCATAGGTGGCCTAGCTGGACCCGTCTCTCACTACCTTAGATTTCTGCACCCCCACTCTCATGATACTCCCTTACAATATTCTATATTTAATATAACACTGATACACCTAGCTAATATTATCACCCTCAATAACACTCACTAATACTAAACTGATATGCTACACCTATCACTTATTACTAATTCTGATACATCCTGGACATTTGCACCCTCTAGGCACCCTTGGTTCACAGTCACTAACTTCATAACTATACTGGACGCATGCTTGATACTCTAGGATACCAACTAACTATACTCTGACACCTGACTTAGAACTATTATTACAAATGGTACTATACTACGAGTTACTTCTATGCTTTTGATACTTAATGCTTACCTACACAATGGAACTACTCACGAACCCACAAGCTATACTCCCCATAATCAACACTATACTTAACCTGACATAATCTATCTACAAGTTACTAAGCAACTATACTATCCAAAGAAGCTGCCACAAAACTAATGAATGTGAAGTCCTATGAGAAATTGAACTAAAGGAACTAAAGTTATCTCTATCCTGAGCTAGTAGGGTGATGGAACAGAACTCAATGATAACAATGTGGAATGATATGGACGATATGCTAAGAACCAATTTAAGATACAATCTGATAATCATACACGTCTATATAAAATTATGTTAACCAGAATTCTCGTCACACCAGTAAGCATAACTGTAATAAATGATAGAGTCCATAAATAAGGTATATACTCCTATAATTATGTTATCTAGAATTTTTACCATGCCAACCGGTATGGATGCGAAAAACTCTAAATTTTATAACTAAGATAAGTATATCTAAAATCAGGCTTTATGTCTTTGCCATGCCATCTAGTATGGTTGCGATAAACTCTAAATTCCATAACTAAAATAGACATTTACCTTTCACACTATCCTCATCAAATATGTCATCATAATATACCTTAATTTATTCTATAAAATTCATCTTGATATAAATCAGAGTCAACAACGAACACCAAGAATAAAATTCAACAACGAACAAGGGAGAGTAGACGGAAATAAGTAGAAACATATTTCGAGATAGAGTTTATAGTGAAATTCTCAAAGGTCACCCCAGAAATCTCTTGAGGAGTCCTATATTATGATTGAGTACTCTCTTATCATAAAATCCTATTTTCTATATCATATCGCAGGCTCGTAGTAGTACAACTAAGTCGTTGCACTACCACGACATCGTAATCATTTGTGAAGCCAGACCTGCATGTGCTACCAAAATAATGTGTCACGACCCGCATCCGATTAAGGGCACAAGTACGAAACATCGACCAGCCTACATCGCAGCATCGGCGGTAGAACGTTGTTTAGGTCTACTATACTAACTAACAATATGTATTATAACCTGTCAAGACATCTCAACTCTGAAAGGAGGAAAAATCATGATAATATTTATACTCAATCACAATGACTATAAGAAAGATAAATGACACAAATAAGATATACAAACATGATATAAAATATCGAGAAAAATCTAATATAACATAGTACAAGTCCAAATCTAGAGTCTAAGAGTCAACTATCTCAAATGACATAAGTCTCAAAATAATAACATGCCGAGCGATAAGAGTTGGAGGCAAATTCAGTACTAAACTAGTCTAACTGAGTCGCTCCTAGAGCCCCTCAGCTGGAGCTAGACCCTCCTGGATCAGTATATTCTGATCTATGTCTACTACATCCTGGAAAAATATATCTATTAACGATTAGAGCAAAGTACACCTTTAGTAACAGTAACAGTAAGTAATAAAGACTATGTAACAGTAAGTAGAGAGAATATACATAATAATATAACATGTACATGAATGTAGCAAGTATGGAAAGTTCTAGATAAATATAAGAGCAGGAAATAACATGTAAAATAATCAAAAAATAACTATCTAAGTGAGTGAGCAATAGTTAACATGTGATCGACTTAGAAACTTGCACATGAATTTATGGTCTGGTTAATCATACGTGCGGTGTATGATTAACACTGACAAGGAGCAATAACTTAACATGGAGGATAAGATCACATATTTACACTACTACACCCCGCCCCCGATTGGTATAGTGGATCCAACCATGGTACGTTGCGATACGGGATTCTCGAGAAAGGTAGCAAGTCTTCTCGAGAATCAGTATCCAAACAAGTACACGAATAAAAACAGGACTTGTACAAGATATACCAAGATATACAAGGAATACCATCTCATGACGAGATCCAAAATCTGTATAACTAATGTGTCAAAAGATCAAGGATATTTACACTAAATACAAGAAACATAGAAGATATCATAAACAAAAATTTTTTAGAGAATGTACTCGCTTGTGGTTCTGAGTAATGAGTGAGGATAGATATCCAAAATAGAATCACAAAGACCTAAATATGATATATAAATGTCAATTGATATTTTGGAGTGATAATCATTGATATCTAATCTGAAATATAATTTCTAGTCAATTCTAGGTCATAAAAGTCAAACTAGATCAATAGCTTGCTTTTGTGGTCAAACTAGGTCAAATCTAGGTTAATACAATCAAACTAGGTCATTTTCTAGTTTTTAATTTTACATATTTATAAGGTTTATGAAGTTATACTAGGTCTTAACAAGTTACTATTTGATTTTTAGGTGCTAACTAGGTCAAACTAGTCAATACCATGCCAATACTAGGTTTCTAGGCTATACTAATAAGTTTCTATCATATATTATCCTAATATATACTTCTACCTATAATTTCTATCAATACCTTGGCCTATAGCTATTTACCTTACCCGTATCACGATATCTTAACCCATATCACACATTTACCTAATACCTTTGTCCGTCTCTCAAATACATTAACTATTAGTCAATATCTTAGTTCTAGGGTCAATACCTTAGGTATACCAGGTTTTCTAATCCATACTAGTCAATACCTTATTTTTAGGTCCATACCTTGAAGGTATTAGCCATACTAGCTAATATTACCAAGTATTAATACATATATCTTACATCTCTACTAGTGACCTACTATCTAGTATTATCTTAATCAATTTATCCTTTATATATCCATAGATGTATCCAATGCCTATTACATATACAATTATCTTTACCTATCCATAACATATACCAATATATGCTTTACCCATATCTAAATGTTTACCTTTTACCTATATAATATACATATATCCATATATTATACTATAAATCAATATTCCTAAATATTTATCCATTACTATATCCTCACACATATTTGTCTACACTTATCTATGGTGCTTTGTTACTCACTTACTCATAAATTATATATCCATATACCCTACATGTCATAGTACACCAAGATACCTCTATACCGTATCCACATTGAATAATATATCCCTTATACTATACGTATAAATATGTATATATATATATCTATATTCCTATATATCCTTTAATAATGGTATCTATATAATACCTATATAAAATACATATATGACATTGTACCCTTGTTATCCTATACATACCCACGGCTTACCTTACTACTAAGATATTTACATTTACCCTTAGAATTACATTAACTACCTATACATATACACCTATATATAGATATAGATAGTATATCCTTAGGATACCATATTCTACCTAATACTTGACATATCCTATACCATGATATGTCATGATATCTTAATTCATTAAGCGTCCCACATTTTACACCATATCCTAGCTACCTTACCTACACTCTATATAGCATAACATGTATTCTAGTATCTTATTTCTATATGTGCATATACCTATAGATATCTACCTTTGATCCTTGACATATATATACATAGATATGTATCTTAGGTTACCTATAATTAATACCAAGATACCTATATCCTTACCCTATGACATGTATATCCATACATTATAGCAATATGTTTACCTATATACCTATATATCAATATATCCTTCTATTCCATTACGTAGTCAAATTATTCCAGGATATAATATGCTTACCATATTCTACCAATCATACACACATGAACTCACTTATCCTACTCTTGGCACTTGACATCATGATATTATCCATTATCTAGTCCTAATATCCAATATCTTAGTATCTTGACTAATATCTTATCCTCCTAGATACTTAGCCAACTAACTCTAATACTAATACTTGATACCAAATATGATATCTTATTCAAGTTCTAATCCTCACTTACCCTTACTCATGATACTTGAGTGTCATGATACCAATATCCTCATAGTATCCAAGTATCAAACTAGTACCTTACCCCAAACTTTAATACCTTGACACATAACTTATTTATAGTTGACTTGATAACCACTTGTATCAACATTAACACACACTAACTAATACATATTACCGAATAATAATATATATACATGTACTATATCATATATATACTTGACAACCTATGATACCTACACTCACTTGATATCCATTCTAACTAGGCTCATGGGATACACAAAATGTTTGTCGTATAGTCAATTTTTTACTTGAAACTAATACTGCACTGATTAAATATTTCACTAAATTATTGGATTAAGGTATGTCGTAGCCTTTCGTATCAGCTTCTGAAACTTCAAACGGATCGTATTTTCGTATCCGAAAGCTCCCGGAATCGCAAAAATACCGAAACACGTTTGTCTTTCGGACACCTGACAGCCAAACAGTTTACAGAAAGTTCCAGAACGAATTTGGTCTATATATATATATATATTGGAAAGCTAACTTCGATACGGTTACTTTAAAAAAATAAAAGATTAATAGGAATCATGAGTTAGAAGTTATGGCATATCTAAGTTGTTATGGCCGCTATAAATGAGGATAAATACTATGACGAATTTGGACTATTTTGGACAAAAGAATACATGTATACACCCAAATCTAACCATGCGTATCATGAGATACCATGACACAACATCACGTATACTATTTAGGACACATACACCCAATTTCGACTAAAAAAAGACTCAAAATCCCTTTGGAAACACGTATCGAACACTTGGTGGTCACAAATTCGTAACAAATATAAATTGAGCATAAAAATAAATCTACTTATGATAAAAACCTAGATCTACCAAGGTGTGATCTTCTAATACCTAGATCTATCATTAGGAAATCAAATCCACCTACGGGAAGGTCCCTATGGGTTCAATGGGTGTTCCTAACCATGAAATTGGTGAAGAATAGAGACTTATCCAACTTGTGTGTCCCTCCTTTGAAGAACTCCAAATTTGGACACAAAAGAGATGAATCGGACACGATCTTCTAGCAAGCTCCTCTCCTATGGATCTTCTTGTGCTCTCTAATGCTCTAGGCCTTCATGATGATGAGGATGAGTGGAATTAGAAGATGATTGGGTTTGCTTGGCTTTGGAGAAAATGAGGCTAATAAGTAAAATAGAATGAATGGATGAATCCCTAATTAGAAATTCTCTCTTATAGTAAGATTTCAGTCATGCCAAAATATCAAGTTTGCCCCTCTCCATTTGTCATGAATGGAATCTAATTAACTAAAGAAAGAAATTTCTATGACTAAAAGGAATATTCCTTTCATAACAACTAAACTTAATTAATTCCAATTGCTAAAGTAATGACTAACAATAATTAGCACTAACCCTTGCAAAATTTAATTGGCTAGCTACTAACTGACACTAATATAATTCTAGGCAACCACTAATATAAAAATATATATAAAAAATAATCAACCTAAAAATTATCAAAATACTCCTATGTTGGTAAATGGTAGTTACAATCCTACCCCCTTAGAAAAAATTTTGGCCTCAAAATTTAAGATAAAAGCGGGCCATGAAATGAAGAATAACTCATGTTCTAAAAGATAGGTGTCACTCATACATCTAGTTACCAAACATGTATGGTTATGGTCTCCACCTATCACGGTATTGCAGTCTCTATCAAGGGTTACTACTAACTATACTATAGCACAATATTACTAATGTAAACTATAAGATACTAGGAATCACACAAATCAATAGATAGAAATGAAATAAAATGAGAAGATCAGAACAGAACCTTTTAATCCATCACCTATAGCATCGGTCCCCTCCACTGTTATCGCAAAAGTCCTACCCTGCTGGGGTTTCTTCCTCTACCGGTACGGGATAATTTGTTGTGCCACATGTGGCCTAGCTGATCCCCTCTCTCTGCCTTATATACCTGTACTCCCACTCTCATGATACTCCCTTACAATATCCTATATTTAATATAACGCTGATACACCTAGCTAATATTATCACTCTCAATAACACTCACTAATACTAAACTGATATGCTGTATCTATCATTTATTACTCACAAATTCTGATACATCCTGGACACATGCACCATCTAGGCATTCTTGGTTCACAGTCACTAACTTCATAACTATACTTGACGTATGCTTAATAATCTAGGATACCAACTGTTAACAATACTCTGACACCTATCTTAGAACTATTGCTACAAATGGTACTACACTACGAGTAACTTCAAGCTTATACACTGATACTAATTAATGCCCACCTACCCAATGGAACCACTCACGGACCCACAAGCTATACTCCCCACAATCAACACTGATACTTAACCTGACACAACCTATCTACAAGTTGCTAAGCTACTACACTATCCAAAGAAGCTGCCTCAAAGTAATAAAGGTGAAGCCACATGAGGAACAAAACTAAAGGAAATAAAGTTATCTCTACCCTGAGCTAGTAGGGTGATGGAACAAAACTCAATGACAACAAGGTGGAATGATAGGTATTTAGGATGCTCACACACCTACACCCCTTGCACTTTACACATCAAGTAGAGGGCACATCGTGTGCATACTGTACCCCCTACTCTCAAAATAGATACCAAACACCATATATAAACAATAGGATATATACATACCTCATATGATACACAAATACTCATGATGTGACTTCTAATAATGTATTATATTCCTTTTATTCATACATTGTCAATGCCTCATCTTTACTTTGCTGTTATAATAGCAGATAGGACCTGCTGCTACTTCTACTGTTGACTCTCCCCTCTTGCTTATTGCCACTGCTCCTATTTCTCCCTATTTACTGCTTAAAATAATAGGTAATACCTGCTGCCTTTCTCTAATCCTCTACTGCTGTTACACTTATGCACAGGCCTCACAAATCCCTTGGCTAACATGCAGCCCCTATTTCTTATAGGTACAACCCCTATTTCTTATAGGTGCAACCCCTACTTCCAAACCAACCCCTACGCCTGTGTTGTCTAACATCAGTTCTCTTACTGTTGTCCTCTCCTATTGCACATGCAGTTTACTATTGTTCCCCTTCTGTCCTATGTTATCACACTCCCACCTATATGTTACTGTCCAAGCAGCATGGATCTCTGCTGCTGTTCCCAACAGTCCCTCTTTCACTCTATAATTAATACACACACACACACCACTCTAAGACACCTACCATCCATATACATATAAAATACTTATTTTGATGTATCCCTATGTAGGTACATACACAAATAAATATAAGGATATATATACACACACACACACTATCCACATACACACAAGACATAAGTGTGTGTCCACTAGCACCTCACTCACATACACATCGCTCTATATAAATGTGTAGGCACAATACACCTACAAGTGTATCACACACACATGACTATGTAAGACACATACACATGTATCTAATGAGTGCACCTACACATGTGCATCCATAAGATACACACATATAGGCCCAAACACAAATGTTTGGTGTGCATCACTCCTGTATCGTACTAGTTTACGATACGCTTGTGATACGAGCAAGATACCTATATCAAACCTTGACCAAATCCTATCAAAACACATGAGGAAGTTTAAAATATATATAAAAACATAATTAGTGCAAATTGAAGCTAGTGTCAAGTATCATGTACAATTGGACATGTGTGCCACAAGTGTCGGAGGAAGAAATCTCCAAAATGACCTGTGTCCTACCGTATCATGATACGACCTACACGTATCCAATTGTGGACAAGAATCTAGACACACACGACCAAATCTAATCTAAAGAGATCTAATAAACCAAATGACAAACATTTGGTGCACCATTCTCAGAATTTTTCCAAAAATGACACAAAACCCAATATAACTTTCACATAGAGAATTTTAAATGGTCAAATAGCACAATTAGAGTCTAACTAGAGGGGAAAATGAGATGTATACCTATTGGAAGATGGATTCTTAATAAAAGGTCAAATAGATACGATCCGAAAATGTAGCTCCTAGCAAAATGACTTCTCATCTTGTGCTCTTAGTCTTCAAGCTCCTAGGCTCCTATTAGTGAAGAGAATAAGAGGCATGGATGAGAGATTGAGTGGAATCTGAGAGGGATTGGTGGAGGAATGGCTCAAATTGGGAAAGAACACCAAAATGATAGAAATAAACACAATTGAGTGAAATAAATGAGAAGGAAACCCTTCCTCTTGTGGTCGGCCAAGTAGGCTAGGGTTTGCTAATCCAAAAAGTCTAACATGCCCCTAAAAGCTTCTCATGTAGGCTAATTAAATGCATAGATGGGTCTAAACCTATTTCGGTAAATAATCTAATCTCTATTTAATTAAATGGTCATGACTAATGGGTCTAGTTGGGCCTAGTCCAATGAGTTGGTCCATGAGTCATGCCATGGTAATTGTTGGGCTCTAGTTTAATTGGTTCACTAATATAAGTCTAAAAAATAGGCTAGCCACTAACTTTAATAACTAATACAATATCAATAAATAAATATTCATAATATTATATAAATATGAAATGAAAAAATTATTCCTATTTGAAAAAGTGGTAGTGACAGTACTAATCCGTGTACCGTCGGGTCGGAGATCAAGTATAACATTTCTAGAACATATGATATAGCCACTGTCAAGTAAATAAAAACTCAACAGAGAAATGTACTTGTTTGTGGTCCTGAACAATGTGTGAGGATTAGGGTCCAAACTGGAGTCACAAATACCTAAATATGAAATATATATATTAATTGGTGTTTTGGAATGATAATTATCATTGACTAAGTCGAGATGTGATTTCTAGGTCAAAACTAGATCACTCTAGTTATACTAGTTATACCCATTATCTATTATACCTTACTATATAGACACCTTAACGACAACTTGGTACCTTGAATACTTGTTGGTATCATCAATACCTAGTCCACCACTTGCCTATTACATAGTATAAAGATTGGTATCCTAATATCAATACCTCGGTATAACCAATTACCCTAACTTATTTACCCATGATATATATATATATATATATATATATATATATATATATATATATATATATATATATATATATATATATATATATATATATTTCAAATAGTAGAACTTTATTGATCCAAAAAAATGGGTGATGACAAAATGATATATTCGGCTATATCACAAAAGCCTACAAGGCTGGCCAAAAAATGAGTATACCCCTCCCTACCTTGTACAACTAAATCCCTGTGTCAATCTTCTTCCATGCCTTTTTCTGTTGTCGATTTATCTCAATATATATATATATATATATATATATATATATATATATATATATATATAACCCATTACAACTACCTATAACCATGTTCTATTCCTCCTTATACCCATTTACCTCAATGAAACTTACCTACAATCATTATCCATACCCACACACTCCCATAAATTATGCTATTAGGACACCCACTCACACAGTGTAGTTTTCTTACTGCATTGTACAAAGACATGTGAACACCCATGTCTTCACATATGGATACACTCACACAAGTAACCTACACACTTATTCTCTCTACTGTAGTCTCTTACTTGTAGTTCACTGAACACACTAACTCCCTATGACACTATATGACACACTAGCACTTCTCATGGTACCCATGACATACTGCTGCAATTCCCTTATGCTAATGCACTGCTGCACAGGCCCCTCACAGCCCTATTGCAAGTGCTATTGTTGCCTATGCAATGCAGTTGCTGCTGCTGCCTATATGGCCACTACTGCTGTTGCCAATTCATGCTACTGTTGCTGTTGCTTTAGCCAACAGTTGTTGATGTTGTCTACTTCATTAGTCTCTTTCACCCCCTTTACTACTTCCTCCTATATATACTCATGTATCTATTATATATGTACACACACATATATATCTATTCCTATGTATATATACGTACATGTGCCTTCAATTGGTACTCTAAGCCACTCTTACCTATGACACACACATACACACACGTATGTGCACATACTCTTCAATGGACACCTACATAGGCTATGTCACACAACTAGAGATATATATTCTATATTATATGATGCATAAGACACATTGATACATAAGACAATCACATATATCAATAATACCAAATATTTTGTGTGAACCACACTAGCATGGCACCAATCTACGATACTCTTATGATACGTCCAAGATACCTATACCAAACATTGTCCAACTCTACCCAAATCACGTGAACATATCTAAAACATAAATTAGAGCCTAATTAGACAAATATATAGCAATACAATGTGTCGTGGAGAATTTGATATGCGTATTACAAGTGTCAGAGGGAAAACCCTCCAAAATAATTCTGTGTCATAGCGTGTCATGATACGGCCTACTCGTATCTAATTGTGGAAATATACCTAACCACATACAAGAAAAGTAAGTCTAAATAGATCTAAATTACCTAAAAAATACTTGGTGTACCATTCTCGAATTTCTCTCAAATTGGACACAAAACTCAATGTAACTTCCACATAAAGGGTCATTAGAAGCTAAAACTTCTTACTGTAGGTAGTCCTAGTCCATGGGTGAATTCTAATGGTCAAATTGAACAACTAGAGTCTAAATAGAGGAGAAATTGAGATGCATACCTATTGGAAGATGGATTTCCAATACAAAGCCCGATGGACACAATTTGTACACGAACTCCTAGGCCTCCTCCATTGGTGCTCCTAGCCACCAAGCTCCTAGGCTCCTCCAAGTAATAAAAATAAAAAGAATTAGGAAGGAAATAAAGGAAATTTGATGAGAGAAGAATCAATTTGGAAAAGAATGCCAAATGAGAATTAATTGCACAAATAAAGTGGAATAGAGATTGAGAGAGAGAGAGAGAGCTCTCCCTAATTATTAGGGCCAGGTACTCCATGCCCCTCCATATAATGTATAATATCTTATTTGCCCCTCCAAGTTGTCATGAAGGTCTAATCTAATTAGTGGAAGCTTCTAATCCTATTATGGTAATTAGACTAATCCTTATTTATTAAATGGAATGACTTAATTGAGTCTAATTAGGTTTAGTCTAGAGTGTTGGTCCAAGTGTCATGTCAATCTAATTGGTTAACTAATCATGAGTCCAATAAATAGGCTAGCCCACTAACCATGATAACTATTACATAATTAAATAAATAAATATGCACAATATATAATAAATACAAAATAACCCTATATAGAAATATGGTAGTGACATAGACTTTAACTCCTTTGAAAGGATCTACATCTGTAAATTCGGTACAAACTACCCCTTCATCGTTCACATACTTAAAACATTGATAAAGAGTAGATGGTAGAATATTCTCATGTATCCACGGTCGCCCCAATAAGAAGTTATAGGACACATTGACGTCAATAACATAACAGGTGACCTCTATTCAGAGATTACCAATCTGGCATTTGAGGCGAATCTTCTCTAAAGGATAGCTTAGTCCGACAATTAAACCAGTGGTAGTAGTTGTGGTGGCCGATAACTTGTGGATTAGGATCCCAGTATTTGAAGTAGACTTCTGGGAATAATGCTAAGGAACCTAGATCAATATAAATTTGGTCTATTTTGCAAGCCTAAATGTACCATGTATAATACATGGGTCTGTTATACGAATTATTCTTCAGCAACATGTCTTTTGTGTGAAGGACATATTGGGATTTTTTCATTCATACTATGGCAATACGGGCCGGCCACAAGTTTTTCATCATCAGGCTCTGCAATGTGGGACATATATGAGTCAGCATGCAGCAACGCCTCACTCAATGCATCTCGTGTCTCTTTCGAGACAGAGTAGCTAGGACATGGATAACCGGGCTGTAGTATTGGCTAACTATACCAATATGTCTAAGCTGGAAGGCTTATTAAGCCTATGAAGATTTAATTTCTTTAAATACTTGTCAACCTAACCTCTTTATGTTTTTCTTTGCCCCTAGGATTGGTTTTGATGGACCCGATTCAGATACCACCAGAGCACCGGATGGACTAGAAGTAGAAACAACAGGAAGGGGATTGTCCTTTTGTTATTGATCATAGGCTTGTAAGTATGTCTTTTCGGTCCTGTTTCCTGCAGCCACGGCTTTACTAGCCATGTTGCATGGCTTGTTTTTCTTTTTCTTGTTCTGATGTTTAGAAGTAGACGAAGTAAGCTTTGAATCCATCTCTTAAATAAGATCATGATCGATCTACATCACCTCACCACATTGAGTAATGAGTGGCTCCAGCCCTGCTGTTTGATCACAAGCTGGTAGAAAATTGACAACTTGTAAAGTCGTTCTTGGAATCGAAATAACACCATCTTGGACTTTGACTGCAGAAAAATCCCTGAACTGAAGGAAGACCAGATTAGCAGACACTTACTTCTCATCTGTATGAAGTGTAATAGCCTTTGAGTCCAGTAACTTCTGGATATGGTTCTTCTGTATGTAACAATCCTTTGTAGAATTATGCACATGTCGATGGTAAAAGCAGTATTTTGTGTCATTAATCCGTCCCACTTCATCCGGCCTATGAGGATCTGAAGTTGTAACTTGTTGCTTTTCATCAAGACATAGAAGATTTCTAGAACATGATCTCATTGAAGAAGTATTACAGTTTAGGCTTCGGAGCAACCGGAGCCTTCTGTTTGGATTGGAAAGCATCTGCGAATATATCAACTGTAAAAGATTCTTTTCCTTTACTAGTTTTTCCAGAAGTGTTACTACTCTGGGGATGCTTTCCCTTGTCTTCGAATGCCTTGACGTCCATCAACTGCAAGCACTCAACAGATTCTTCAGCATTCTTTGCTGCAGCAATGAAGGAAGGTTAGTCTTTATAAGAGGCATTTCCTAGACAGAATCTAAGAGTAGGTAAGAAGTTGGTCCGACAAGTATCAATCAGCACCGGGTGAGGAATCCTAGGATGCAACTTCATAGCCAATCTCTGAAATCGCTCGATAAAATCTCGACCTCCTTTTTTGTTATTTTTCTTTGTCGAATAAGTTTCGACATAGAGACATCATAGGTCCATTCATAGAATCTGGTGAGGAACAACTACTCCAGATCCTTAAAGCTTTTTATGTAATCATCAGGTAGACTGCAAATAATTTGAAGGCCATATCTTTTAACGTACTGACGAACAACTTGGATCAAAGTACGTCATTCTTCAGTATATATACCGTCTAAGAATATAAGTATGTCAGATGTTGTTGTGGTAACCCTGTTCCATCATAAGAGATGAGGGACTGAGGTTTGTATTTTGGAAGACAAACTACGTCCTCTCGTTATATAGGATAGGATCGGAATACCCCTAAACTATGGAGCTCATCTTTTGAACACATGAAATCTATTCGAGCATTGATGCCTCGAATAGCTTCTTGAGTATAGACTGTTTGATGTGAAGAAGTTGATTGAGTGACAATTCGTTGTGCCTGCTGCATCACTGGAATAAAAATACTTCTAACCATTGGAGAACTGACTCGAATTGCAGCCATTCTGTGGACAACCGATTCTGGTGCAGTAGCTTGAGGTTTAACCATTATTGTTTGATTGTTCATCATTGCTTGAATTTGTTGCATCATTTTCATGACACCTTACAACATATTCTCAAGAGCCTTTATCCACTGTCGGTTACTGCTGAAGAACGTGTAGGCAACTCTAGAGGGGGTGAATAGAGCTTGAGTTGTTAATATCCAAATAAAATTTAACTCTATCACAAATAGAATATAATCAAAGAATTGAATGCAAAAATTGTAATGCCTGTGGTTCATATTACGTATTTCTGGAATACGTGTACGTATTTATTCTTGTATTGCATGATTTTCTTGCTTAATTTCCTTCCTGGGCTTGGTTTATTCTTGGTTTGGGGTTAGCTTGGTTCGGTTTGGGATTTGCTATTGGTTCATGATGAACCCATGGATGAACCCCCTACCTACCACCACCATTCATATTTATTACCCCCTTCTCCTTTCTCTCTCTTCATTTATCATCTTCTTCTTTCTCATTTACTTTCTTACCTACCAGAGAGAGAAGAGAGAGATCTAGGCAAGTACAACTTGCTTCATGGAGGAACTCTAATTTTATTACTTCATTCTCTTCCTTACTACATTCTAAAGCACTTTAGTACTTGGCATTTTCGCTTTCCATGGCTAGATTCTTGTAGATCTAGGTTTATGTCATTTTCAGATTTCTTGAGTTTTGATCTACTTAATCTTGTTATTTCTGAGTTTTGAGGGTTCTATGTTGTAGAGAATCTCGTTCTACCCCATTTTGACCTATGGAAGTTCGGATTTGGGCTCTGGATGATGGAGTTATGGAGCTTGAGAACTTGTCTCTCATGGTGTTCTTCCTCTCAGAAATTTAGAGAAGATGAACTGTGCTTAGACTTGACTTGACCGCATGACAATTCATGAATTCATTTGATATATTTGGAATTGATAATGGAGCACGACCTGATAGTGACCCGTAGTGGTGCACTCTTGACAAGTAACCTGACATGACCGGATAGTGGCCCGTCGTGGCGTACTCCTGACTAGTACACTTGACATGATAACCTGGCATGATATATCTGATAAGCTGTTGCGACGGCTACCTGACATGACATGACTTGTATAATTAATCCTAGACACCGTGGGCGATTGTGCTTGTACAAATAATCCAGTCCTGTCTTGTATCATGTCCAGGAGGGGACTCCTGAGTACCACGGTCAGGAGTACCTACTGAAATGGACTAAGGCTAATAACTAGATTAATACATTAGTCATAAAGAGATTTTCCAGCTACAGGCAATCCCGATACCTGGGCACGCCTTGGGATCTGTAGCCTGCCGTCGAGTAGGACACATTTCCAGCACACTGTCATGTGTTGCACGCTTCAAGCTACCTAAGGGTACATTCATTTCCTGGACGATGTACCCACCTGAATTCAACTCTAATCTTTCAACTCGGGTAACCTGGATGGTCTGCAGGGCTTGTGGCTGTGGAATAATCTCACTGCATCTTGTTAGTAATTAGGCTTGTGACAACCCTAGTTAGTTAAAGTATCAAGCCGTAATTCTTACTTGGCCGTGAAGTGATTGGATGGAGTCTAACCAGTCTAGTCTTGCCCTGATCCTGTTCCAGATTATTGAATGACCAGAATGCTTGTATTTATTTTACCGATAAATAGTGAGAATTCCAAGTTCTGTTCAGACGAAGGATTACAACCCCGGTCCTTGTTTGGTTTACGGGTTGTAACCTGGTTATCTGAATAGTTCCATGGTTATCTCGTCGTATATCATCCTGATGTATTTTCTTTATTTCCAGTTCTTACTTTTATTTATATCTTGTGCTGATTGCTGGTTTTAGTTCCTAAGTGAAGCTTCCTTTGTGGCACTTGCTCTTTCTGGGGTCTGACCCAGCTGGTTTTGTGTGGCCAAATTTTGGAGCAGCTCCAGAGGATCTACCGACCTTCTAGCCAGATGGTGGCCACTAGACGGAACCCTGGCAATGAGTGGGTTTATTTTGATCTCCCACTTTATTGTAAAAATATTCTTTTGAGGCGTTTAGCCGACGAGCACCTGTTTAGCTCGATTGTAATTTACTTACTGTTCGCCTACGGGCTGTAACATGATTGACAGATCCTAGGGTTGATCATGTATGACTAAACTCTTGCTAGTCCTAACATTTTGTAACGACTAGTTTTATGATCAGCTGAATATGTAATATTTGGGACGCTTTACTATTGTATATTTAATGATCATACTTCTTGTAAACTTTTACTTACTTGCTTGTGATTGAGACACTAGGCTTGTTCATGACCTTAAGAGACTGTTGGCTTGTAGATAAACCCTCATGTATCTAGACAGCCGTGACCGTATAGCGAGATAGATTCTATTTCATATACGTAGCTGGCTATGTCTGTCCCCGTTCTCCAGTATTCTGGTTCTGGGGCGTGACATGGTTTAAGTGGTGGCCCATGCAGGTCTTGTAAATCAAGATAAGTGAGGGTTTACCGAATAGATGTCTCAATCAGTATCTGCCTTTGATCTCTGCTCGTATCATCTGAATCCCTGGATTCTTGTCCTGATCATATGCTTGTATCGTTGATCTGTCCTGGTCCTTCCTTATTGTTCCCTATGTCGTCTTCTTCAGCGATATTGTTCGTGGTCCTACCGACCAGCAAGGCGGAGCACCTCCCGCGGACCAGCAGCAACCCGGAGATCAAGCCCAGCTTTCCGGAGTAGCCTCCAGAGTCGTGCCTTCTGATGGAGAGCCACCAGTCCAGCCAGTTCAGCCTGTCGAGCCTGATGATGGCACTTTAGTAGGACTCGTCAGGACCTTGATAGCTTCTCAAGATTGTCGTGGAGATGCCTTGCACCAGGCAGTGACGGATGCTCTGACCAGAGAAGGTCATCAGGGTAACAGCGCGGCCAACAGATTCAAGCGCTTGAACCCTCCATTCTTCGACGGTGGTGAAGATGCTATCGCAGCAGATGCTTGGCTTCAGGACACTGAGGTGATTCTCGAAGCAGCCAGGACTCCAGAGAATGAGAAGGTGGCAGTTGTGCGCCTGCAGTTGTTAGATCTTGCCCGCAGCTGGTGGACAGCGCAAGCCGTCGGATTAGCAGCACCCATTGCTTGGGCAGTATTCAGAAAGAGATTCCAGACCAAGTTTTTCGATGCCATGGCTCGGTATAATTTGCAGACGAGGTTTACCAATCTGAAGCAAGGAGGCAGGACGGTCGATGGATATGCGGTCGAGTTTTCGAGACTCAGTCGGTTTGCTCCCACTTTGGTGGCAACCGAGTATGATAGAGCCCAGCGGTTCCAACAGGGACTTCACCTAGAGATCTTGTTGGCTGTTGAGCAGTTTGAGCATCAGACTTTTGATGCAGTCTTGAGAGCAGCCCGGAGGCATGAGTATACCTCCCAGAGGATTGTGGATAGGACCGGAGGTCGGAAGAGATCTCACGGCCAGATGAATCAGTCTTCAACACCAGCCCCGGCAGCCAGGACTTTGACTATTAGAGCTCCGAGGCGGGCGGCCTCAGTAACGTCGGTTCAGCATTCTACCCCTACGTACCCTCAGCAGCTGCAGTAGAAGCAGACTTTCGCAGTGGGATGTTCTCATTGTGGGAAGCCAGGCCATGTAGTGGCAGAATGTCGCAGGGCGCAAGGATTGTGCCTGGCTTATGGAGCACCAGACCATAGGGTTGGATCCTGCCCGAATAGGGGTGGTTCATCATCGTCCAACATTTCTTGCTCTTCGGTGAGAGGACCAGCTCCGGTCCAACAGCAGCAGTATCCCTTGCCGAGGCCCTTGCCGCCTCAGTCCCAGGTATTCCAGCAGCAGAACCCCCAGCAGTATGTTCAAGCCCAGGCCCAGAGTCAGAATAGGCAGCGAGGATTCCAACAGAGGGGACCCGTACCCCGAGGGCACGGTCAGGCTATGGTGATGACCGTGGAGGAAGGATTGGCACCAGGAGAGGTAGTGGCAGGTACTATTCTCGTCAACTCCTTTCCAGCTTCAGCTTTATTTGATTCTGGTGCATCGCATTCTTTTATGTCTGCACGATTCGCGACACGGGTAGGATTGGAGCCCGAGTCGTTATCAGTAAGGCTTAATATACTTACTGGTAACGGACTGGTAGGAGTAGATAGAGTGTTTTCCTCGTGTCGGATCGTAGTTAGCGGTAGAGAGTTCCCCGCTAGATTGATAGAGTTACCGATGGCCGATTATGATGTGGTCTTAGGGATGGATTGGTTGAGGAACCAGTATGCTAGAATAGACTGCTACATTGGTAGGGTTGTTTTTAGCATTCCAGGTGAGCCAGAGTTTTTATTTTCCAGAGGAGCGGTTGAGCCTTCTCCTCCAGTATTGCGGATGGCAGTAGCGGCAGTTCAGTTGCCCAGGATAGTGGATGAGTTTCCAGATGTTTTTCCAGAGGAACTTCCAGGTATGCCTCCGAAGCGAAAGATCGAGTTTACTATAGACTTGATTCCCGGGACAGCCCCAGTGTTAGAGAGAGTCTACAGGATGGCGTCGTCAGAGTTGGAGATATTATACAAGATGATTGAAGAACTCAGAACCAAGGGATTCATTCGTACTAGTGGATCGCCTTGGGGAGCCCCGATGCTTCTTGTGAAAAAGAAGGATGGTACGTCCAGGTTATGTATTGATTATTGTACCTTAAACTCGATGACAATCAAGAATAGATACCCTCTTCCGAGGATAGATGACTTGTTTGATCAACTCAAGGGGGCTTCAGTATTCTCGAAGATTGATTTGCGGTCAGGATATCATCAGATCAGAGTCAGAGAGCAGGACATCCCGAAGACAGCTTTTAGATCGAGATATGGGCATTGGGAGTTCCTTGTTATACTTTTTGGAGCGACCAATGCACCGACAGTATTCATGGACCTCATGAATCGTATCTTTATGCCTTATTTGGATCAGTTTGTGATTGTGTTCTTGGATGACATCCTGGTCTACAGCAAGAGTGAGGCGGAGCATGAGCAGCATCTCCGTGTGGTTCTTCAGATTCTCAGGGAGCACCAGTTATATGCCAAGTTCAGTAAATGCGAGTTCTGGCTCGATCGTATTTCGTACTTGGGTCATATCATCACCAGAGGAGGAGTAGAAGTGGATCCCCAGAAGATTGTGGCTATTGAGTCATGGCCAGTGCCTAGCACCATTGCAGAGGTTCGCAGTTTTCTTGGATTGGCCGGCTACTACCAGCGGTTTATTTCAGATTTTGCTCAGATTTCAGCGCCATTGATGCAGTTGACCCGCAAGGAGGTACAGTTTGCTTGGACAGCAGAGTGCCAGGATTCTTTTGAGAAGTTGAAGCGAGGTCTGATGACGGCTCCCATTCTCGCGCTTCCAGATGGGACCGGAGGATTCTCAGTGTACTGTGATGCTTCAGGCAGAGGTTTAGGATGTGTTCTGATACAGCATGGGAAAGTAATAGCTTATGCGTCACGACAACTTCGTGATCATGAGAGAAATTACCTAACCCATGACTTGGAGCTGGCAGCAGTGGTGTTTGCACTTAAGTTGTGGAGGCACTACTTGTATGGAGACAGGGTGGAGATTTTCATCGACCACAAGCGCCTGAAGTATGTTTTCACCCAGAAGGATCTTAACATGTGTCAGAGAAGGTGGCTGGAGCTTCTTGTGGATTATGATGTCAACCTGCAGTATCATCCTGGGAAGGCCAATGTTGTTGCGGATGCATTGAGCAGGAGAGCGGGAGTTTATTTTCTAACAGCGCAACCAGAGCTGTTAGCAGATCTTCAGAAGATGGGTATTGAAGTTGTTCTCCCTTCCAGCGTGGCCTTGATGGCCAGTATGCAAGTTCAGTCCACTATAGTCGAGAGGATCCGGATGGCGCAGTCAACAGATTCCAAGCTTCAGCGACTCAGAGCAGAGTGTGAGGCAGGACGAAGACCAGAGTTATGCATTCATGAGGATGGTACACTTCGACTTGGTAAGCGTCTTTGTGTACCCAATGATGATATCCGGCAGAAGATCATGTCAGAAGCGCACAGTTCACAGTATTCCATCCATCCCGACAGTACGAAGATGTACCGTGATATCCGTCAGCACTTCTGGTGGAATGGCATGAAGCGGGAGATAGCTCGGTTTGTCTCTCGATGTTTGGTTTGCCAACAAGTTAAAGCTGAACATCAGAGACCCACTGGACTTCTTCAGCCCTTGCCGATTCCAGAATGGAAGTGGGAGCATATGACCATAGATTTTGTGACTGGACTACCTAGATCCCCAGCTGGTAGAGATGCTATCTGGGTTATAGTTGATCGGCTCACGAAAGTGGCTCACTTTTTTCCATTCAGAGTTGGTCAGTCGACGGCTCAGCTAGCAGAGATGTACCTCAGGCAGATTGTCAGATTGTACGGTGTGCCAGTCAGTATCACCTCGGACCGAGATTCCAGATTTACGTCGCACTTTTGGCGTAGCTTGCAAGAGAGTTTGGGAACTCATCTCCAGTTCAGTTCAGCATATCACCCGCAGACAGATGGCCAGTCGGAGCGCACGATCCTGACTCTTGAAGACATGTTACGGTCCTGTACACTCGACTTCGGTGGTTCATGGGAAGATCACCTGCACCTGGTAGAATTCTCGTACAACAACAGTTTCCAGGCCAGTATCCAGATGGCACCATTCGAGGCACTGTATGGTAGAAAGTGCAGATCCCCGCTAGCCTGGGATGATATTGGAGAGAGACAGATGCTCGGTCCAGAAATGATTGCCTAGACAGTTGAAGTGGTCAGAAGGGTCAGAGATCATCTTCGAATTGCCCAAGATCGCCAGCGCCATTGTGCCGATTCTCATCAGCGCCCTCTCGAGTTTTCGGTCGGCGATCATATATTCCTGGGGATTTCGCCTAACCGTGGCGTCATTCGTTTCGGCGTACGGGGAAAGCTTAGTCCTAGGTATATAGGACCGTTTGACATTCTAGAGCGAGTAGGAGATGTATCCTATCGTCTCGCTCTTCCGTCGTTGCTAAGCGAGGTGCATGACGTGTTCTATGTATCCCAATTACGACGATATATCCCGGACCCGAGCCACATCCTGGATCATTCGGAATTGGTTGTTGGTACCAACCTTTCGTATGAGGAGCGGCCCGTGTCTATATTGGATCGGAGAGAGAAGATCCTCTAGAACAAGACTATCAAGTTAGTCCGAGTTGCTTGGGGTCATCACTCTTTGGGGGAGTCAACGTGGGAGCGTGAGGATGATATCCGATCGCGATATCCCGACTTGTTTGACTCGTGAGGTATAACGTCTTTCTTATGCCTCATGCCTTCGATTCCTTGCTTGAATGAGTGATTGTCTGCCTAGTTATAGCTTTCATGTGATTAATGTAGCTTGTCATTGCTCTTCTAGCCTCTTGATTAAATTTTGAGGACGGAATTCTTTTAAGGTGAGTAGAGTTGTAATGCATGTGGTTCGTATTACGTATTTATGGAATACGTGTACGTATTTATTCTTGTATTGTATGATTTCCTTGCTTAATTTCCTCCCTGGGCTTGGCTTATTCTTGGTTTGGGGTTGGCTTAGTTCGGTTTGGGATTTGCTATTGGTTCATGATGAACCCATGGATGAACCCCCTACCTACCACCACCATTCATATTTATTACCCCCTTCTCATTTCTCTCTCTTCATTTATCATCTTCTTCTTCCTCATTTACTTCCTTACCTACCAGAGAGAGAAGAGAGAGGTCTAGGCAAGTGCAACTTGCTTCATGGAGGAACTCTAATTTTATTACTTCATTCTCTTCCTTACTACATTCTAAAGCACTTTAGTACTTGGCATTTTCGCTTTCCATGGCTAGATTCTTGTAGATCTAGGTTTATGTCATTTTCGGATTTTTTGAGTTTTGATCTACTTAATCTTGTTGTTTCTGAGTTTTGAGGGTTCTATGTTGTAGAGAATCTCGTTCTACCCCATTTTGACCTATGGAAGTTCGGATTTGGGCTCCGGATGATGGAGTTGTGGAGCTTGAGAACTTGGCTCTCATGGTGTTCTTCCTCTCAGAAATTTGGAGAAGATGAACTGTGCTTAGACTTGACTTGACCGCATGACAATTCATGCGACAAGTGATTCGGCCGCATGAGACTCTCAGCCGCATAGGCTGGATCTCACTTCCTGAGCCGCATGGGCTCATTCCCCATCGGCCGTATATGTGCCCATCTCCTTGAGCCGCATGAACTCTAGCACTTGCGGACCGCATAGGCCCTGATCTTCGAGCCGCATGAGAACCCCCAGACCCAGCCGCATGGACTTCTTAATCCGGGCCACATGACCCTGATTAATCCCAGCCGCATATGCATCCTTTATTTCCTGAGCCGCATGGGCTTCTACTGAACCGCATGCGCCCTTGTCCCCCTGAGCCGCATGCGCCCCTCTTGTCTTGGCCGCATGGGTTCCAGTGACCCGGGCCGCATGCGCTCACCTAATTGAGCCGCATGTGTCTTGCCCTTCTCTTGGCCGCATGAGGTTGAGTCCCTTATCAGCCGCATAAGCAGCCATGTTGACCCAGCCGTATGGGCTTCTATAAGCCGCATGCGCCTCCTTCTATACCCAGCTGCATGATACTACACTTCTCAGCCGCATGGACCTGAACTCCTTCTTAGCCGCATGGGCTTTTCCCTTATCAGCCGCATGCGCCTGATACCATCCAGCCGCATGGGCTGTTCCCTTCCCAGCCGCATGAGATCCATCTTGGCCGCATGTGCCTTAGCCGCATGGCTCTTCTATAGCCCTGCATATTGATATTTTATTAGATATTTAACGTCCATTTTATATCCTTACGCTTTTTATCCTGAACTTGAAATCATGAATTCATTTGATATGTTTGGAATTGATAATGGAGCACGACCTGATAGTGACCCGTAGTGGTGCACTCTTGACAAGTAACCTGACATGACCTGATAGTGGCCCGTCGTGGCGCACTCCTGACTAGTACACTTGACATGAAAACCTGGCATGATATATCTGATAAGCTGTTGCGACGGCTACCTGACATGACATGACTTGTATAATTAATCCTGGACACCGTGGGCGATTGTGCTTGTACAAATAATCCAGTCCTGTCTTGCATCATGTCCAGGAGGGGACTCCTGAGTACCACGGTCAGGAGTACCTACTGAAATGGACTAAGGCTAATAACTAGATTAATACATTAGTCATGAAGAGATTTCCCAGCTACAGGCAATCCCGTTACCTGGGCACGCCTTGGGATCTGTAGCCTGCCGTCGAGTAGGGCACATTTCCAACACACTGTCATGTGTTGCACCCTTCAAGCTACCTAAGGGTACATTCGTTTCCTGGACGATGTACCCACCTGAATTCAACTCTAATCTTTCAACCCGGGTAACCTGGATGGTCTGCAGGGGTTGTGGCTGTGGAATAATCTTGCTGCATCTTGTTAGTAATTAGGTTTGTGACAACCCTAGTTAGTTAAAGTATCAATCCGTAATTCTTGCTTGGCCGTGAAGTGATTGGATGGAGTCTAACCAGTCTAGTCTTACCCTGATCATGTTCCAGATTATTGAATGACCAGAATGCTTGTATTTATTTTACCGATAAATGGTGAGAATTCTAAGTTCTGTTCAGATGAAGGGTTACAACCCCGGTCCTTATTTGGTTTACGGGTTGTAACCTGGTTATCTGAATAGTTCCATGGTTATCTCGTCGTATATCATCCTGATGTATTTTCTTTATTTCCAGTTCTTACTTTTATTTATATCTTGTGCTGATTGCTGGTTTTAGTTCCTAAGTGCAGCTTCCTTTGTGGCACTTGCTCTTTCTGGGGTCTGACCCAGCTGGTTTTGTGTGGCCAGATTTCGGAGCAGCTCCAGAGGATCTACCGACCTTCCAGCCAGATGGTGGCCACTAGACGGAACCCTGGCAACGAGTGGGTTTATTTTGATCTCCCACTTTATTGTAAAAATATTCTTTTAAGGCGTTTAGCCGACGAGCACCTGTTTAGCTCGATTGTAATTTACTTACTGTCCGCCTACGGGCTGTAACATGATTGACAGATCCTAGGGTTGATCATGTATGACTAAACTCTTGCTAGTCCTAACATTTTGTAACGACTAGCTTCATGATCAGCTGAATATGTAATGTTTGGGACGCCTTACTATTGTATATTTAATTATCATACTTCTTGTAACCTTTTACTTACTTGCTTGTGATTGAGACACTAGGCTTGTTCATGACCTTAAGAGACTGTTGGCTTGTAGATAAACCCTCATGTATCTAGACAGCCGTGACCGTATAGCGAGATGGATTCTATTTCATATACGTAGCTGGCTATGTCTGCCCCCGCTCTCCAGTATTCTGGTTCTGGGGCGTGACATGGTTTAAGTGGTGGCCCATGCAGGTCTTGTAAATCAAGATAAGTGAGGGTTTACCTAATAGATGTCTCAATCAGTATCCGCCTTTGATCTCTGCTCGTATCATCTGAATCCCTGGATTCTTGTCCTGATCATATGCTTGTATCGTTGATCTGTCCTGGTCCTTCCTTATTGTTCCCTATGTCGTCTTTTTCAGCGACATTGTTCGTGGTCCTACCGACCAGCAAGGCGGAGCACCTCCCGCGGACCAGTAGCAACCCGGAGATCAAGCCCAGCATTCCGGAGTAGCCTCCAGAAAATGGTTGAAATCATGTCCTATATATACTTGTCTGGAAGGCAGAATTCAGCCAGAATTCTGTCCTCAAACTTCAAAAATATAGTCGTTGTACCAGCTAGCAATTGGTAACCCTAAAAATTAGTTCTTGGAAATCAGGGGACAGAGTTCGGCCTGAACTCTGTGCGGTGGCAGAGTTCGGCCCAAACTCTGCCACCTAGGTGGCAGAATGGCCTTTGGGCCTTTAGGCTTTGTTTGGCTTGGTAGAGCTTGGGCTTCTTTGATGTAGTTTTAGGAATAAGTGTTCTAAGCCAAAAGTACTCAGTGCTAAGTCAGCTTACATCGTTCTAGACTTAATAAAGATAAAATGATACAGACTCATACTATGTGTACGCTACAGGAGATTTGACGACGTCCATCTTGTATCGAGTTCTGACATGATGTGTCATATTGAATCATGACAAGTATCATACTGTTAAGTTATCAATATTTGGTTGACTGTGATCCAGTTTGGGTCAACAATCTCCCTATATTGATAATTAACAAAACGATATTTGTATATCCAATGTTCATACCTGGATACATATTGAGGGAAGTTATACACGAGCATGAGATGTAGCAGCTCCCCCGTAACAGTAGTTCCCCCATAGTCCAATGTGTCATATCCTAAAATATAGTATCTTTTACAAACACAATATGACGCATAATATGAATGCATACAAGTCACCTATCAAATATATATCTCCCCCTTTGGCATTTATCAAGTATATGTAATCCCTAAAAAACAGACGATGGATAATATTGCAAGCACACAGTTATAACTCGAACATAATAGAAAAACTAGTAGTTTTAACTAGAAAATCTAGACAAACTGAAAGTGCACTCATACAGGAATAAAAAAGGAAATAAAATACATAACCACTAAAACAAAAAAAAACTAAGAAAGATCATCATCAGCAGCAGTAGAGACACCCATCACGGAGCGTGAGACGGTGTAGCAGTTTCAGAAGGATCAGTGTTGAAACGGCGAGGATCAACAAATGCTGCGTCCAGGTCCAGATACCGCATGACCCAGGGGTCGTCGATACGGTAACCTTCGTGAGAAGGGTCCCACCCCATAGGGAATGGCATAGTTGGATGCCGAGTCATGCTGTACTGGTGTCGTGTATCGAATTGCTGATGGCACTCATCTGCGAAGTGGTACGATAATCCAGCTGGGTCCAGCGGTCGTCTTCCAATCGGAAGCGATCGCGCAACATCGCCTGAATAGAGTCAAGGGTAGCAGGCGGCTCGGGTTCAGGAGCTGCAGGAGCATCTGGGGCATCTGAGAGGACGACTCAGGCTCAACAGGAGGAGCGATAGCAGCAAGAGTTCTCCGTGCCTTGGTCAGAAAGGCATGAGCAGGAAGAAATGGAGACTCTTCAAGGGGAATATGAAAAGCACAAAATATCATTGGTAGATACATAGCATAAATCAAGGATCGAAGCTTTGGTCTCGCATGAATCATGCAGTCCATCATCGTACGAGGGAGGTTGAAAGGAATATGGAAGTGCATGTGATAAAGGGACGAGATCTCAAGATAGGTCACTTCATCGGTTGATCCCGCTTTGGACAGGAAGGTGAAAAAGATGATACGATGAAGTTCGTAAAAATATAGGTTGAGATATTTGGCAAGGAGCTTGCAAGGACGTGTGTTGGAAGTGTACAAATCGTCTTTGAAGCTCTCAAGATACATGCCTTCCGGAAAGTGAAACCGTCAGGCATCAATAAGTTTCTCCCAAGTGTTTGGTTCTGGTATGTCGAAATATTCGACAAGTTCGAAATCATCGAAAGAAATGTTTATGCCGACAACATAGAAGTAAATGCGCGTGTCGTCAAAAGTCATGTTACAATAAAATATTTGTATGGGCGAGAGGTAAACTAGAGAGGAGGTGGCCACAAGTTCGTCCATACACAAATCGTGAAACAAAGAGTCATATACTGAAAAAATGGTAAAGTTGATTGGATGACCGGGGTACACATTACGAGAGCAAAAATTCGTATACCACTCATTGGAGGTTTCCAATGAGACAAAGATGAGCTCATTGTAGGTGTTAGGGTAGGGTGGTGGAGGTGGATTAAATAGGGGATGAATGTGAGGAGGAGGAGGAAGAGGAGGTTGAGTATTTGATGAAGATGGCCCATCACTCCTCATTCTTTTTCCTCTATTGAACAATCTAGAAGCCATTACTAAGAGTAGATGAAAGATTTGAAAAGGAGATGGAAAAGAGTAGATATACCTTAACTAATGGTGGAGGAAGAAGGAGAATCACTTCAAACTTTTGCTTCTTGGAATTGGGGATAGAAAGCTTGAAGATAAGGAAGTTCTAGGGTTAGGGTTTAAAGAAAGAGAGGTTTGAGAGGGTTTTAGAATGGTGGAGATGAAGAGGGAGATGCAATTTTCGGATTTAAGAAGGCTAGGGCCTGCAGTGTGCAACATATCGTAGCCGTTGGATCAGCAAAGTGAAGGGCTAAAAGCTAATTGAGGTTCTAGAACAGGGACACAGAGTTCGGCCTGAACTATGTGTGGGGACAGAGTTTGGCTCAAACTCTGCCTCCCTGGGGCCAAAATTCAATTTGATTAAGAAGAATTTCAAATGAAGGGAAATAAAGGCTATAAGTATAGTCTTAAATGAGGAATAAGTGGAATTCAATGATCATAAACCAAATTAACAAGGCGACAATAATTGTGAGGCAGTAATCAGTACAGGTTGTATCACCTCAGGTAAGCTGTAGGGGCCGGATCCCAGCTAGCGATAGTCCGAAGACTAGTGCACCGTATCGCTTAGGCTTTTACGCCTTGTTGACAGAAGGGCCCTTTCGGCTTGTACCCAAGACAAGACATCAAGCACGATATGACTGACAGTTAATGTCGCAGAGATAATTCAGTATATGACATGTTCATCCAAAATCCTTAATTTTTGATGAAGAAAATTGAATCGCTCTTCGGCTAGTGGTTTGGTGAAAAAATCTGCTAGCTGATGATCGGTGTCGATAAATTCTAAGCTAATGGTGCCGTATTGTTGATGATCACGCAGAAAGTGGTGACGTATTTCAATGTGTTTTGTGCGTGAGTGACATACTGGATTCTTAGTCAAATTGATGGCACTAGTGTTATCACAAAAAATGGGAATATGCACAAAAGATAAGTTATAGTCTTTAAGAGTTTGTTTCATCCACAGAATCTGAGTACAACAACGACCAGCTGCACTGTATCCAGTATCTGTTGTGAATAGTACTACAGAGTTCTGATTTTATACTAAACCATGAGACTAAAGATTTTCCTAACAAATGACACGTGCCGCTGGTACTCTTACGGTCGAATTTGCATCCTGCAAAATTTGCATCGGAATATCCGATTAGTTCAAAGGAAGCGGTTTAGGGATATCACAAGCCTATCGTAATTGTACCTTTAAGGTATCGAAAGATACGCTTAATAGTGGTCATGTGTGATTCTTTAGCGTTAGCTTTGTATCTAGCACATAAGCACACGCTGAAAATAATATCGGGACGACTAGCAGTTAAATACAATAAACTACCAATCATACCTCGATACTTACGTTGATCGACTGGTTTGTCGCTTTCATCAGGTTCCAGCTTTATTGTAGTAGCCATAGGAGTGCTGATAGGTTTGATGTTGTCAAGCTCAAACTTCTTCAGCATGTCCTTTGTATACTTCGATTGACTGATGAAGACGCCCTGCGAGTATTGTTTGATTTGCAGGCCAAGGTAGTAGTTAAGCTCCCCCATCATGCTCATCTTAAACTCGTTCTACATACACTTAGCAAAGTCTTTGCATAGACTTTCATTAGTAGAACCGAATATAATATCATCAACATAGATTTGTACTAATAAAATAGTGTCATCACGGGATTTTATGAAAAGTGTAGTGTCAATTTTCTTTTTTGAGAAACCTTTATCAAGTAAGAAATTACTCAGGCATTCATACCATGCTCGAGGAGCTTGTTTGAGGCCATAGAGGGCTTTCTTACGTTTAAAAACATGGTTGGGAAATTTATGATTTTCAAAACCTGGTGGTTGTTTTACAAAAACTTCTTTTTTGATAAAACCATTTAAGAAGGCACTTTTCACGTCCATTTGAAATAACTTGAAATTATGGAAATTTGCAAAGGAACAAAGCATCCGAATAGATTCAAGTCGTGCAACAGGAGCATATGTCTCATCGTAGGCAATACCTTCCTCTTGGTTGTACCCTTGAGCTACGAGACGAGCCTTGTTACGTGTGACTGAACCGTCCTTATTTATTTTGTTACAAAAAACCCATTTAGTACCAATGATCGAATGGTTAGCAGGTTTAGGAACAAGTTCCCATACCTGATTTTGTTCGAATTGGTTGAGTTCTTCTTGCATTGCAGATATCCAAAATTCGTCATTAAAAGCTTCTAAAACATTTTTGGGTTCAATTTGAGAAATAAAAACTGTACTAGCAATATAATCTCGTAAAGAAGATCGAGTAGTTACCCCTTTCGATACTTCACCTACTACCAAATTTTTTGGATGCGAGGGTTTTAATTGGAATTTCTTTGGTGAGTTCTCCAAAGAATTATTTTCGGGTGGTACATCTACAGGGTGAGTGTTGATAGATCATCATCATCGGGAATTGCAGCTATATTATTGTTCTCGTCAAAGGTTACGTTAGTAGACTCTTCAATAATCATAGAGCGTTTGTTGAACACTCTATATCCCTTACTCTTGGCAGCATAACCAAGAAGAATACCTTCGTCAGCTTTGGCATCAAACTTGCCTAAGTTGTCTTTGGTACTCAGGATAAAGCAGCGACAGTCAAACACTCTAAAATAAGAAATATTAGGAGTTCTACCAAACCAAAGCTCATAGGGTGTTTTCTTCGAAATAGGTCGAATCAAAACCATTATTCAAAACATGGCACGCTTGTAGAGGCTAAAAATCAAGCTGTGCCACCTATTAAAGTGTTAGATCATCAAATGGTACCAAACTATTACGTTGCGCCAAACCATCAGGTTGTGCGAGCGACATGTGGCACACTTCTTCGAGAAGCTGTAACGGCGTTATCATTTTTCTGACAGCTGACAACACGGAGATCAAGGAAAATCCGTTCGAATCTTATGCAATGCCGCGCTCGAGAAGATTTTGTCAGTATATAATTAATGCTGACAGTTGGTTTGTGCAAGTCATTGTGTAGCGCAAGAATTAATCAGCACAGCACAGGAGACCTAGTCAAAAGCGCCAGTTGTTGGGTTGCGCCCTTGTACAGCCTGACTAGTTGGCACCACTTGATCAACTTTTTTTTTAAACATGGTGATATGGTGCACAAGCCACCAATTTTGCAGAGCATGCCCACTACATTGCCCACGACCACGCGCATCTCAATCAAACGATGCCACATGTCTACAGCAGTTGGTGCAACCGCTCGCACAAGTTGCTACATTGTGCCATGCGCAACCCGATGAAGCTCACGCAAGGTGATCAAATAGTATTTAGAATAGAGTGACGTGGCGTGCAAGCCACTAACTTCGTAGAACGTGTCCACTACACTGCCCACGACCACGCGTATCTCAAACAAACGATGCCACGCGTCCACAATAGTTAGTACAACCGTTCGTGCAAGTAAACAGGAGGCGCATAACTTGAAATATACACAACCCAGAATAACTGCTAAACAGTTATTTCAAGAACTCTATAGATAGAGTTTCAAATCAATCTCAAAACATCAAGAGAGATCATAATCTCCTGCTAAAGTGTTGTTGCATCCTCCAGAGGCTCGTGTCTTCGATATCACAACATCCAAGGGATAAAGTGATCGTCTTCTGATCAGATTTCTATAGTTGTACTTCTCCAAAAATCAATTGTACTCTTGTACTCTTTTCTAAGTTTGTAATAAAGAAGCATATTTTTGTTCTTTGCAAAAAAAATGGCGACTCTACTAGGGACGACTTTCTCCTGCGACGAAAAAGTGACAACTCAATGTGATACCGTATAAATCGGCAAGACGCAGAAGACCCTGGTCGTTCAAGTCGACCAGACAGCCTACGAGGCCATGATCATTGCTGGGGGTGCTAAGCGCACTGCTGTCGCTGTTAAGAGTAAGACACACTCTGTTTGGACTTCTAAGTCCTCGACGGTACAATCCCCTACCTCTGTGCAACTTGCGCCCATCATTGCCTTGGCACAATCTAAGGAAAACAGACTTTTGACTAATCCCTCTACTTCTTCGATTCTGAAATCGAAGGAGACCTTGTCTCGACACACTACTGTCCAAAATAAGGGAAAATACCCTTTGGCCTTTACTTTCCTGGCATAACCTGTACCTGCTTTTGCTTCTGCATAACTTGCGCCCATCACTGCCTTGGCACAACCTAAGGGAAACAATCTTTTGGCTAACCGCTCTACTTCTTCAACTATGAAATTGAAAGAGACTTCGTCTCAACAAACTGCTGGATAAAACAAAGGAAAGCGCCCTTTGGCCTTTTCCTTCCTGGCGCAACCTACGCATGTTCCTGCTCCGGCACAACTTGCGCATGTTCATGCTCCGACGCAACTTACACATACTTCTGCACTAGCGTAACATAAAAAAATACTGTTTAGTGATTCCCTCTTTGCCATCAAACCAAAAGTTTAGTAAGAAATTACTAAATCAAGGAAAACGCTCTTTAGCTTTTTCTCATTCTGCTCGAGTCATTGACTGGATAGAAAGTACTGCTACTTCAGATAGGAATTCTATTATCCTTAACAGAGACAACCAAATCTCTGTCGGGAAGATGCGTTCTATTCAGAATAAACTTTCAATGCAAAAGGGTATTATGCCTACTCCAAAAAGGTCAGGGCATGATATACCAACCCTATGTATTTCAAGATCCCGACAAGGCAAACTGCTAGTAACTCAAGTAGTTGCACAAGTAGTTCTCCTATTAGACTTGCGCACCTATATCAACAGGTGCCAATTAGGGTCAACCTCAGGAAATCACAAGATGTATCAAGCGCAACCTGTACCAGTTGCTAACTTACGCCAGAGGAAGAATTCTGAGACGAAAGATCCTATGACTTATGCTAACCAGCTTAGCACGTCCTTGTACACTCAAGGTACGAGACACCTCAAGAACAGGAACCATGTCCCGAATATCGTCAAGGACTACATTCCTGCCACTTCTTCGCATCCTGTTGGTGACCTCCGTAAACTCTTAACATAGAAGCGGAAGGTTGCAAATCCATTCCGTCCAGTGGTGGACCAACATCAAGGACATCATTGCAATCACCACCATAAAATTGTCATCAAATGCTGCTGTCAGTCAGCCAAGCGGTCCGTCTTTGATCATTTGAATTATGTTCAGACTCCTGAACCAATCATAGTGGACGAAGATGAATTACTCTATGCTCCTGTCAACATGGCATCTCGAAGTACTGGGGGTGGAAAACGTCCAAGACGGAATGCATCCCGCAATCCTAGTCAACAGTACTTAGATCGGATTCATGAATCCGGTGAAGGAGTTTATCATTATACTAGATCAAGAAGCCGAGAAATAATCGGTCAAAGGAATCTTCTTGATTGTAACCAAAATTCCTTAAGTAAAAAAGACATCCCTATCACTTATTCTCGGGGTAGTTCTTTATGTGACTTTGATGATGACAGTAAAAGTTCTAAAAGGACCATCCTTTCCACTAGCTCATCTTCAAAGGCTAGAGAAGTGACTGCTTATGCCGTCACAGAAGACCAAGATACTTCCAATTCTAGCAGTCAAGAGCAGAGAATTGCTGCTTTGGAGGCTAGTTTGAAGAACATGGATGTGCATGTTGTGATCATGGCACAACATACAGTTCCACCGGTCGCGAATCTGATTCCGACTCAGGAACCTGTAATAGCATCAGCTCCCATCAATATTGATCTGGGGGTACAGTCTCCTCACACCACTTTTATTCCTGTAAAGGCTATTCTAAGTCAATCTGGTGCTGGGGGTGGTACCTATCATACAGTACCCCTCCTAACATATCAAATTAATCTACTCCTCCATAATCAACATGAGCTACCAATGAGGCCGTAAAACTTTTACGTAATCAATTTGAAGCTTTTAAACAGAAGGATGGCCTGTAGAAGCTTGGGATCAAACAACCCTATCCTATAGAATGGAAAGAGGTCCAATTTCCTCTTAAATACAAACCCCCTACTATTATGCTATTTGATGGCAGCACATCTCCAAGTTAATACTCAATCACTTTGAAGTAATGACTGATCAACTTCAACTAAATGATGCTCTTCTTACTAGAGCATTTGTCGGCTGTTTAGCTAGTACAGCATATGACTGTTATCTAGTTTACCAGATAGTTTTATAACCTCTTTTGCTGGCTTCAAACAAATATTCTTGGAATGATTTTATGAGGGAACCAACGACATGACTATGTCTGCTCTCGTCAAAATCAAATAACGACATAATAAAACTACTGAACGTTTTATTGAACGATTCTGCCGTGAAGCACTTAAAATGCCTCTCGGAACCCCCAGATGCTTTGACTATAGACACTTGTAAATCAAACCTGTTGCCTATAATCAGCATGTGGACAGGATCAACACAATTCTAAGACTGGCCTTCCTTTATAGTGAATGCTAAAGCAGCAGAAGAGAGCGCTGACAAGTTCAAGCAATTATGTATTCAAATGCCTAATCTTGACAAAGATGAACACGCTACACCAAATAATAGTAACCGTCAGAACAATCGCAAGCGCAAGGATACTTTGGCCATTAATCTTAAAGGCAAAGAAGCCCTAGCCATCAATGTAAATCAGCCAACATCTACCCCAAAAACACCATCACAACGGGCACCACGTCCAAAAGAAGAATACTCTTTTGATGAAGATGATATCATGAGTATCTTTGATTGCCTCATCAAGAGCAATAAATTTTAACTGCCAGAATCAAAACGGCCAGATAAAGTTGGTAAGACTGACCATCCTAAATATTGTGTTTACCACAGGTTTATTGGACATCCAACTCGAGCGTGCTACGTGCTCAAGGGTAAAATTCAGAAGATGGTCAATTTCGGTACAATCACTCTCCAACAAGACGAGAAAACTGTAACGGCTAATATCGTCTCTTTACAGTTTGGAGATTTTTCAGCTCAACTTGTGCAGGATGGTATCATCCCCATCCCGAGAACTACTCTGGAGATTGTTAATCTTCCACCTGCACGAACTGATGGTCTTGTTTCTCTGTCTACTAATAATGGAGAAATTATATGGATCCATCCAGATTTAGTGGCAGACTTCGAAATATCATCTTCTTCTACCAAGTCTAAGAAGGCCACTAAAAATAAATTAAGTCATATGATTTCATTTGGTGAACAGTGTCTTCCACCTCTAACTGCTACCTTCATCTCGGCAGCAGATAATCTTTCATCTTCTTCCCCTGCTGAGACAACATTGGCAAAATTAGAAGCCAAATACCAACCAGCTTTCCATTTGTATAGTCCCCAGTCTCGTGAACTCATGACGAAAATGGGATATGATCTACAAAAGGCCTCTGGTTTAAATTATGGAAAGGGATCTCCTGTACCTCTTTTCCTATGTCTTTCTCACAACCAATCTCGGTTTGATTTGGGTTACTGGACAAACTCTCCATTCTGCCAAAAGAAACCTACTAAAAATAAGATTCGGGCAAAAAGTTGCAATATGGTGTCCTTTGAGCCTATATCCGAAGAAGAAGTCTTAACTGGCGCCAGGTCTGGAAAACTTTACCTAAGAGACTATTCAGAAGGTCAAGAAAACCTTGCTCCAGCTCTGGAGGATCCTCAAGCATCATCTTCTCCTGTTGTCAATGATCCATCAGCTTCATCACCTCCAATAGAGCCAACTCTTCCCAAACCGACGACAGCCGACAAAGGAAAACAGCCTGTCCGTTTTGATAAAGTATTGAAGAAGACTTCAACTTTGGGACTTGAGAAGCCATATAACTTTGATATACTGGCTCAACTGGCTAATACCCTGGCAAGATTGTTAATTTTTGAGCTACTCCATCTTTCGAAGGAAACTCGAGAAACGTTGAGTGAAGCTTTGACGCAAGCTGATACTTGTCTAGCACTTCTCAAGAAGCCAGAGGATGAGCCTACAATATGCCTTCATTGTCATAGTGTGATGGAATTGATGCCAAACAGCACCTTTATCCAAGATGATATACTGTTGGAAGATAATCGTCATGATCGACCCCTCTACTTCACAGGATATGTCGATACCATGAAGGTTGATCGCATTTTGATCGATCTTGGGTCTGCAAGCATCATGCCAAAGACTCTACTAGATGCATTGAAGATTCTTGTACACAATCTTTTAATAACCGTCACGACAATCTTAGGATTCAATTCTGGACGAAGTAAACCTTTGGGAAAGATTCGCCTGAAAGTTCAAATAGGCAATCTTCGTTCGAAGGTTACTTTCTATGTGATCGATAATCATGGCTCTTACAATGCTTTGCTGGGAAGACCCTTTCTATATGAGCATAACATTGTACCATCCACTTTACATCAATACTTTAAATATGTGAACGTCAATGGAGAGGTCCAAAAGGAAGTAGCCAACTTAGATCCTTTCAGGGGCATTGAAGCATATTTTACAGACTCTCGGATGTACAAGGAGGAGTTCATGAAAGTTGTATTGGCAATGGATATGGAGGAAGATCAGAAATATACTTCAAAAGATGTTCTCATGATCCCCGTCAAAGGATGTGCTACTCGTCCCTCTTCTTCTCAGACATTGACTATACATCTTTTCTCTCATAACAAACAGCCTCCTACTGTAGAAAGGGAACAAAGGGAGTTCACCTATTCTGAGCCTCTTGTTATCAACCTTCGTCGTAACAAACCTTCACCTTTCCCTTCTCCTTCTCCTCCTCTGGTCATCAACCTTACTAAGCCTTCTGTTAAGGCTAAGAATTATATTGTAAATGATGATGTACAAGTCAATAAAGTAGCATCTCCTTTACAGTATATTGATGTTCTTTATTATACTCGGTGTTATTTAAAATTGTTAGATAACTTCGAACCACTTACCATAGGAGCAGTTGAAGCTTCCCAAAATAAAGTATTGCTCGAGCCAATGTAGGACTCCTTCTTTATAGTCCCTTCCAGGAAGAAAGACGAACTTCCTATATTTTTTAGTAAAGGAACGGAACAGAAGATCATACCCAATAGCGAAGAAGAAAATCAAGATAACGGAAAACTTCAGCTACGTCTTTATAGTCAGCAATCAAAAGATGGGCTACAACTTTAAAGCTGGTCTCAATGGCGGCAAAGGAAGGCGAACTCCTGTTCGTATTGCTACTCCAAAAGGAAAATCACAACAATACTACAACAAAACGAAGCCGGGATTAGGTTATACTTCACCAATTTCGACTCCACAAGCTTCCGAATCCGATGAAGAAGAACGATCTAACTCTTCTGATTCTGTCTCATGGGATTCAGATACCAGTATAGGGCACGTCCATCGAGTGACTTTATGTAACTAATTTTCCTAAATTTTTCAAAAAAAAAGAATTTTTAAAGATTATAAATATTTTATAGACAAAATAATTTGCCAATTTATGTTCAGTATTATATGAAAGTAATTTTCTAAAATCTGGTTTATTTTACTTCGCGTAATTTAAAGAGAATATTTCCTTAAATTTTAGTATAAGATATTTTCCATTAATTTTGTGCTTCAAACTACTTATAAAATTTATGATTACCATTTATTTTCGTAGAAATATTTATCCTAGAAATCTTATTACTGTCATAAAAATATTTGGTTAATAATTATTGGGCTTTCAAAATATTTTAAAATGGTCTTGGATATCATAAATAATTTATTCAATAGAAAGGTTTATTATATGATTTTTGACTAATAAAAATATGTTTCCAAATATTATTTATAGTAATCAATTATTTAATTTGATTTGAATTATATGACTTAATTTATGAGAGGCAATTTTGGTCACTATTTTATATCTTATTAAAAATTGGCCTCAAAAATACTTTTTGAAAATCATTAGTAGTTTTAATAATAAAAAGGTTGGCCATTGTTATTTTTAAGTTTGGATTTAGTTTTTCATTAGAATTTAAGTCCTATATTAGGAGTTTATTAAATTAATTTGAATATAAATATTAGTTTGAAATATTGTGTGAGAATTTAATAGTTGTCCTATTATTATTATTATTATTGTTATTATTATTATTATTATTATTATTATTATTATTATTATTATTATTATTATTATTATTATTGATTTGAGTTTATGCGTTATAATTATTTGATTGAATACTATCTTTAAATTATTATATTGATCAATTATAGGACAAGATCATAATTTGATTAAAATATCCTAGTCTATATAATTAATTGAACTTATCATATTTTGCCTTCAAATGCTAATACCGATAGGATCCCTCATAGTTAATCCTTATCCCTACATATGTAACATATCATATATACGAGTCTCCCCTATCATTCTCATATTTTTCTCCACAGAACAACCACCACCATTAACCTGCCATTGCCACCACCCTCATCATCTTCATTCGCCAACGTCCCCGCCCTTGACACCAACGCCACCATCACCCGCAGCTCCACCCGTCACCGACACCCTAACCCTCACCAACAGAGCAGTCACCACCACCATCCAAAATCACAACCACGCTATCCCGGCCACCTCCAATATGGAACTCACTGAGTCCCCAAACGCAGCCACCACCAGCAACCAAACACAGCCACCATCAAACAATACCGTGTCCGGACCCGTGTGTCCGTATCCAATTCATCTTATTCCACCATTACAATCTAATTACCGTGTCCGTGTCGACTGGCCGACACGGACGTCCTAACTACCAGCACAGAAGGAGAGGAAGCCAAGGGGAAACTGTCGAACAACTCACCCGAAGTCGCACAAGCCGTCCCGTCTCCGCGCGACTCCATCGGGCGCCCAAACCCACGAGTCCAGCGCCGCGCCTCACCAGCGTCTGGGCCGACCGCTCTACGGTAGCGGACCGCGACCGCGAACCACCGGCCACCCATCCCGGCTGGAGTCCTCCTAGCCGCCGTGCCGCCTGGATCTCTGCCTCTCGTCAGCTGCGTCCGCGTCCTTCTCCGGAACAGCCGCCGACGTCGAGTTCTCCGTACATCCGCCGCCCAAAGCTGGCGTCGCCCCCGACTTCGCTCGGCCTCATGCGCCGACGCGCTCTACCGGAGCGACCCCCAGCACGGATCCGACCGTACCCCTCCACGTCACCACTCCGCCTGGCCGAGCGCTGCGCTCCAGATCTCGAGCGCTGCGCCCCGCCGAGACTCGCCCTCTGTTGTCCCGCGCCGGCGACCGCCGCTCCGTCGAGATTGACGCATCCCGCACGCGCTGTCGACGCCGTCCGCGTTTCCAGGCTGCCACCGCGAGGGGTGAGCACAGCAACACCGTGCGTCCATCCCCGTCAGAAACCCCGACCTCGTGCAGCATTTCCTTGCGAGCGTTGTTCCTCCTACCGAGCTTTCCGTCACCGATCTCCCAGAGCACCGTGCCGGACCTGATCTTATGGTGAGTCCGTTGCTCTCTCTCTTTCTTCTCTTCCTCTCTCTCTATTCCTTCAAAATATCCGTTCTTTCTTTCCTCTTTACTAGAAACAAAGGAAGAAGGAACATTCTTGATTAACTTAATTTTTGCTTTACTATTATTTTATATATGGTGTAGTAATCAATAGTAGACTCATGATGTGGCACTGTGTACATTTGTTTAGTAATGTTATAATATACTAGGCACAGAGTTACATACATATATGTACTGTACATTAATTACTAATATTATAATTTTATTACATCAGTATATTAATCTAACTGATATGGTTATTAGTATTGCTATGGTTACCATTAATTTATTAAAATTTATTATTTTAATATATGAACTAAAAATAGTTTTCAAGTATATCAGAAATGGTTTGGGTATTTATAATGGGTTATATTATATTTACTTTGGGGTTTACTACTACAAAACGCTAAAAGTAGTCCTTTGGTTAAAAGGGATGTTTTAGGCTTCTAAATAAAATATATTGGGTTCAAATCCAATAGTGTTCATATGATAAACTATAGTAAACCAAACATCTAGTATTTTGGGGTTTTGTCCTTATAAATCTTTTCCCTAGAATATTTTCTAGGTTGCTTATTGTCTAAAGTATTTTTAACTAATAAAATATTATCTGCAAATATCGTAATAATAGTTTTCTAAATAAATATATAAATATTTTTCTTTTTCAAAGTCCTTCTTAGATTAGTACTAATCGTGACTAATTATTCTTCATATGTTCTTGCGATTTTGGGCTCCTTATCAACCCTAGGTTAACATGCCACTCTGGACTCAACGAACGATTTTGTGCACGGCCCGCCGAAATCCAACTTTGGACATACGGTTGGGTTCGTATCAAAAAACCGGACCTGTTGACATATAGTTTGACGACTTTAGAGACCATTGACTCTGGCACACTTTTCGGTGCAAAGCGGGTCCAACGGCGGATACCGTTTTGACCCAAAATTATCATTTTACCCCTGTGTCCAGAATTGGACTTAAGGACAGGCAATTCTAGCTAATTTGACTATTCTAAAAATGTTGGTACTATTTATTTCAGCATCTGGAGACTTCTGCATGTGTTGACTGATTATGGCTCATTGAGTGGTATAGTATTATTGGTTTCCCCAGCTAAGGACCTCAGACAAGCATACTTTCTAATTGCTTTCGATTCATAGTAGTATTTTTATTTCATGTTTATACATATGTCTTGCTGCTTGTTGACACGCTCGTCACACGGAGTAGTCGGGATGGAAAATATATTAGTAGACATGTGGACTACCCAGAACTATCCCAAGAGTCTATTCTTGAATAATAGCAGCTGCACTCGACACGTGCAGGATGTCGGATTTACCCCCTAGCCATTCACATGTCAAAACTGATATTTCACATCACATAAATAGTTGTATTTTATTTGCTTTCCTTATCTTCTTCACTACTTGTCATGTTATCTGTTACTTTAATTTTCATCTCTCATATGTTATTTTCATGTCTTGTTAATTCTATTGTGTTTTCGTATTGCCGTCGGTTTGTGTGCTTGTTCCATTCCTGACTGGAAACCAACATTTTTTAGGTTTAGCCGCGATCACTCTTAGCATTGGGAAGGCTTGGGTATGCTGAGGTCAACCTAGAAATAGATAGCAGTTGTATCATTTTTATTTATTGTGAAAACTTTGTATTTTCTTTAATTTTAAATATTGTAAATGTTGTAATAAATTTAGAAATGTGAATGAGCAATAAAGTTATTTTGAGCAATTATTTCTTGCGGGCTTGATAGCATTCTACCGCCGATTCTGCGGCGTAGGCTGGCTTGGACACGTCTCATATCCGAAAAAGCGGGTACGGGTCGTGACAAGTTTTTGTGGTGGCCTACGCAGGTCAGTTTTCGCAAAATTATGCGAACTCGTGGTAGTACCATATTAGTCGTACTACTGCGAGCCTGCGACTAGGAAATGCTCATTCACAACTAGGAGTAAATCAATTTTAAGAGAGTGGTTAGGACTAGGAGTCCCTAATTTAAGTTGACATTGGGTAATTAAGGTTGCTACATTGGTCTCACCAGATGACTTTCAGGATACACTATCACATTTGATTCGACGATATTTCTAAAGAGGATAGATTCGTAACATCTTTCCGAAATTTTGAAAATAACATTTATTCCTTTTATTTGAATTAAGATGTGATTTTTGGAATTTTATAATTATTTAATTTAATTAATTATTATTATAGAATACCTTAGTCTTGGTTAAATTTTGGAGCGCCATATGACTAGAAGTGATGGCACGGATAGGGCAATGGCATGCTTTGACTATCGTATTAGCTATAGTAGAGAAGGCCGAGTCATAGGTGTGTACTAACTAAGAAAATCAGACCAAATCATGACATAACCCTAGGAATAAATTAATTATTTATTATTAAGATTATTGACTTTTAGAAGACCCGGTTGTTCCAAACTAGCCCGAACTCAACCCAAGTCCTGGTAGTCATGTAGTACGACCAGCGACGTCTATGTAGATATATGAATGTGTGTATATATTGGTAGTCCATTTTGGTCTTGTGAATAATTTCTATAAATTATATATTGAATATAATATATGTATTATTGCAATTTAAATTTATATTTTCTTGGAAATAGGATGACCTTCTCTTAGAATGATATTTTAGGATTTTTGGGATTTACTTAGACTATGCATATATACTTGTGTATAAATATATTCATTATAGGTAGACATAGTGCTTTATCCATATCTTTCCCTCGATCATGAATATTAGAGAAATATAAATTTAAGTTTATATTTCTTTTGCCTTCAGTCATTTTCTCCATAATCATAATCATTTGTACAACCTTATCTTATGTCTTTTTTAACATCGCCATATCATAAGTTCGTATCACTTATTTTTTTTCTTGGATCTAAGGAATTATTTTTAAAATAACTCCTCACTCTATTATCTGTTAATCTCGAATTAAGTTTTTGAATTCAAAAGTTTTCTCTCAATCGTTGAATATTGAATATCCATGAAATAAGAATTATAATATTTTTACTTATCTTGCCTTCGACCATGTCCTTCCTAATCAATCATTTAATTTTTAAAACTGATACCTCCCCTTTAAGGATGGATACGTACACTTTCCTATAATGATCAATTTGTTCAAATTTTTAGCTTTCTCCATCATGGTCAATTTGTTTCAGGATTTTTGGAACCTCCGTTGAGATTTTAAGGATGTAGTTGAAAGGATGATCGATGATTTATGATGGCAGGCAGCCACGTACTGTCGCCACTTATTTGACTTATGGAGACTGTGGGTTCACTGCAGCTAGCAGCACACTGGTGAGACATGATCCCTAAGTTGAAGTAATCTCGAGTATGTATAAGTTATCAAATGTCATCAAAACTATATCTTGGTCATCCTATCTTCATTTTTAAGTTGTTATGTCAAGATTAGATAGAGTTGATAGGGTATTCGTTACTGCAACATAGCTTGAATTATGGAACCAAGAGTTTAATGCAGCTAGCTGTACACTTGCGAGGCATAAATTCTCGGTAAAATGACTTCGATTATGTTTACGAGTTTCGAATATCATGGAGACTATGTCTTGTTGGCATATAACTATTAAGTTTTTAAATCGATTTGTGCCTATTCCTAGTCACAATCTTCTCAATAAACCGGTAATTCTTTCTTCCTTTCTTATTCTTCTATTTTTTCAGATTGTCACCTTTTAATGTAATTTTGACTAGATTCCTAAACATATCTAGATTTTGATTCTAAACCCGTGCCTAAATAATTATGGATAAATATTTTAAGCATATCGAAATGATTTTGGATTTGATCATCCTTGAACAATTTCGATCATGACTAGACTCCTTTTATTATATTTCGATCGAGTCGATTCGTATCCTTTCCTAGGTTTGATTCTATAATCATGCCTAAACAGTTTTTTGCTTAACTAATTGATCGTTCCTAAACAAATTTAATCACGACTAAACTCTCTTGACTATAATCATAATTGTGTATATATTTCAAATCGATTATTGCTAATGTTAAATTTTGTATTCCATTTTGATCATGACTATCTCGACCTTGTTCATGCTCCTGCCAACTTTCTAATTTTATCATGCATGGATGACTTGCCTGATTAACCTTGATCGTAACTAAACTATTTGACTATAGTCATAGTCGCACCTATATATCAAAATTTATTATTAATAACGTTTAGATTTTCCACTGATCGTGACTATTTTGATCATGATCATGCTCGTGCCAACTTTTAATTTCAATCATGCTTGGATGACTTGCATGATTAGTCTTGATTGAGACTGCATCTTAACTGTGTATAAGAAATTTCAACCATATTTAGACTTTGTCTAAATTTTGATCATTTACTATGTCTAACATGATTCCAATAGCAGTTAATCGTGCCTAAACGACCCTTCTTGTTTAGATAATCATGTTTCAACTATATCCTTGACCACTGTGACTATACCCATTTGATCGTGCCATATGGTATCTTTACTTGAAGTCCAATACTATTCATGACCTAACTCACTTTGATTATCGATCAAATCAGTTCTTGATTTTGTTCTTAATCGAGCATAATCGTATCCTTCTAAATTTAGAGGAAAAAATTTTCTAAGGTGGGTAGCGTTTTCAATTTATAAATTGTCCTTAAGATTATTGTTAGCTTTTGTGTCAATTTTTTTTTAAAGGGCATTTTAGGATTCAAGACCGTAGCCTAAGATGTCAACCACAAGCCATATCTATTTACTACTTCTATCTTCACCCTGGCTGATCGATGTTATTATTGAAGAATTTTCTTTCTTTTCTTTTCTTCTAATTGATCAACATTCTTTATCATTTTCTTATCATTTTCCTACCTTTTCTTGGAGCTACCAAGTTTACCTATCCTAGCAGTCCTTAAATTCGAGGACGAATTTATTTCTAAGGTGGGTAGATTTGTAACTCATCTTCCCAAATTTTAATTTTTTTTAGAGATTATAAATATTTTATAGACAAAATGATTTGCCAATTTATGTTCAGTATTACGTGAAAGTAATTTTCTAAAATCTGGTTTATTTTACTTCGCGTAATTTAAAGTGAATATTTTCTTAAAATTTAGTATAAGATATTTTCCATTAATTTTGTGCTTCAAACTACTTATAAAATTTATGATTACCATTTATTTTCGTAGAAATATTTATCCTAGAAATCTTATTCCTATCATAAAAATATTTGGCTAATAATTATTGGGCATTCAAAATATTTTGAAATGGTCTTGGATATCATAAATAATTTATTCCATAGAAAGATTAATTATATGATTTTTGACTAATAAAAATATGTTTCCAAATATTATTTATAGTAATCAATTATTTAATTTGATTTGAATTATATGACTTAAATTATGAGAGAGAATTTTGGTCACTATTTTATATCTTATTAAAAATTTGCTTCAAAAATACTTTTTGAAAATCATTATTAGTTTTACTAATAAAAAGGTTGGCCGTTGTTATTTTTAAGTTTGGATTTAGTTTTTCATTAGAATTTAAGTCCTATATTAGGAGTTTATTAAATTAATTTGAATATAAATATTAGTTTGAAATATTGTGTGAGAATTTAATAGTTGTTCTATTATTATTATTATTATTATTATTATTATTATTGATTTGAGTTTATGCGTTATAATTATTTGATTGAATACTATCTTTAAATTATTATATTGATCAATTATAGGACAAGATCATAATTTGATTAAAATATTCTAGTCTATATAATTATTTGAACTTATCATATTTTGCCTTCAAATGCTAATACCGATAGGATCCCTCATAGTTAATCCTTATCCCTACATATGTAACATATCATATATACGAGTCTCCCCTATCATTCTCATATTTTTTTCCACAGAACCGCCACCACTATTAACCTGCCATTGCCACCACCCTCATCATCTTCATCCGCCAACGTCCCCGCCCTTGACACCAACACCACCATCACCCGCAGCTCCTTCCGTCACCGACACCCTAACCCTCACCAACAGAGCAGTCACCACCACCATCCAAAATCACAACCACGCCATCCCGGCCACCTCCAACGTAGAACTTACCGAGTCCTCAAACGCAGCCACCACCAGCAACCAAACATAGCCACCATCAAACAATACCGTGTCCGGACCCGTGTGTTCATGTCCAATTCATCTTATTCCACCATTACAATCCAATTACCGTGTTCGTGTCAAAAGGCCGACACGGACGTCCCAACTACCAACACAGAAGGAGAGGAAGCCAGGGGGAAACTGTTGAACAACTCACCCGAAGCCGCACAAGCTGTCCCGTCTCCGTGCGACTCCATCGGGCGCCCAAACCCACGGGTCCAGCGACGTGCCTCACCAGCGTCCGGACCGACCGCTCCACTGTAGCGGACCGCGACTGCGAACCCCCGGCCACCCGATCCGGCCGGAGTCCTCCTGGCCGCCGTGTCGCCTGGATCTCCGCCTTTCGTCAGTAGCGTCCGCGCCCTTCTCCGGAACAGCTGCCGACATCGAGTTCCCCGCACATCCGTCGCCCAGAGCTGGCGTCACCCCCGACTTTGCCCGGCCTCACGCGCCGATGCGCTCCATAGGAGTGACCCCCGGCACGGATCCGACCGTACCCCTCCACGTCACCACTCCGCCTGGCTGAGCGCTGCGCTCCAGATCCCGAGCGCTGTGCCCCGCCGAGACTTGCCCTCTGTCGTCCCGTACCGGTGACCGCCACTCCGTCGAGATCGATGCGTCCCGCACGCGCTGCCGACGCCGTTCGCGTTTCAAGGTTGCCGCCGCGAGGGGTGAGCGCAGCAACACCGTACGTCCGTCCCCTGCCCGAAACCTCGGCTCGTGCAACGCTTCCTTGCGAGCGTTGTTCCTCCTGCCGAGCTTTCCGCCGCCGATCACCCAGAGCACCGCACTGGACCTGATCTTATGATGAGTCCCTTGCTCTCTCTCTTCTCTTTCTCTCTCTCTATTCCTTCAAAATATCCGTTCTTTCTTTCCTCTTTAATAGAAACTAAAGAAAGGAGGAACATTCTTGATTAACTTAATTTTTGCTTTACTATTATTTTATACATGGTGTAGTAATCAATAGCAGACTCATGATAGTGGCACGATATACATTTGTTTAGTAATGTTATAATATACTAGGCACAGAGTTACATAAATATATGTACTGTACATTAATTACTAATATTATTATTTTATTACATCAGTATATTAATCTAACTGATATGGTTATTAGTATTGCTATGGTTACCATTAATTTATTAAAATTTATTATTTTAATATATGAACTAAAAATAATTTTCAAGTATATCAGAAATGGTTTGGGTATTTATAATGGATTATATTATATTTACTTTGGGGTTTACTACTATAAAACGCTAAAAGTAGTCCTTTGGTTAAAAGGGATATTTTAGGCTTCTAAATAAAATATATTGTGTTCAAATCCAATAGTGTTCATATGATAAACTACAGTAAACCAAACATCTAGTACTTTGGGGTTTTGTCATTATAAATCTTTTCCTAGAATATTTTCTAGGTTGCTTACTGTCTAAAGTATTTTTAACTAATAAAATATTATCTACAAATATCGCAACTAATAGTTTTCTAAATAAATATATAAATATTTTTCTTTCTCAAAGTCCCTCTTAGATTAATACTAATCGTGACTAATTATTCTTTATATGTTCTTGCGATTTTGGGCTCCCTATCAACCCTAGGCTAACAGGCCTTTCTGGACTCAACGGGCAATTTTGTACACGGTCCGCCGGAATCTAACTTTGGACATACGGTTGGGTTCGTATCGAAAAACCGGACCTGTTGACATATAGTTTGACGACTTTAGAGACCATTGATTCTGGCACAGTTTTTCGGTACAAAGCGAGTCCAAAGACGGACACCGTTTTGACCCAAAATTATCGTTTTGCCCCTGTATCCAAAATTGGACTTAAGGACAGGCAATTCTAGCTAATTTGACTATTCTGAAAATATTGGTGCTATTTATTTCAGTATCTGGAGACTTCTGCATGTGTTGACTGATTGTGGCTCATTGAGTGGTATAGTATTATTGGTTTCACCAGCTAAGGACCTCAGACAAGTACACTTTCTGATTGTTTTCGATTTATAGTAGTCTTTTCATTTCATGTTTATACATATATCTTGCTGCTTGTTGACACGCTCGTCACCTGGAGTAGTCGGGAGGGAAAATATCTTAGTAGACATGTGGACTACCCAGAACTATCCTATGAGTCTATTCTTGAATAATAGCAGCTGTACACGACACGTGAAGGCATGCAGGATTTACCCCTAGCCGTTCACATGTCTAAACTAATATTTACATCACATAGATAGTTGTACTTTATTTGCTTTCCTTATCTTCTTCACCACTTGTCATGTCATCTGTTACTTTCTAGTTTTCATCTCTCATATGTTATTTTTATGTCTTGTTAATTCTATTATGTTTTCGCATTGCCGTCGGATTGTGTGCTTGTTCCATTCCTGACTGGAAACCAATATTTTTCAGGTATAGCCGTGATCACTCTTAGCATTGGGAAGGATTGGGTATGCTGAGGGCAACATAGAAATAGATAGCAGTTGTATCATTTTCATTTATTATGAGAACTTTGTATTTTCTTTAATTTTAAATATTGTAAATGTTGTAATAAATTTAGAAATATGAATGAGCAATAAAGTTATTTTGAGCAATTATTTCTTGCGAGCTTGACAGCGTTCTACCGTCGATTCTGCGACGTAGGCTGGCTTGGACACGTCTCGTATCCGAAAAAGCGGGTGCGGGTCGTGATACTTTATCTTCCAATATGGTAACTGCTGAGTTATCAGAAGATGACAGAGACTTTGCCGAAGTCTTTGAATCTGATCCTTGGACACAAAGGATGGATACTCAATGGGAGCTTCGCTTTGAACAACGTGAGCCACCTACTGAAGATTAGTTGGTTCTAGTCAATGTTGGAGATGAAACTTCCCCAAAACCAATATTTGTCAGCAAAAGCCTCCCCAAAACAGATAAAGAAGAACTAGTCCACCTCATTAGGGAATACATTGATGTATTCTCCTGGAGCTATGAAGATATGCCGGATTGGATCCTCAGATCCCTACCCACAAGCTCAATATCCTGCCAAATACGAAGCCAGTCAAACAGCAACAACGTCGGTTTCGACCCGACATGATGGATGCCATAGAAACTGAATTCAAGAAACTCATCGCTTGCAGGTTTCGTCAGAGAAGAACAACATCCGGACTGGGTGGCTAATGTTGTCCCAGTTTTGAAGAAAACAGGAAAAGTCTGGGTCTGCATCGACTTCTGAGACCTTAATGAAGCTTGTCCCAAAGACGAATTCCCTCTTCTAATTACTAATATCATGATCGAAAATACTTGCAGATTTGAACGTATGTCCTTTATGGATGGATTCTCAGGATATAATCAAATCAAAATGCATCCAGAAGATGAGAAACATACATCATTTCGTACTTCCCTTAGAGTTTATTGCTACACCGTCATGCCATTTGGTCTTAAGAATGCTGGTGCAACTTATCAGCGGGCCATGAGTGCCATCTTTCGTGATCATTTACGAAAGACTGTTAAATGTTATATTGACGATATTTCTGTTAAAAGTCATCTAAAAGAAGATTGCATTCAGGACTTGAGAACTATTTTCGATCTAATGCGCCAGCAACAACTCAAGATGAATCCCACCAAGTCATTCCTGGGAGTCTCTAGTGGAAAATTTCTTGGATTCGTTATTACCTCTAAAGGTATACACGTTGACCCTGAGAAAATCAAAGCCATTCAAGAGATGTATCCTCCACGCAACCTAAAAGAGCTACGAGGATTCCAGGGACGGTTTGCGTATATCAGGTGATTCATCTCAAATCTTTCTGGACGCTGTAGACCGTTCACTCAACTCATGAAGAAAGGTGTATCTTTTATTTGGACTGAAGAATATCAACAAGCATTTGAAGACATAAAGCGGTACTTGATGAACCCTCCAATTCTAGTGCCTCCAGTGTCAGAAATACCCTTCCTGCTGTTTGTTCGAGCAATGGACCATTCTCTAGGTGCTTTATTAGCTCAAAAGAATAAAAAGGTCATGAGCATCATATCTATTACCTTAGCCGTACAATGATTGGAGTTGAGCATCGATACACTCCAATAGAAAAGGAATGTCTGGCTTTGATGTTTGTTGTCCAAAAGACGAGATATTATATCACTGGCCAAACTATTCACGTTATTTCTAGAGTTAACCCTCTCCGGGTCTTGATGAAGATGCCCAGTACACTCAATTCCAGGCTTGTAATATGGGCCATATTGTTAGCACAATATGATATGGTTTATGTTTCTCAAAAGTCTGTTAAAGGTCAAGCCCTTGGTGACATTCTGGCAGCTCATCTAATTCCAGAAACGTCTAAACTCTACGACGAGATTCCAGATGAAACCTTGGAGTCCAACATGATTTCAGAAGAAATTCTTACATGGTGTTTATTCTTTAATGGTGTATCCAGAATTGGATCAAAGGTGTTATTGTTGCTGGAGTCGGAATCGTCATCGTCTCACCAGAAGGGTTAGCTATTCAAAGAGCTTATTCTTTAGATGAGTCATGTTCCAATAATGTGGCTGAATACAACGTTCTGCTCATTGGTCTCCAATTGGCTAAATAATTAGATATTGAGTATCTTGAAGTTTACAGAGACTCCAAACTGATTGTCAATCAAGTTAGAGGAACATACGAAGTTTAACATCAAGATCTGGTTCTATATCATGATACAACGATTAGGATGGCTACTTCATTCAAAGGCTTCTTCATCGAGCATGTACGCCGAGCGTGTAACACGAAAGCTGATGCACTCGCTAATCTTGCAGCAGTATTAGTAATTCTCGTAAGAATGCAACAAATGATCGTCATACTAATAGAGAGTTATTTTATGTCGAGAATAACTTAAATACTAAAGTTAACAACCCAAACATAGAATTCAACAATTCAGTTAAAATTTTTGCCATCAATGAAGACTGGAGGACTCCTTTCGTAGACTTCGTGGTCCATGATATCCTACCTGAAGATCCTAAGGAGGCTACAACTATTCGATGGCGTCACTCAGATTTTATCATAATCATACTACAAAGACACTCTACCGACGAACGTTTGACGGTTTTTCTCCTACGATGTCTTACGGAAGAAGAAGAAAAACAAATACTTCATGAAGCTCATGACGGTGTTTGTGGTGCACATCAACCTGGTCCTAAATTATAGGATCATATTCGCCGTATGGGCTACTATTGGCCCTCGATGATATCTGATACAATCGAGTATGCAAAAAAGTGCCGAGCATGTCAAATCCATGCTGACTTCATCCATCAACCATCAGAATTTCTTCACCCGTCAGTAGCATCTTGACGCTTTGAAGCTTGGGGCATGGATGTCATCGGTCCTATCAACCCTCTCTTGTCTCGAGGACATCGGTTTATATTAGCCAAAATTGATTATTTCTCAAAGTGGGCTGAGGCTATACCTCTAGCTGAGGTCAAGACAAACAGCGTTATCAATTTTATTAAGCATCATGTGATCTACAGATTCGGTGTTCCTCGGCGAATCATTCATGATAATGGGCCATAATTCATCAGTCAGAAATTTACTCGATTTTGTGAAGACAACAGGATCAATAATATTGCTTCTACAGCTTACAATCCTGCAGCTAATGGGTTGGTAGAAGCATTTAACAAGACCATCATCAAACTCCTCAAGAAGTTTGTTTCTACCAGGAAACGAAACTTGAGTGAAAATTTTGGAGAATGTTTATGGGCTTACCGTACTACTGTATGTACTCCTGTAGGCTGCATGTCGTTATCTTTGGTATATGGATACGAAGCCGTCTTACCATTGGAAATCCAGATCCCTTCTCTAAGGATTGTCATTGCCAATGAACTCATAACCGAAAATAATGATCGTCTGAGACTTCAGGAGCTTGAAGCGCTTGACGAGAAACGGCTCCTAGTTCAACAACATATTGAGTTATACCAAGCTCGTCTATCAAAAGCCTTCAACCGTAAAGTCAAAGTCCGAACATTTTATAAAGGAGAATTAGTTCTAACCGTCAGACGTCCTATGACTATGACGCACATGAGCAAAGGCAAATTTAAAGCGAAGTGGGTAGGTCCCTACATTGTAAGCAAAGTTTTTTCCATTGGAGCTTATCAATTGACTGGTATGGATGGTCGAATCGCCATGATGCCCATTAATGGTAAATTTCTCAAGAAATATTATGTTTGAAGACAAAGAAGAAATATCAACACAGAGACTCAGAATGTAAATAAAATTCCTTTTTATTTACATAAATTTAGACAGAAGGAAATACATAAAATTAACGAGGACCGGAGCCCTCTTGATTGAAAAAATATTTCGCAAGTAGCTCAAAGACATTATTGTCCGATGACACCAACAGTTCACAGGCAACCTTCCTCAGAGTTTCTTCCTCGACAGTTCTCCCAGGCTCTACCAGTTCGGCAAGAATATCCTGCTTCTCTTCAGGAATAGCCGAGCTTTCTCCGACTTCAAGCTGAGTAGGCGGCAAAGGCTCGTCGGAAGGAGTGTCGAGGGCAGATTCGATCTTTGGGATAACTCCCGTCTCCTTAGGCATTTCTTCTGAAGACATTTTGCAAAGGAAAGCAAAGGGGTCAATGATACTCTCAGAAAAGTTCCACACTATTTATAGACAAAAAAGCCAAACATTCTGTCTCAAGAATCGAAACGACCTTTTCTTGAAAAGGCATGCTTATTCATCAGTCTTTTTCATCTCTACTTCATTTCGGGAATGGGCCTACATTTATTATCATTTATTTACTCTTTCGTAAATAAAGCTATAGATAATAAAAAACTCAAAATCCTCGTAGAGTTTATCCAAATCATCAATTCTGTCTTTTGAAATCCAACTTTTTTAAAAGATGTCCTTTCTTTATGATAAATCCAGATATTGTATTTTTTGACACGATCTTCTGTCTTTAAGTTCCAGTTGACTTGAAGATTATCAATAGAAAAAAGAGTTCACGTCCACATTACCTCTGGATTCTATTTTCTACATCATCATATCAAATCAGATCATAAAGAAGAGAAAATCACTCTTTATTCCTTCTTTAAAAACATAGATACATCTTGATGGAAATCTATTACATCTCGTATTTTCATTCTAAATCTAACAAATGAAGGTCTATTACAACTTTGGATCTTCTTGTTGGTGTGTCAATCCCCATTTTTGAAAATGGGTATATGATTGTATTTTGTATTTTGGGAGGATTTTTAAAATTTCGTACTTGTTTTATAAACTATTATTTAAATTCTAGATTTTGATTTTGCTATGGTGGAGTTGTTATTTTTATTTTAGGATTTTTTCTATTATTGTTATTGTTATCATCATTATTATTAAATTTTATAATCCTATACCTAACCCCAACCCCAACCCATACTCTTCCTCACTCTCACCCTCCACCTACCTAACTCCCCTCATTTCTTTTTCTCTTCACTGGAGAACAACCCCCCTCCCCAGCTCATTCTCTCTCTTCACTCTCTCTCCCGACCACACACTTACCCCTAGTCCCACTCTCTCATCTCTCTCCACTCCCTGCTTAGAGCAGCACCCCTCCCCATCTCATCTCTCTTTTCTCACTCTCCCTCACTCTCTTCACATTCTCTTCCTCTCTCACATGGCCTCCGCCGCCCTTACACATGAGCGCCGTCTCCACTTCTGTCGTGGTCGCCCAGCCTCCAGCCGCAATGTAAGCCCCCTAAATTTCTACTACGATTTTTATATTTATTTAATTAGTTTATTTTTCGTATCTCTACGTCGCATACAAAATTCGCTTTGTTGTATTTACGTAGTGTGCGAAATTCGCGTTTCGTAATTTCTCGACGAGTGCGAATATGTGTCGAGATACATATTTTAGAAAAACATTTTAGTATAAATTTTATCTTATATAGAAAAAGTATATATGTGATAAATAAGTTTATTTTGGATAAAAGAGTTATTTTATTTGTCACTTAAAAATAAATATTGATTTGGAAAATTTTGGTTATATAAAATATATTCTAGATAATTGTGAAATTTGAAATTTGTATAGTAACATATGTTGTTGTTTATAAAAAGCTATTTTATGATTTAATATTTAAGGAATTACCTTGATTTTCGAAATTAATTAATATTATATTTTAATATTTATGAAAAAGATATTTGGAATCTTGTTTATTTAATATTTGATTAAATATGGTAAATTAAATTGCAAAAGATTTTATTGACTTTATTTAAAAATAGTTTAAATGAAGAATAGAATTTATCTAGATTTGATTTGAATTAGATTGAGTTATTTTAAATCGGTTTAAATTAATAGGTGATTTATCTAATTGGGATTTAATTAATCCCAATCCCTATCCAACTGGGAATTCCCACCTCCTATAAAAGGAGAGGTACTCCTCCAGCAAATTCTACCATCCATAAATGTGCACCGTGTCTGTGTCATCTTTCTTATTCCATTGTTTTGTATATTTACAAATTCTCCTTTTCGTTCCGACAAATCCGGACACGTTCCCCAAAATTCGGTGTCGTGTGCAGGGCACGACGTCAATTCCCGGCCGGCCGTGCTCGACTCCGCAGCCACAGATCTGCAACTTCCTGCTCCTCCTGCACCCGTCATCTCGATTAACCAACCACCCTCCTCCCTGACTTGGCCAATGGCCAGAATTCCATCAAACCCCCGCCTTCACCATAGTCATCCCCGTCTCCGTCGCCGCCGTACTTCAGGCACCCCGTCACCACCATCTCCGTCGACCAGTCACCCCTCACCACCGAACCACCACCCTCAACACACAAGAATAGAAAGAAAGGGAGGAAAGGGAAAGCCCTACCCTGTGCTCCGCCGCCTACCGTCCTGTCCCCCTCGCCTTCGCGGATGGCCGAGCGCCGGAGACCTCAATTTCTGCGCGTTCGTCTCACGAGAGCTGTACCGTGAGCGCCACCGCACGCAGGGCCATCACGAGTGGCCGCCTCCCGGCCACTATCCGCCGTAGCCCGTCGCCACCGCCGTATCCGACTCCGCCGCAGCCCTCCAGCCGTGACGGCCTTCCGCCGATCGCGTGGCCGCCCCGCCAGCAGCCGAGCGACCGCTTCGGCGTGCGCGACCCAGCCGCCGCCTCGGGCCGGCTCCTCCGCCTCGTCGCCCCGAACTCCGTCGAGGTCGCGACTATCAAAACCCCCTCGGTGAGTATTTCCCCATTTCCAACTCATCCCATCCCTCTCTCTCTCTTACGGAAATTAGAGGAAAGACATATGTATAGGTAAAATATTTGTATTATTATTATTAATATTATTATCATTATTATTATTATTATTATAAGAGTATTTTATTACTATTATTATTATTACAAAAAGGATATTTTATATTATTATTATTATTAGTTCTATTATTTTTATTACTATTAAGGATTATTATTATTATTATTACTATTATTAATTGTATGTATTAGTTAGATATTTTGGGTCTCATGGATATGTATATACTTATGTAAAAATATATATTAAATATTTTATGGGTTAAATATGTTTTGTTCAAGAAGGGTTTTATTATAAAATATAATTTATAAAAATATAAAATAATTTTCTAGTATTTTTATATATTTATTGTTACTGAAACAATAATAATGATAATAGTTTTTAAAACTTAGTTTTGTTTAAAAAGATTTTTATTTCAAGTGTTTATTTGAAACTAGTATCAAAACATAATTTTAGTATTATAAAATATTTCTTAAATTTGCATATGTAATTGACTTCACAAATTCTTTCAAATTATCTTAGTTAATCACGACTAATCTCCACTCCTATGTTCTCGTAAAATTTGGACCCGTACGTAATGACCATGGCTGGTGGACAAGACTGGACTTGTCGGATTATCGCACCACATCAGGCGACACACCAGGCAAGATACCTTGCCATTATACTGTTTATTTTTAGTTGTATTTTATTTACGTATCACTGTTCATTTATTTCTAGTTCTTGATTACTGCCTGCTCAGTGATATTAGTTGTATCTTGTTATTTACCCTTTATTGCATATGGACTTAGAGTTAAGTAACTACCACTAGCTTAGTGCATTGCATAAACTTTGACACTGTTGTGCCACGAGATGTGTGAGTTATGAGTAGCATATAGTCTACGGACTTGCGTATTGGCTGATCACTGATGCGTGCAGGACGTGCGTTAGGTCTAACTGTCAATAGTTGTGTGTTAGAAGACTTGACGGTTAGTAGTGTTACATGGTCGTGGATGCGACATGATAGGCACATTGGATGGGGAGAACATTTCCTTATCGTATGGGCTTCTATTGCACTTCCCTTGTAACCCGGAAGCTCCGCTGGAGATACGGGTATGAGCCTCTCAGGTTAGCCACTGTCGTTTTTGAACGTCATGCTCTCGGCCACTAGTGCCCAAGTGGGGACCATACCAGATCCCATTTACAGCCAGGGCTCATACGACGAAAGGTTTGTTCTCACTGCATGTTCACTTTAGTATGGTAGTTTACCTTATTTATGTCTTGTCACTTTCTTTGATTGTGGCATATTTTATATTCAGTATTATATGGCATATTGATGTATCTTGTTACGTCCCTCTGAGGACCTGGTTATCTCGCCAGGTGTGTGCTCTTATGATTTCTGCAGGTGCTCTAGCTAAGGCCATGACTTGCGCTCTATTCATCAAGATGTTGCTCTTGGATCGTCATCTCCTTGCTCTACTAAATTCCTTTCCTTGTATATTTTCGTTCTTATTAAAATTTGTTGGTAGTGGACTTTGTCTCCGCCCAACGATTGTATACATGACAAATTCAAAGTTGCTTTTATATCATATTTATCTTTGTGGATGAGATTTAGTACCTTGGTTACTGTATTTTACAGCTTATGTATATATACGAGGGTCCATATACTTCGTATGTATACAGCTGGCATGATGACGTTCTAGTCCTACGTATTTTGGGACTGGGGCGTTACATGTTTTTGTGGTGGCCCATACAGGTCAAGTTTGCCATTTTGGTTACATGACTGTACCGAACGGACCTGCAATATAGGATTAAAATTAGAATCTCATCCACTTACTTTACATCCTTTATTGACTTCAAATTCGAACTCTCGTTCAACCTCCTTGAAATTGCATCATGCTTGACTCCTTCTACCGTAAATTATTAGTTTCGTGTTTAGTTAGATGACTACACTATTATATGCCCATAGGTCAAACACATGGCTAGATGGAGTACATTGACAATTAGTATGCATTGGGGTTTTATTTGAGTTATTAAGGTATTCATTTTCCTAGAAATATGATTAGTTAATTCCAAGTTGGGTAGTAGCATATTTTTTGCTCACCAAAGATAGTTGAAATTTTATTTTGCTATTACAAGGTGGTATACACAAGAGGACAGAAAACTAATTTATGATTCATGAATTTTGGAAATAGCGAAATAGTTTATGATTTAGTAGGGATATGAAACCGAATTGAGAAACATCTTTAAATTGTGACACATGATTTACGATTAAGTTCAAGTTTGGATTGAATATGTTAAAGTTTATCTCGAATTTATTAAAGTGTTATAAATTATAAGTTATGATTTTGTAACGACTAGAGAATATGAAGGGTTTATGATTTACGGTTTATTAGGGAGCTTGAGGTTTTAAATTGAATCTACGATTTACGAATTTTAAGTATTTAATTTTGAGCTTGAAGAGATAATGGTAAAAATTTTGTTTGAAATATTTTTGGAAGATATGGAATCGACTTTGAAGGAAAAATATTTAAATTTGCTCATATGATCTATGATTTATAAAGTTATTTAGATTCAAGTTTAAAAGCCTTGATTATGGATGTTTAAATTTTGGTGAAAAAAAAAGAATTACTTTTGAAGAGTAGTTGTGACTTATTGGAAGCTAGATATACACATTTGAAGGATATATGATTAAAATTTGGGAGTTATTTAAATGTTCCATCTTGTAGTATGAAATTCGGTTGATAAACTCATTAAATGATGAGTTTAAGGTTTGAAAAAAAAATGATGATGAATTTATTTATTCGATTTGTGAATTACAAGGATTGTTCGAGATTGACTAGAGATTTAAAAAAAATTAGTTGACAGTCTAAGATAATTGAAATTTTGGCGAAGTATCTTGAAAATTTTATTGAGAAATTTCGAGGAACTTGAAATTTTAGATTAGATCATATATTGGTGAAGGACCAAGAAACAAGCAAGGTCCCCTAGTGAGATAGAAGTATTCCACATTAGATTTCCATGCCATCTATGACTATAATATTGCATATACACAAGTGTAGTTAGTCATCGACTAAACCGATGAACATATCTTTGACTCACTCGACCTTCCCTCCAAGCTAGATCTTTATTCGTGACCATCTAATTGTTTGGAACTTAGAAATGATTGAAATCATTCCCTTGACCATACCCTTATCTATGAGACTCATCCCTCTAGAAACGGTGTCTCTAACTTATTTTTCCTTGACCTACGGGATTCCTAATTATCTATATTTCGTACTTTAACCTTTTATTTTTGTGCATTGATTAGTACCTTATGAAAACCCACTTTCTATTTTGATCATTCGGCGTTCCCTATCGTGACTTCAATATTTGGAGTACAACACTAGACTTTTCCTTCCAACAAATTTCACATGCAAGACCTAGACGAGCTCACCTTCATGTAGGTATATCATGTCCCACTAAAACACATCCCCTTGTACTCTATTTTATGGTACGACTTTCGGACCATAAAGACTCAACTATAACCTATACCAAGGTACCGCTATACTTTTAGCTATATATTTGGACTCTAACTTGACTCAAATCTTCGGCCCGATTGCGATCTACTAAATCCGTTAAATGCTTAACTTTGTGTCTATCTTGACTGCTTAACCCTTGTCATTTCATTTTATTGTCTTATCTCGATTCACTTAGACACATAACACCTTTTACTCTTCATGCAATATTAGCAACACTTACTTTTCTCCCTTCCAATTAAATTGCTTTCTCATACTTCACTATGATTTCTCCATTGTTTACGCCACCTTGTTCCTTGTATAATTTTCTTACGCGAAATGAAATTTGATCATAACAATCTTGAGTTAGTAGAAGCTAGATTGGAGAACCCCACAGCATGGATAAATAATGTAGTGATAATTACGAGATTGTGAGGTATAGATGGGACATAAATGAAAGTGTGCGATAAAACTGAATAGATGAGGTAAGAAATGATATATTATGTTTTGACGAAACACTCAAGGATAAATAGACTTTTCGGATTTCAAAGGCTTGTTTTGTGGTAACCAAATATCGAGTGAAGAATCTTCTAGAGTGTTGTTTGTTTAAGAATCAAATGTATATATTAAATTATGGATGCAAAATTTTTAATAAAGACAATATTGACGTTGCCTTCGATAACATATAGCATTATGATGATATTATTTTCAAGGATAACCAATTTTTGAAGAAAGAAACCTTTATAATTTTGAAGTTCTAAAATGATTATGAATAAGAAGTTAAGATGAGTTTCATTCCTACCATCAAGAACTGAGATGGTTGAATTCAAATCTTTGAGAGAGACTAATAAAAATTAAAGAAAATTTTCAATTATGATGATAGAAGATTGAGTTATGAAGATATATCGTTAGTTTTCGAGATTTATCGAACATTGCAGACGGACTTTTATTTTTGAATTTATGGATGCATTGTACACTAACCAATAAATACAAATTTGTAGTAAAAGGGTTTTAATTTTTAATTTGGCTAAATTGGTTGGAGATTTTCAAATTTTAATTTTAGAGGAAATCATAACTGGAAAGACATATATAAGTGAGCTAGTATAAAAGAGATTATGGAATTCAAAATTTGAGACTATTCTAGGACGAGATAGAGGAAGTTGGAGTATATTTATAATCATATTTGTTTTGTTTAATTTTTAAGGGGGCATAGTACGAAAGTAATTCTTGGGAAGAACAATTTATGATAAGTGAATATTGATGATATCAAAGGATTAAGGAATTATTACCTACTTATGAGGTTGTCCCTTTTAAGTTTAATGTTAAGGTTGATTGAGCTTAGTCATTGATCGATTGTCATGTGCATGATCGTAATCTAAAAATCATCGGAATTTTGTTCTAGTCAATCGAATGACTCATTGCCATTGAAATGTCACTCGCCTCCTCGACGAATATTTATTTGCATTCTCGTGATCACATACATCTATTCAAATAAACACTTTCCATCCCCTTCGTCCTACCTATCCTAATTTTTCCTAAATTTCAAGGACGAAATTCTTTTAAGTTGGGTAGGATGTAAGCCCCCTAAATTTTTACTACAATTTTTATATTTATTTAATTAGTTTATTTTTCGTATCTCCACGTCGCATACAAAATTCGCTTTGTTGTATTTACGTAGTGTGCGAAATTCGCGTTTCGTAATTTCTCGACGAGTGCGAATATGTGTCGAGATACATATTTTAGAAAAACATTTTAGTATAAATTTTATCTTATATAGAAAAAGTATATATGTGATAAATATGTTTATTTTGGATAAAAGAGTTATTTTATTTGTCACTTAAAAATAAATATTGATTTGGAAAATTTTGGTTATATAAAATATATTCTAGATAATTGTGAAATTTGAAATTTGTATTGTAACATATGTTGTTGTTTATAAAAATCTATTTTATGATTTAATATTTAAGGAATTACCTTGATTTTTGAAATTAATTAATATTATATTTTAATATTTATGAAAAAGATATTTGGAATCTTGTTTATTTAATATTTGATTAAATATGGTAAATTAAATTACAAAATTTTATTGACTTTATTTAAAAATAGTTTAAATGAAGATTAGAATTTATCTAGATTTGATTTGAATTGGATTGAGTTATTTTAAATCGGTTTAAATTAATAGGTGATTTATCTAATTGGGATTTAATTAATCCCAATCCCTATCCAACTGGAAATTTCTGCCTCCTATAAAAGGAGAGGTACTCCTCCAGCAAATTCTACCATCCACAAATGTGCACCGTGTCTGTGTCATCTTTCTTATTCTATTGTTTTGTAAATTTACAAATTCTCCTTTTCGTTCCGACAAATCCGGACACGTTCCCCAAAATTTGGTGTCGTGTGCAGGGCACGACGTCAATTCCCGGCCGGCCGTGCTCGACGCCGCAGCCACAGAACCGCAACTTCCTGCTCCTCCTGCACCCGTCATCTCGATCAACCAACCACCCTCCTCCCTGACTTGGCCAACGACCAGAATTCCATCAAACCCCCGCCTTCACCATACTCATCCCCGTCCCCGTCCCCGTCGCCGCCGTACTTCAGGCACCCCGTCACCACCATCTCCGTCGACCAGTCACCCCTCACCACCGAACCACCACCCTCAACACACAAGAATATGAAGAAAGGGGGGAAAGGGAAAGCTCTACCCTGTGCTCCGCCGCCTACTGTCCTGTCCCCCTCGCCTTCGTGGCTGGCCGAGCGTCGGCGACCTCAATTTTCGCGCGTTCGTCTCACGAGAGCTGTGCCGTGAGCGCCACCGCACGCAGGGCCATCATGAGTGGTCGCCTCCCGGCCACTATCTGCCGTAGCCCGTCGCCACCGCCGTATCCGACTCCGCCGCAGCCCTCCAGCCACGACGGCCTTCCGCCGATCGCGTGGCCACCCCGCCAGCAGCCGAGCGACCGCTCCGGCGTGCGCGACCCAGCCGTCGCCTCGGGCCGGCTCCTCCGCCTCGTCGCCCTGAACTCCGTCGAGGTCGTGACTATCAAAACCCCCTCGGTGAGTATTTCCCCATTTCCAACTCATTCCATCCATCTCTCTCTCTCTTACGGAAATTAGGGGAAAGACATATGTATAGGTAAGATATTTGTATTATTATTATTAATATTATTATCATTATTATTATTATTATAAGAGTTTTTTATTACTATTATTATTACAAAAAGGATATTTTATATTATTATTATTATTAGTTATATTATTTTTATTACTATTAAGGATTATTATTATTATTACTATTATTAATTGTATGTATTAGTTAGATATTTTGGGTATCATGGATATGTATATACTTATGTAAAAATATATATTAAATAGTTTATGGGTTAAATATGTTTTGTTCAAGAAGGGGTTTATTATAAAATATAGTTTATAAAAATATAAAATAATTTCCTAGTATTTTATATATTTATTGTTACTGAAACAATAATAATGATAATAGTTTTTAAAACTTAGTTTTGTTTAAAAAGATTTTTATTTCAAGTGTTTATTTGAAACTAGTATCAAAACATAATTTTAGTATTGTAAAATATTTCTAAAATTTGCATATGTAATTGACTTCACAAATTCTTTCAAATTATCTTAGTTAATCACGACTAATCTCCACTCCTATGTTCTCGTAAAATTTGGACCCGTACGCAATGACCATGGCTAGTGGACAAGACTGGACTTGTCGGATTATCGTACCACATCAGGCGACACACCAGGCAAGATACCTTGCCATTATACTATTTATTTTTAGTTGCATTTTATTTATATATCACTGTTCATTTATTTCTAGTTCTTGATTACTGCCTGCTCAGTGATATTAGTTGTACCTTGTTATTTACCCTTGATTGCATATGGACTTAGAGTTAAGTGACTACCACTAGCTTAGTGCATTGCATAAACTTTGACACTGTTGTGCCAGGAGATGTGTGAGTTATGAGTAGCATATAGTCTACGGACTTGCGTGTTGGCTGATCACTGATGCGTGCAGGACATGTGTTAGGTCTAACTGTCAATAGTTGTGTGTTAGAAGACTTGACGGTTAGTAGTGTTACATGGTCGTGGATGCGACATGATAGGTACATTGGGTGGGGAGAACATTTTCTTATCGTATGGGCTTCTATTGCACTTCCCTTGTAACCCGAAAACTCCGCTGGAGATACGGGTATGAGCCTCTCAGGTTGGCCACTGTCGTTTTTGAACATCATGCTCTCGGTCACTGGTGCCCAAGTGGGGACCATACCAGATCCCATTTACAGCCAGGGCTCATGCGACGAAAGGTTTGTTCTCACTGCATGTTCACTTTAGTATGGTAGTTTACCTTATTTATGTCTTGTCACTTTTTTTGATTGTGGCATATTTTATATTCAGTATTATATGGCATGTTGATGTATCTTGTTACGTCCCTCTGAGGACCTGGTTATCTTGCCAGGTGTGTGCTCTTATGATTTCTGCAGGGGCTCTAGCTAAGGCCATAACTTGCGCTCTATTCATCAAGATGTTGCTCTTGGATCGTCATCTCCTTGCTCTACTAAATTCCTTTCCTTGTATATTTTCGTTCTTATTAAAATTTGTTGGTAGTGGACTTTGTCTCCGTCCAACGATTGTATACATGACAAATTCAAAGTTGCTTTTATATCATATTTATCTTTGTGGATGAGATTTAGTACCTTGGTTACTGCATTTTACAGCTTATGTATATATACGAGGGTCCATATACTTCGTATGTATACAGCTGGCATGATGACGTTCTAGTCCTACGTATTTTGGGACTGGGGCGTTACACGCGACCACCGCCACCAGCACTATCGTCATCGCCTCCAGCCCCATAGCCTCCGCCCCCTTCTCCTTCCTCCTCTCGCCGTGGCGCGGACCGCCGTCGCGAGCCTCCTCTAGCGTCGCCGCCTCCGGCGTCGTCGCCTCCATCTCCGGCGCCACCGCCATCGCCACCCCCTTCAGCCACCAGCGCTACCGCCATCACCACTTCCAGGGCCACCATCATCATCGTCGTCGCCCGCCACCAGTACCACCCCTCTCTTCCTATCTCCTCCGCCTGGCCAAGCACCATGGCCGCCGTCCACCTCGGCAGTACCCTTGCCTCCTTGCGTCTCCTCCCTTTCTTCGTTCTTCCCTGGCGCAGCCATCCTCCGTCGGATCTCGACCCCGCCTGGCCGAACCCCCCGACAGCTCCTCCGCCACTCCCCTTCTTTTTTTCTCGGCGACCATCGCCTAGGGAGCAGTGCTACCTCGGGCAGCAGGATGCCCTTGTGACCCGCGCTGCTCGGGCAGTGAGCCCCCTCGGCATGTGTGCTCCTCGGGCAGTGTGCCCTCATTCCCTGTGCACTTCAGGATGCGTGCACCTTGGTGTATGTGTCAGTTTTGATCTTTGCGCTGTCTCGGGAAACGTGCTACCTCAGTTTGTACATTGTCTCAATTCCCGTATCTCGGCCTTTGTGCCATCTTGGTTTTCGTATCGCTTCGATTTGTGTTCACGCGCTGATTTGTGCACCGCTTCGATTTGTGTGCCTCCTTGGACTCCGTACTGCCTTGATTTGTGTGTATATGTTGACTTGCGTGCCGCATCAGTTTGCGTGCTGCATCGAACTTTGTGCCATCTTAATTTGTGTGTATGCTCCGATTTGCGTGCCGCATTGGTCTTTGTGCCACCTCGATTCGTATGCATGTTTCGATTTATGTGTCGCATGATTTGTGCGCCATCTTGATATTTGCGATCCCTCGGTCTATGTGTACGTCTAGATTTACGTACACGTCCCGTTCCTGTTCGCCTCGATATTCGTGCCATCTTGATTTGTGTGTTGCATTGATTTACGTGCTATCTTGATATTTATGATTTCTTCGATCTACGTGCATATCTCGATTTACGTGCACGTTGTCTCCTGTTTATCTTGATCTTCGAGTCATCTCGATTCTTGTACGCATCTCGATATACGTGCACATCTCGGTTTGCGTGTTTATATCGATCCGCGTGCCTCAATTTTTGTGCCAGATCCCTGTACTACTTACGGGACCCGTACGGTATAGCCTCGTGCCATTCTTCATGATTTTTGTCATTATTTTAATATTTAATTCTAATGATTGTTATTGTGTGTCTTGAGGATCTTGATGGACGTGCTATCCTGGATCCCGATCGCCAATGACTTGCTTACCTAGCCGAGCCCTCTAGGCAAGTATCCCTTGCTCATCGACGGCTCTTGCCCTCTTTTCTAGATTTATTGTATTTAATTAATTGTAATTGTAAATGTATAACCATGATTAGTGTAGCTTAGCTGTAGAACTGCCATGATGATAACCTATGATAGCTTGGTTCGATACTGGTTTACGACCGTATCGGACAACTCGGACGGGTCATCTACACCTCCGAGGATACGAGCACGACTCACGAGTATGGATTGTCGCCATATGCCCCATGTCCGACTCGCGGTCGGGTAAGGCGTGGCTAACTGTTTCTATGACCTTGCTAGTGGCTTGGATATGACTGTAGGCCTTGGTGCTCCCTGCGTGGTGATTATTGTTGCATGTGTTGGCTTGGCGCCCAGTACGCATCGTAGTGCTGCTGGAGGCCGAGACTTAGTGTTCTCGGCTATGGTTTGGTTTCCAGTACGCATGGTAGCGCTGCTGGAAGCTGAGATTTAGTATTCTCAGCCTGCGATTCTGCGGCGGGTTGCGTCGAGTAGATTTTAGCCCCAATTCGCTGAGTGCTCTTATCCATAATACAAAGGAGACTCTGCCGAATTTTTTTAGAATTTCCGGTCGAGAATTTGGTTCGGAGAATTAGGCATAACCATTCCTTTGGTTTGCTAATCTAGAGTCGTGCTTACTTGTTTTGGATATAGTGGTCTGATTCCAGTACTTGCTAGGTAGACTATTGACTAGATTAGTCGCCTAGTTCTTGACCTGTCTTGTCCGTCGGATACCGTAAGGAGCACGGTTCCACCTGGAAGACGGTCTGCAACCCTGGTCCTTGTTTGGTTTAAGGGTTGTGGATCTGCTCCAGAGCGGTTCACGCAATCCTTACAATTTTTTCGGCGGCCTTTAATTAATATATTCTTGTCCCCTGACCATTCATTCATAGGAGTTATCCTAGTCTAGCCAGCTTGGACTGATAGTTGTCATAAGTATCGGGATTTGTAATTTTTGGATATATTTGAGGGTTGAGTATTATGGAGAGTATGATCTCGAGAATATTGATTGATAGACTCACGTGGACTCTTGGATAGTATTGCTATTCCTTTTGAGGATGTTCTAATTCGATCGGACACGACTGTGGATTCTTGGATTTTGATGATCGCGAATACTTCGCGGAACGAGGAGAATATCTAGGGTATTATTATATGATTTTTACTTGACTTCCCAAGCGCCCAAAACCTGGTTTGTTTGCTATATCTTGGTAGTAGTGACTAGTGAGACTTGTTTGCGGATAGCTTGTGATAATTGATTCATGGGATTCTTGTGAGCCAGAGGGCGTAGCATTGTTTATAGTGATGAGCTTGGTATTTGGCGATTGTCTTTCTTGACGTGATATTCACTCCATCATGGATGGGAGACTCTTGATAGATTGATCCGGTGGATAGACCGACTTGATGATTAGAGCTGTAGGCTCTCTTGTATACTTGATGGGATATTATAGTAGAGGTTCTGACCTTATACTTGACCTGATATCTATACCATGATATGGATAGATGACTTCTTGTGACTGACAGATTTGTCCTTACTCCCGACATGTCTACTTGTATCCGTGCTATAAGTCCAGCTTACCCTTTGAGGTATTGGCCCTGATTTGCACTACGGTGCTCCTTATCTACTAGCACTTTGAGGTGCTACTTCCATGATTGTTTGGCATTACGATGTCATCCTGATATTCTTGCTATATTATATGATTACCTGTACGGGTACCTTGGTAGTTGGCCTTTAGTCTTAGCATGGTCAGGATTGCTTGCTTGCTTGTTGCATAACACTAAGAATGGATCACAACTGGGACTATAGGTGCCGAGGTTGATTCTTACTTAGCATTCTCGTACTGAGGTACGACAGCTAGGAGGATGATCGTGTGACCACGGCATGTGATTCCGGATAAATGTATGGTTATTCTAGGTAATTTAAACTGGTAGAAGCATTGGGAGGGAACAGAATCCCAAGATCGTGCATTACTAGCCTTATCTCAGACATTAGTCATGACCTGCAGGCTAGCTGCCACGGATGTTGTTACCATTCGCACTAGCGGATGGCTAGATCTGGCTACTACTTATGTACTATGTACTTTTCTTGCTCGCACGGTGGCCTTACGAGGGATCGGTGCTTATCTTGTCTTGCTATACTTGGCCCCGCTAGCCCTGCTGGAACGGTACTATCTGAGGATTCCTATATTGCATTGTTGGGGTAACCCAACCTCCACCTAGACAACCGTAGACATTTGAGTGGCCGCTTATTCACCTAAATTGCATGGATTGCTGCTTGCTAGGCTGGCTGGCCCGTAACGCTGCCCCGGCATGAAAATTTATTTCCTTGTTCTTGTTTGATATAAGGGTGGATTACTGTTCCGTTAACAGGCTACGAGTTTCGGTTGGCGATGCAGGTATTATTGGATGTCAGGGAGATTGTGATGTTTGGTGGTTATTTAGATACATTAGTTCTGGATTGTTATCGTGCGTTGGTACCACACGATTCTTACCCTCATTTACTGTTCATATATGTTCTGCTCTATATTTTATCCTGTTGGCTTTCTTCGTCCGTCCTTGAGCCTTCCTTTCTGGTACTTGCTACGGTTGGCCTGACCAACCCTGGATTGTTTCCAGATTGCCTGTGGCCGACCATGTGGATCTTTTAGACTCGACTTGGAGGATGCGCTTCAGTTCCCAACCTTGCTAGGAACTGTGGAAAGGTATACTCATCTATATTACTATCCTGTATTATAGATTTCTCGATTATCATGTGTGTATTTCCTGCTTTCCATATAATTATCTCTCTTGCTTAGTATTTCATTGTTATTGCCTGTGGATATAAGATCAGATATAGGCCATAGAATGATTGTATGCTAGGATACCCAGCAAGATTGACAGCCGTCATCGCCGTATAACGTATTCGTACCTTATACGGTGTAGCTGGCCGACGTCCATCCCCGTATTTCGGTACTAGGGCGTGACGCAGTTTTAGTGGTGGCCCATGCAGGTCTTATTTTGAGATATTGTTGGGTATCACATAATTATTGATCTCAGTCCACTATTCCTTGGTATTCCCAGTTGTTACACTTGTCCTTCGCTTCCTTGAACTTGTGAATTGGTCCTCATCTCTAAGTGGACCTATCTTGCTTGCCCATGTCTTATTTGTTGTTATCTACCCCTAATCCTTGTTTGATAGATATGATCCTATAGTTGGTTCTGTCGATCGTTTTATCCGATGAGATGTTATCTTATCTCCATCATTGGGTTATTTGATTATCTATCTTGGGTTCTGTACTCTCTACCGGTGTTGCACCTTAGTTGATTTCTTGTTATCTATTTCGTATGTTGACTTCATGTTGACTTAGTATCATTATCGCCCTCTTCGAGTATTGGCTTGATTGTTGCAGAAGGAAGATTTCATCAGGACCCTGAGATTGGATATTTAACATTTGTTGAGTATCCAAGGGATATTCTCGTATCAATTCAGCTCCCTTGATTCCGGATAGTTTCGTACTCATGATTATCTGTTTCAGATATTATTTTAATTATAGATATACTTTCTATATATTATGTTTTGATATGGATCCTTGATTTAGAGTATTTTTCTACGGATATGGAGTATTTTCCTAGAAAAGCTATCTTGTGGTTATTATTGAAGATATTTTTGGATGTGTCTTACGTTTTACCTGGATTTTGGATTTTGATTATTACTCTCGTTATATTGTTAGAGATTTTATGATTTTAGTGAATTGGATATTTGGGTTATAGATTTGATTCATTGTGGGTATTTGTCAAGAGTACCGGGTGACCCTAGTATACCTTGACGGCGTGGTAGCAAAAGTTGTAGCCGCTCGATTATAGTGTCATGGTAAATCTTTTACAGCCATTCCGGATGGCATGGCAGGGAATGACCATGGCACACATTTTTCGGATATTAGGAAACTATGGTCGTCGGTTCGAGACAAATATCTTGTATTTTATGATTTTATGCGGATTTTTCTGCAGTTGGGATTTCAGGTTTTCTAATATTGTTTTCGATATTTCGTACTTGTTTTGATCTATGGAGTTATTTCGTGCATGTGACATTTTGATTTTCGAGATTACTTGGTGTTTTGGATTTACTTCACGAGTTGATTTGTATAGCTAGATATTGTTCCCTTTGATGATTCTCAGATTAGGTACTTGTTCATTTCTAGTTGTATTACATGATTTCTGTAAGGTGGGTATAGTTTTCATGATTAGTATATGTTCTAGTTTTGAAAAACCTATTATAAATTATTTCGAAATTTCGAGGACGAAATTTTTTGTAAGGTGGGTAGGATGTCAATCCCTATTTTTGAAAATGGGTATATGATTGTATTTTGTATTTTGGGAGGATTTTTAAAATTTCGTACTTGTTTCATAAACTATTATTTAAATTCTAGATTTTGACTTTGCTATGGTGGAGTTGTTATTTTCATTTTAGGAATTTTCCTATTATTGTTATTGTTATTGTTATTGTTATCATCATTATTATTAAATTTTATATTCCTATACCTAACCCTAACCCCAACCCATACTCTCCCTCACTCTCACCCTCCCCCCTACCTAACTCCCCTCATTTCTTTTTCTCCTCACTGGAGAACAACCCCCCTCCCTAGCTCATTCTCTCTATTCACTCTCTCTCTCTCTCTCCCGACCACACACTTACCCCCAGCCCTACTCTCTCATCTCTCTCCACTCCCTGCTTAGAGCAGCACCCCTCCCCCTCTCATATCTCTTTCCTCACTCTCCCTCACTCTTTTCACTTTCTCTCCCTCTCTCACTCGGCCTCCGCCGCCCTCACACACGAGCGCCGCCTCCACTTCTGCCGTGGTCGCCCCGCCTCCAGCCGCGACCACCGCCACGAGCACCATCGTTATCGCCTCCAGCCCCATGGCCTTCGCCCCCTTCTCCTTCCTCCTCTCGCCGTGGCACGGACCGCCGCCGTGAGCCGCCTCCAGCATCGCCGCCTCCATCTACAGCGTCACCGCCATGGCCGCCCCCTTCAGCCACCAGCGCCACCGCCATCACCACTTCCAGCGCCACCATCATCATCGTCGTCGCCCGCCACCAGTACCACCCCTCTCTTCCTATCTCCTCCGCCTGACCGAGCCCCATGGCCGCCGCCCACCTCGGTAGCACCCTCGCCTCCTTGCGTCTCCTCCCCCTCTCTGTTCTTCCCCGGCACAGCCATCCTCCGTCGGATCCCGACCCCGCCTGGCCGAACCCCCCGACAGCTCCTCTGCCTCTCCCCTTCTTTCTTTCTCGGCGACCATCGCCTAGGGAGCAGTGCCACCTCGGATAGCAGAATGCCCTTGGGCCCCGTGCTGCTCGGGCAGCGAGCCCCCTCGACATGCGTGCCCTTCGGACAGTGTTCCCTCGTTCCCTGTGCACTTTGGGATGCTTGCACCTTGGTGTACGTGTCAGTTTCGATCTTTGCACTGTCTCGGGCAACGTGTTATCTCGGTTTGCACGTTGTCTCGATTCCCGTGTCTCGGCCTTTGTGTCATCTCGGTTTTCGTATCGCTTCGATTTGTGTTCACGTGCTGATTTGTGTACTACCTCGATTTACGTGCCCCCTTGGACTCCGTACTGCCTTAATTTGCGTACATATGTTAACATACGTGCCACATCGGTTTGTATGCCACTTTGGACTTTGTGCCATCTTAATTTGCATGTATGCTCCGATTTGTGTGCCGTATTGGTCTTTGTGCCACCTCGATTCGTGTGCATGTCTTGATTTGTGTGTCGCGTGATTCGTGCGCCATCTTGATATTTGTGATCCCTCGGTCTACGTATACGTCTCGATTTACGTGCACGTCCCGTTCCTGTTCGCCTCGATATTCGTGCCATCTTGATTTGCGTGTCATATTGATTTGTGCGCTATCTTGATATTCGTGATTTCCTCGATCTATGCATACGTCTTGATTTACGTGCACGTTGTCTCCTACTCATCTCGATCTTCGAGTCATCTCGATTCTTATGTGCATCTCGATATACGTGTATGTCTCGATTTACGTGTCTATATCGATCGTGTGCCTCGATTTTTGTACCAGATCCCTGTACTACTTGCGGGACCCGCACGGCATAGCCTCATGCCATTCTTTGTGATTTTCGTTATTATTTTATTATTTAATTCTAATGATTGTTATTGTGTGTTCTGAGGATTTCGGTGGACATGCTACCCTGGATCCCAATCGCCGGAGACTTGCTTACCTAGCCGAGCCCTCTAGACAAGTACCCCTTGCTCACCGATGGCTCTTGTCCTCTCTCATGGATTTATTGTATTTAATTAATTGTAATTGTAAATATATAACCATGATTAGTGTAGCTTAGCAGTAAAACTGCTATGATGATAACCTATGATAGCTTGGTTCAATACCGGTTTACGACTGTATCGGACAACTCGGACGGGTCATCCACACCTCCGTGGACACGAGCACGACTCACGAGTATGGATTGTCCCCATGTGCCCCGTGTCCGACTCGTAGTCGGATAATGGCTTGGCTAACTGTTTCTATGACCTTGCTTGTGGCTTGGATATGACTGTGGGTCTTGGTGCGCCCTGCGTGACGATTCTTGTTGCATGTGCTGGCTTGGCGTCCAATACACATCGTAGTGCTGCTGGAGGCCAAGACATAGTGTTCTCGGCTATGGTTTGGTTTCCAGTACGCATGGTAGCGCTGCTGGAAGCTAAGATTTAGTGTTCTCATCCTGCAATTCTGCGGCGGGTTGCACCGAGTAGATTTTAGCCCTAATTCTTTGGGTGCTCCCATCCATAATACAAAGGAGAATCTGCCAAATTTTTCCAGAATTCCCGGTCGAGAATTTGGTTCAGAGAATTAGGTAGAACCATTCCTTTGGTTTGCTAATCTAGACTCGTGCTTACTTGTTTTGGATATAGTGTTCTGATTCCAGTACTTGCTAGGTAGACTCTTGGCTAGATTAGTCGCCTAGTTCTTGACCTGTCTTGTCCGTCGGATAGCGTAAGGAGCGCGGTTCCACCCGGGAGACGGTCTGCAACCCTGGTCCTTGTTTGGTTTAAGGGTTGTGGATCTGCTCCAGAGCGGTTCATGCAATCCTTGCCATTTTTTCGGCGGCCTTTAATTAATATATTCTTGTCCCCTCACCATTCATTTATAGGAGTTATCCTAGTCTAGCCAGCTTGGACTAATAGTTGTCATAAGTATCGAAATTTGTGATTTTTGGATATATTTGAGGGTTGAGTATTATGGAGAGTATGTGTCACCCCCATTTCCTGTATTTCGTATTTGTACTCGTAATTTGATTTTTGGCACGTATTTTATTTTCTTGACTTGCGGATTTTGGTTTCTCGTAATGGGTTTGGACCATGGCTTGGTTTTATTTTGTAGAGTTGGTTTGGTTTGGTTTGGTTCATCATGAGTGGAACACCTTAGCCTATTCTCCACCTCCATTCCATCACAACCACCCTCATTAAAACCTACCAACCTTTTCTCTCTCCTCCATAACTCCATTAATTTCTTACAACTTCTTCTTCTTCCTTCTTCCACACAACTCCCCAACCCATAGGCAAGTGCACCTTGCCATCAAATAAGTACCACTTTTTATTTGTCCATTAACTAGATTAGGCCATGGAGAACAACTTTAGAACTTGACATTTTGTGATTTGGAGCTTTTATTTTTCTAGATATAGGTTTTAACCATTTTCAAAAATCCTTGGTTTTGATCCATTAAACTTCGATTTTTTGCATGTTTTGATGCTTCCATGCGGAAGAGAATTCGATTTTACTCAAGTTAGAACTTTAAAAATCTAGATTTGGTTTTGATTTGGCTAAGTTATGAAGATTTGAAGTTTTTGGTGTTCTTGAGGAGTTCATCTCAGCCTTGGTGAAGGCTCTCGGCCAGTGCTCTTTAGCACTTGACCGTTTGCGCACCCCGGCCTGTGCTCTTTAGCGCATGGCCGATTGCGCATAGGCTCAGCCAGTGCTTTGTGCTGCGCTGGCGCAAGCTAGCCATGCGCAAGCCAGCCATGCGCAAAGTAACCCCTGCGCACTCGACCATTGCGCAGTCCATACTCTGCGTAGTCTACCCTTGCGCAATCCTCCCTTGCGCAATCTAATTGATGCGCAAGGCAACCCATGTGCCCCTTTAACCCTGTGCCCCTTGACCCCCTGCGCAGTCTACCCTTGCGCAAGGTAACCCTCGCGCAAGGCAACACTTGCGCAGCTCTTCCATGCGCAGTATATACCCTGCGCAGCCCAACCCCTGACCCCCTTGCACAACCTACTTGTCTATGATGAATTGTTATTTCTTTAAGCTTGGCTCTTCTATAGTCCTATATATATTGGTATTTTATTAGATATTTTACGTCCATTTTATATCCTTACGCCTTTTGTCACGAACTGATTTTTACTTAATATGTTTGGAATGACTATTGTACATGGCATGGTATGACAAGGAACTAGCATAACACGACAGTGACCCGTAGTGGTGCACTCCTGACATGACCAACCTGACTTGATAGTGGCCCGTGGCGGCGCACTCCTGACTTGACTTGACTTGTAACTTGTAACTTGACTCGTATAATCAACTTGACACCGTGGGCGTTCCTGCTTGCTTGCTTGTACAATCCACTTGTCTTGTCTTGCATCATGCCTAGGACGTGACTTCCTGGGTATCACGGCCAGGGACTCGCGCTAAATTGGATTAGGCTAATGATTAGATCAAACTAGAACATGGAGAATTCCCAGTCACAGGCAATCTCGTTATCTGGGCGCTTTAATGGACTTGTAGCTTGCCGACGAGTAGAGCACATTTTCAGCACACTGTCATGTGTTGCACCCTCTAAGTCACCTAAGGGTACATTTGTCTCCCGGGCAATGTACCCACCTATAACTCTCAACCCGCGGAAGGATAACTGGATAGTCTGCAGGGCTTGGGACTGAAAATTCTCACTTGCATCTTGTTAGTAATTAGGCTTGTGATAACCCTAGTTAGTTAAAGTAGTAAGCCGTAGTACTTGCTTGGCCGATTGTGAATGAATGGTATCCAGCTATGTCTAAGTCTTGTCTAGCCCCTGTACCTGGAACTCTTGATCATGATTGTTTTACTTATCTCTAACGATAAATGGGTAGAGACAGTGAGCTATTCAGACGAAGGGGTACAATCCCGGTCCTTGTTTGGTTTAAGGATTGTAACCTGGCTCCTGGAATGGTTCCACGTCCCTAGTCATTTATCGTTCTGTGTACTTTTATCACTTGTACTTTCCTTTTATTCTTTATGTTCTGATATGCTGGCTTTTGTTCTTATTTGTGGCCTCCTTGTGGCACTTGCTCTTTCTGGGATTTGACCCAGCTGGTTTTGTGTGGCCAGATTTCGGAGCAGCTCCCGAGGATCTACCAAGCTTCCAGCCCAATGGTGAACACTAGAAGGAACCAGGGCTACGAGTGGGTTTTTCCTTTTTGATTCACCCACTTATATGTAAATTTATTCTTTTAAGGCATTTGCCGACGAGCACCTGTTAGCTCGATGCACATTTACTTACTGTCTGCCTACGGGCTGTAAACATGATTAACAAATCCTAGGGTTGATCATGTATGACTGAACTCTTGCTAGTCCTATCATTTTGTACGACTAGCTTCATGATCATCCAATATGTAATATTTGGGACGCCTTATATATATATATTTGATGCTCTAATATCTTGTAACTCTGTTAATTGTTTGAGATTGAGACAATAGGCTTGACCTTAAGAGACTGCTGGCTTGTAGTAAACCCTCATATCTAGACAGCCGTGACCGTATAGTTGAGATGTATTCTATTTCAATATACGTAGCTGGCTATGTCTGCCCCCGCTCTCCAGTATTCTGGTTCTGGGGCGTGACAGTATGATCTCGAGAATATTGATTGATAGACTCACGTGGACTTTTGGATAGTATTGCTATTCCTTTTGAGGATGTTCTAATTCGATCGGACACGACTGTGGATTCTTGGATTTTGATGATCGTGAATACTTCGCGGAACGAGGAGAATATCGAGGGTATTATTATATAATTTTTACTCGACTTTCCAAGCGCCCAAAACCTGGTTTGTTTGCTATATCTTGGTAGTAGTGACTAATAAGACTTGTTTGCTGATAGCTTGTGATCATTGATTCATGGGATTCTTGTGAGCCAGAGGGCCTAGCATTGTTTATAGTGATGAGCTTGGTATTTGGCGATTGTCTTTCTTGACGTGATATTCACTCCATCATGGATGGAAGACTCTTGATAGATTGATCAGGTGGATAGACCGACTTGATGATTAGAGTTGTAGGCTCCCTTGTATACTTGATGGGATATTATAGTAGAGGTTTTTGACCTTGTACTTGACCTGATATCCATACCACGATATGGACAGATGACTTCTTGTGACTGACAGATTTGTCTTTGCTCCCGATATGACTACTTGTATCCGTGCTATAAGTCCAGCTTACCCCTTGAGGTACTGGCCCTAATTTGCACAGCGGTGCTCCTTGTCTACTGACACTTTGAGGTGCTACTTCCATGATTGTATGGCATTGCGATGCCATCCTGATATTCTAGCTATATTATATGATTACCTGCATGGGTACCTTGGTGGTTGGCCTTTAGTCTTAGTGTGGTCAAGATTGCTTGCTTGCTTGTTGCATAACACTAAGGATGGATCACAACTGGGACTATAGGTGCCGAGGTTGATTCTTACTTAGTGTTTTTGTACTGAGGTACGACATCTAGGAGGATGATCGTGTGACCACGGCATGTGATTCTGGATAAATGTATGGTTATTCTAGGTAATTTAAACTGGTAGAAGCATTGGGAGGGAACGAAATCCCGAGATCATGTATTACTAGCCTTATCCCAGACATTAGTCATGACCTGCAGGCTGGCCGCCAAGGATGTTGTTACCATTCGCACTAGCGGATGGCTTGATCCGGCTACTACTTATGTACTATGTACTTCTCTTGCTCGTACGGTGGCCTTACGAGGGATCGGTGCTTATCTTGTCTTGCTATACTTGGCCCCGCTAGCCCTGCTGGAATGACACGATCTGAGGATTCCTATATTGCATTGTTGGGGTAACCTAACCTCCACCTAGACAGTCGTAGACTTTTGAGTGGCCGCTTATTTACCTAAATTGCATGGATTGCTGCTTGCTATCCTGGCTGGCCCGTAACGCTGCCCTGACGTGGAAATTCATTCCCTTGTTCTTGTTTGATACAGGGGTGGATTACTGTTCCGTTGACAGGCTACGAGTTCCGGTTGGCGATGCAGGTATTAGTGGATATCTGGGAGATTGTGATGTTTGGTGGTTATTTAGCTATATTAGTTGTGGATTGTTATCGGGCATTGGTACCGCACGATTCTTACCCTCATTTACTGTTCATATATGTTCTGCTCTATATTTTATCCTGTTGGCTTTCTTCGCCCGTCCTTGAGCCTTCCTTTCTGGTACTTGCTACGGTTGGCCTGACCAATCCTGGATTGTTCCCAGATTGCCTGTGACCGACCCTGTGGATCTTCCAGACTCAACTTGGAGGATGTGCTTCAGTTTTCGACCTTGCTAGGAACTGTGGAAAGGTATACTCATCTACATTACTATCTTATATTGTAGATTTTTCGATTATCATGTGTGTATTTTCTGCTTTCCATATGATTATCTCTCTTGCTTAGTATTTCATTGTTATTGCCTGTGGATATGAGATCAGATATAGGCCATAGAATGATTGCATGCTAGGATACCTAGCAAGATTGACAGCCATCATCGCCGTATAACGTATTCGTACCTTATACGGTGTAGCTGGCCAACGTCCGTCCCCGTATTTCGGTACTGGGGCGTGACATGGTGCCAGTTTTTTGTCGTCTCGACCAGAAGCAGCAAGCAGGACAATTGAATCACATATGGTCTTCTCTCTCAGAAAGACCAGAGAATATGTTGTTGTCAGCACTGGCAGAGATAGGAATATGCTCATCCTTCCTTGTGATATAATTCCTAGTTCTGTTCTATCGTGAAAGGAACTCTTCTGCCCAAATACTTGGGTTAGAGTCGTCTGCACCATCCAACTATCATGTATAAAGGCCCTTCCTACCATCTCGAGGAAGCCCTTTTTAACATGAAGAGTCCTGAGCTCTTTGATGTGTGTGTCAAAGTGGTTCAACTTCATTGCATCCAAGATCACCGATGCCAGTTCTGGGAAATTTTGTCAGTTGGTCCCCTGCAACATCAAAAAGAAGAAGAGAATACAGTAAATGTTCTTTTCTTATCGCAACTATTCAGATGCAATAGAGGCTGAAACATTATGCACGTCCATAGCGTATATTTCGGAAAGAATGAAGCACGAAAGCACGAAAAGTGCCACATGTCGTTCAGAAGTTTGTGTTATCAGAATCGAGAAAAGCTTAAAAAATATGTGGGACGTGTCAAGACAGTTACACAACAAAGCTCAAATACGCCCGGATTTAATAAGGTCCAAATTTCCATTTCATAATAGAAAAGTGGAAAAACACTATAGATATAGGCACTATAGCCATTATGCAAAATGACGCTCTCGTATCACGTCACTTCTTCTTCTCATCAACAGCCTGACGCAAGGCAACGCTCAATTCCTCCATGTTATGGATTTCCGAACGATGCATCAAACGGAGGAATCCTTCCCTATGTTCTAATGTGCCACGTTCTTCGGAAGAAGACGATGACCCACCATTGGAATGAGTGAAAACTGTTGAGGTCAGGCTAAAATAATCCAGGAAGTTTTCCATCCTCAGAAATGGGTCAGCTTCTAGCAAATACTCCACAGGTGCAAAATGTAACTCCTTCTCAGAAGCTTTGCCGTTGTCATGGCTGTTCGTCCCCTGCTTCATGTTCTCTTTGGAAGCCATAAGAGTGAGTGAAGATGGAGGCTGGGCATCATGTCCATATATATACACAGTAAAGGTCAGCCCCCGTCGACTCTTCGTCTTCCCAATAAATGGGCGCGTATCACTTAACGAGGGAGAAAGGAAAAAGACGTTTTGAAAAAGAGCACCCCATAAATAGGTTCATCGTTGGGAATGAACCGGGTATTTAATGCTCTATTTTTGTCCGACCCTTACATTGCACCGCACTCAGCATGCGCAGCAATCAGGTTGTGCCGTATTTTGCCGTACAATGTGTCAAAATTGTGCCCAAAAGATAGCACAACTTTTCAAAACGTTGCACAATGCATGTCGACAGCAACCAAACCCTAATAAGGGAGGCGCAAGTTATGGAGTATGCCCAGCTCTAAAAAGAGCGAGCACACATTATCAGAATTAAGCCAAACCCTAAATAGGGTGGTCGATGATCAGTGTGATGGTCGATAATCGGGACTATAGTCGAATTCTAACCCTCTAAGGCCGGGTTGGCCATCTCTCGGCATGACGAATACGGAACTCTTATGGATGATTCGGCCACAGTCTTACCTTTCCCAGCAGCAGAGCACTTGGGTGCCATTGCTGTCGATCGAAGTTCTCAAAGATCGGAGAAGAAGATAGGGTTTCTTTCGAACGATGGTGAAGAATGAAATATCCAAAGAGTACGGCTATTTATAGCTTTATAAATTAGGCTGAACCGCACAACTTATGCTGAAGAAGCAGGCTCGAGTTGAATGGCGCAACTCAGACAGTAAACTGGCACAATTAAAAAAAAACTAGCATAATTCAAAGTATTTCAAAACTTTAAAGTATTTTCAAGTTTCGAAAACTTTGAAGGGGGTCTTATAGAGGCTAAAAATCAAGCTATGCCACCTATTAAAGTGTTAGATCATCAAATGGCACCAAAGCATTACGTTGCGCCAAACCATCAGGTTGTACCGACATCTGGTTGCACAGCAGTCAGGTTGCGCAGGAGTCAGGTTGCACGAGCGACATGTGGCACACTTCCTCGAGAAGCTGTAATGGCATCATCATTTTCCTGACAGCTGACGGCACGGAGATCAAGGAAAATTTGTTCAAATCCCACACAATACGGTGCTCGAGAAGATTTTGTCATCATGTAATTAATGCTGACAGCTGGTTCGCGCAAGTCATTGTGCAGCGCGAGAATTAATCAGCACAACACATGAGACCTAGTCAAAAGCGCCAGTTGTTGGGTTGCGCCCATGCGCAGCCTAACTAGTTGGCGTCACTTGATCAACTTTTTTTATTTTTTAACAGGGTGATGTAGTACGCAAGCCACCAATTTCGCAGAGCATGCCTACTACATTGCCCTACCACGAACATCTCAATCAAACGATGCCACGCATCTACAGCAATTGGTGCAACCGCTCGCACAAGTTGCTACATTGTGCCATGTGCAACCTGATGAAGCTCACGCAAGGTGATCAAATAGTATTTAGAATAGAGTGACGTGGCGTGCAAGCCACTAACTTCGTACAACGTACCCACTACACTGCCCACGACCACGCGTATCTCAATCAAACGATGCCACGCGTCCACAACAGTTAGTACAACCGTTCATACAAGTAAACAGGAGGCGCGTAACCTGAAATGCACACAACCCAGAATAACTGCTAAACAGTTATTTCAAGAACTCTATAGATAGAGTTTCAAATCAATCTCAAAACATCAAGAGAGATCATAATCTCCTGCTAAAGTGCCGTTGCATCCTCCAGAGGCTCGTGTCTTCGATATCATATCATCTAAGGAATAAAGTGATCGTCTTCTGATCAGATTCCTATAGTTGTACTTCTCCAAAAATTAATTGTACTCTTGTACTCTTTTCTAAGTTTATAATAAAGAAGCATATTTTTGTTCTTTGCAAACAACGCTGTGTTGACAGCTTCTACCCAAAAATATTTCGGAAGAGAAAATTGATTCAGCATGACTCTAGCCATATCGCCAAGAGTCCCGTTCTTCCGCTCCACAACACCATTTTGTTGAGGAGTTCTAGGATAAGAAAATTCATGACTAAAATCATTTGTTTCGTAAAACTTTTCGAAGTCAAAATTTTCGAATTCGCCACTATGATCACTTCGGATTCGAGTAATCATGTAGCCTTTTTCGTTTTGAACCTTTTTAGAAAATATTTTGAAAACAAAAATAGTTTGACTTTTATTTGTAAGAAAGAACACCCAAGTAAATCTTGAAAAATCATCAACAATAACAAAGGCATAGAGTTTACCGCCAAGACTGACTACTCTACTTTGACCAAATAAGTCCATATGAAGGAGTTGTAACGGTCTTGTAGTACTTACAAAGTTGATGGATTTAAATGAAGATTTTATAGCCTTGTTCTTTTCACAATCAGTATATACCATGTCTTTCTTGAATGTGATATCGGGTAGTCCTTTTACAAGCTTCTTGGTGGATAGTCTTGATATGGTGTCCATGTTGGCATGACCAAGACGCTGATGCCATAATAGTCTTTCATCCTTGTGAGCGTAGAGGCATCTTCCTGCATTGTTAGTATCTCTAGATAGGTAGAAAATATATATGTTATCTTTCCCTATCCCTTCGAAAGTGATGTCTTCAGTTGATCCATCATAGATAAAGCATTTAGTTTTTCCAAAATTAATGTCATAACCGTGGTCAGCAAGATGACTGATGCTGAGTAAGTTATGCTTTAATTCGGTAACTAAACAGACATCATTTATGATAGGAGAAAGGGGATAACCAATTGAACCATTACCTATAATATGACCTTTCAAGTTATTTCCGAAGGATACATATCCTTCTCTTTTCATCGATAGTATTGCGAATAGATTTTCATCTCCAGTCATATGTCGCGAGCACCCACTATTGAGAATTTACTTGCTTTTAGTTTGAGCGGAAAGGTCCACCTACACCAAGAGTAGATGTAACCTTTGGTACCTAAGTCTTTGAGGGTCCTGAAATATTATTCTTTGGTACCCATGCATATAGATTTATATCAACTAATTTCCTAATTTTGTACTATAGTAAGATGTGACCATGTATGCTACAGTATGTGCATGTGGCTTATTTATTTGTGTTCAGAGTAGGGTGATAGTAATATCTATGAGTAGGATATGCATGATATTGATTGTGTGTAGTTGCAGGATAATAGTTATGTATAGCAGCATAATGTCTATGAGTAGGTGTTTTACGTGTTGCATGGGAATAGGTGTACAAAAAAGCATGGTTACGTGTTTCATGTGGATGACGTATTCTATTTTGATGAGTGGTCTTATGTGTTGTGTGTGTGTTGTGACTGTGAGACTAAGTTTGAGTTTGAGCAACCTGTTTACCCAGTCTGATCTCTAATTTCTTAGAGGCAACACTCAGTTCATTATACTTGGCATTTAGACCATCAAATCTAGCAATAGCAATCTTGTGTTTGTTCTTTTCTTCAGCAAGCTCTTTGTTGAGTGCTGAGAATCACGTGTTTGTTTTTCAATGTTCGATTCGGCATCGTGTAAGCTTAATTTAAGCTTGGATACTTCATCGGTGACTTCCGTGGGTGAAGTGTCTCTAACATTATCAAGTCAGCAAGAAAGTTCATGAATCTCTATTTCATAAGCTTTGATCTTCTCCTTAGCATGCTTATACTTACTAAGAACTTTCTTGTGATCATTTAGTAGGTCATTAAAAGCATCACCCAGTTCATCAAAAGTAAAGTCATTGAGAGGTTCATTTGTTACCTTATCAGATGTTGCCATTAAGCAGACGTTAGTCATGTCTTGAGGAGAGTCACTTTCTTCTTCAGACTCACTGGCTTCGCTTTCGTGTTAAATAATAGTGTTGGCATACTTTCATAAAGATGGCTTCTTGTAGGGCTTCTCGTATCTGCTTCCTTTCTTTGCAACTGGACAGTCTTTTCGAACACGACCAGTCTTTTTGCAGTCGTAGCAAGTCGGTCCTTCCTGGTCGTATTTTTGTTATTCCTTCTTCCTTCGATTGAAGTGAAGGAACTTCTTGAAGTTACGGACCATAAGTGCTTGATCATCACCATCAGAATCATCGTCATCAGTTTCTTCAGGACCAGTTCTTCGACGATGAGCTCTTAGGGCATCTCTTTTGTCTTTGGAGCTGTTTCTTCAAAATCTTTGAGATCGAGCTCATGCGTCATCAACTTGCCCATGAGAGTTTCCAGCGTCATGATGGTGAGATCATTTTCTTCTATTATTGCTGTGACTTTGGGATTCCAGACCTTCGGTAGTCCCCTTAGCACCTTACGTATCTTTCGTGGTTGGAGTAATCCATACCAAGGGAAGATAGTGGGTTGACGACGTCGAGGAACCTTGTGAACATTTGAGTAATAGTCTCGTTTGGCTTCATTTTGAAAGCTTCATATTCTTGTGTCAACCGACTGATCTTTGATTCTTTAACTTGTGTGGTTCCTTTATGAGTCACCTCCAGAAGCTTCCATACTTTATTTGAGGTGGAGCATGTTGAGACCCTGTTGAATTCAGTCCTGTCTATGGCACAGAAAAAAACATTAATAGCCCTAGCATCTAGACTTGCCTGTTTCTTTTTCAGGTCAGTATACTTGTCGTGGGGTTTCTCGATGAGATTTCCCTCGACAACTATTCTGGCCGGTTTCTTATAACCATCAGTTACTATGGTCCACAGGTCAAATTCTAGAGACTTAAGGTAGAAGCTCAGCCTAGTTTTCCAATAGGTGTAATTGGTTCCATCAAATAGGGGTGGCCTATTTGTGGACTGTCCCTCACCATAGTTAGAAAAGATAGGTTGTGTGGTTGCCATGGATCAGCTCTAGGATGTTAATCCTTAAAGAGAACAGAGCTCTGATACCAATTGAAGAACGTGTAGGCAACTCTAGAGGGTGTGAACAGAGCTTGTGTTGGAAATATCCAAATAAAATTTAACTCTGTCACAAACAAAATATAATCAGAGAATTGAATGTAAAAATAATAAAGATCAAGAGAGCATACACAAATACAGCGATTTTAACCTGATTTTCCTCGTGGAGGACTAGTCCAGGCCTGAGAACTCTTGCTCAGGATTGAAATAATTAATTGTGAAATAGTAGTTACACTACGTGCCTTTACTCAGAAAAGCACGTCAACTTCTTACAAAGATCGCTGGGGTGACACTTGAAATTTTCCAAGCAACTTTATCTGACTCTTGCACACATTTCTAACTGAATAGCACTGAGCACTTTTAGGCTTAGGAAGCTTGGCTAGTCGATGGGAAGGTTTTGGCTTGTATGAGGCTATAGGAGAAGAGAAGATGAGATGAATGAAAATGGTTGAAATCATGCCCTATTATACTAGTCTGGAAGGCAGAATTCGGTCAGAATTCTATCCTCAAAATTCAAAAATATGGCCGTTGTACCAGCTAGCAATTGGTAACCCTAAAAATCAGTTCTTGGAAATCAGGGGACAGAGGTCGGCCTGAACTCTGTATGGGGGTAGAGTTCAGCTCGAACTCTGTCTCCTAGGTGGCAGAATGGCCTTTGGGCCTTTGGACTTTTTTTTGGCTTGGTGGAGCTTGGGCTTCTTTGATATAGTTTTAGTGATAAGTGTTCTAAGCCAAAAGTATTTAATGCTAAGTCAACTTACATCATTCTAGAGTCAATAAAGATAAAATGATACAGACTCAGACTATGAGTATGCTGCAGAAGATTTGACGACGTCCATCTTATATCGAGTTTTGATTTCATGTGTCATATTGAATCATGACAAGTATCATACTGTTAAGTTATCAATATTTGGCTGACTGTGATCCAGTTTGGGTCAACAACTGCTTCTCCCTTCTTCACTACCAGGCACATAGGCAAATATTGTATGTGGACTGCTAGATGGAGAAGTATGAAATGAGCCTTCATTTGAATTAGTGCTACGGGTGGCTGATTGCAAGGGTATACTATTTTTGAGTACACCAAAAGCACTATTTTCTAAGTTCTAAGGTACATTATCCTCCGAGTGAGATATAGAATAATAAAAAATATGGATGTTACTACCCTAGTTAGAGGAACAACACTCCTATGTTCTTGAGGATGTCAAAGGAATGTTTGGATCGAGACCGAGTCCCTGAATAGACTCCTTCTGGTGAAGAGGCTCCCTGACCTGCTATGGATGAAGAGGTTAATCACCCCCCTCGACTTGATGTTTTGTAAACCGAGGCCTTCGATAATTCATCCTCATCATCAGAAATTTGTCGCCCAAGCTACTGTTGGTCTGACAAAATAGGTTACAGCCTCTGAAATACCGAATGTATGGCTGGTTGATTAACTACCGATGAACAGCAGCAATTGATAACAATCTTCACACATGAGTGCCTTTGAGGAAACACCATCATGGATGAAGAAATCTCTTTTGATTTACGTTTTCATCAAAGTATATTACACAAATCAGTAGGAGAAATTTTAACCCCCCTTATTATGCACTTGGACAGAATCTGCGCATGGAGATGTTGGTGTTTGAACTCTTCGACCTATTTTGTGTACATAGGAAGACCCAGTACATAGGTCCTGAGTGTTTGTGCCATTTGGACTCATTTAGTATACATTGGGAAGCAATGTGCATGAGTCCACAACATGTGAAGGAAAGGTATATAGGTGACTGTGGCGCATAGACTCCAATATGTAAAATTTTCCATCATCTGTGCACATGATGCGAAGAGGCGCATGACTTAGGGTCTCCCCAGACGCATAAAAGTGGATGGAAAAGAAAGTCTATGGAAGACAGACTTCCTTTCCTTTGTTATGCACCGATAGTCCTTTTTGCGAGTAAGCTCTTCTTTTAGCCGGCTAAGAGTGGGAAAGAAATTCCAACACTCAAGTCCTTGGCATCGTAGTATTTTTCTCCACCAAGACTCGAACATTGTGCATTATTTTTCCCAAACTTGGGATAGAAGCTTCTGCCTTGAATGACAGAGTTGTTCTTAGGTGCATGGTGCTTATGCACCTTCCCGACGTTCTTTTTCCTGTGGAAAGTATAGTATTTGGTGAATGTGTTGGCCCATTGGTCATAGTCACACATGATTTTGATAATCAACATAAACTTTGGTCGATACACAAATAATACACAACTGGTATAGAACGGAACGTCTACATCCATCGTGCTACTACTCGTCGTCTTCATCATACAAAAACATCAGATATTGGTCAAGAATTATTTTTACATTTTATTCTATATTTTTTCTTTTATTGAGTCTAGGAAAATGTGAGGTTGATCGGATTGGCAACTGGCTTTCTATTCAACTCTACTGTCCAAAATAAGCCTACTTATCTACCCCATATTCTATACTAAGCCTATACCTAATCCTATATCCAATACCTATACAAAAAGCCCAACAAAAATGAGCATATATTCATGATAGAACTCTAGCCGAGTTTGGTCCGAACTCTGCCCAAGTTCGGTTAGGTTAGTTCCATATTGTTTTGGTCTTCCTGAATATCTGTAACCACTTTTCAAATTACAAAATTTGTGGACTCGAACTCATGCCGAGTTTTGCCTCAAAAAATGTTATAAATATAGGAGAACTTCTTATTCTAAATTATTTAATCATTCTTCTCTTTTCTCTCTATTTAAAAGCATTCCAGAGCTATTTATTTTCATATCTAGCCTTTAACGACTCCTAGCCAAGCCAAGTTCCTTTTCGATACAATCTAGAGTTTGGTTCGAGTTGTAAAGAAGGCTTTACGAAAATGTTTCAATTTTCAAAGTTTGTCTCAGTTGAAGTTGCGAGCCCTTCGAATAAAACTCATATTGTAAGGAGCTACAAGCACTCGGTTAAAGCTTGTGCTATAGTAGATTAACATCGAACAAGAGTACTCGAGACTAGACTAGTCCTCTCAGGGGGATCCAGTATACATCGCTGTGTTATGAGTTTTTTTCTGATGCTATTTACTTTACGTATTTAAATTTCATAGTTTGATATCTTCTGCCCTGTACTTTATACCTGTGACACTGCTTATATTATTTTTATTTGGTGATTATTCATTCCGCTACACACACGCACTCTATCTACCCCCCTCTAGAGGTGCTCAACATTTCTACAATTGGTATCAGAGAGGGTTATATATAAATATAAACTCTAGAGAGTATATATATATACCAGCCATGAAATCTATATTCACAGGTAAAGGGCAATCCACAAATAGACCCCCACTATTTGATGGAACAAACTATACCTATAGAAAAACATAAATGAGTTTCTTTCTGAAATCTCTTAATTTTGATATTTGGTTAATAGTCATAGACAGCTACAAAAAGCCACCTAGAATAGTGATTGACGGTAATCTTGCGGACAACCCACATGATAGATACACAAATTCTAAAATGACACAAGCTAGTCTTGACACAGGAGCGATCAATGCACTATTCTGTGCTATTGATAAGACTGAGTTCAATAGAGTATCTACTTGTATCACTTCGCACGAGATCTGAAAACTTCTTGAGGTAACTCATGAAGGAAGTTCACAAGTGAAGGAATATAAGATTAGTAGACTGACATAAGAGTATGAGGCTTTCAAGATGAAGCCAAATAAATAAATTACACAAATGTTCACATGTTTCCTAGATATAACTAATCATTTATCTTCTCTTGGTGAAGATTACAGTAACCATGAAAAGATTAAGAAGGTGCTTACGGGACTAACCAAGAGTTGGAATCCAAAGGCTACATCAATCATTGAAGGAAACGATCTCACCATAATATTACTAGAGATGCTGATGGGTAAAATCATGACTCATGAGCTTGACCTACAAGACTTTGAAGAGGCAATCGCAAAAAAAAAATCTATCACCTTCAAAGTATATGCTAAATGATTCTCTAGTGAAAACACTGACGATAAAGAGTTAGATGGTAATGAACAAGCCCTACTAGTCAAAAACATCAAGAAGTCCTTGAGATTTGAGAAATCAAATCGAAAGAAGAAAGACATTCAAGAAAGCAATAAAGAAGAAACTATATACTATAGATGCAAAAATATCGGGTATATAAAGAAGGACTACCCAATAGCCAAAAAAGGTAATTGTAACACCCAGTTTCTAAAATGAGAGTAATTTTGAAATTTTGTAATTATAATTATTAATTAATGATATTTATTTCATATTAGAATTTTTAGTGATTTTTAATTAATTTTAAACTATTTAAATTTATGACTTGTGATTTTGGTGTTGTGCTAGTGATTAGTAGATACTGCCTACCCTAGAGCCTAGCCATGTGATTAGGGTTTTTTTGACATTTTAGGGTTATTTGGATTTATTATAATTTATTAGAATTTATGGGAATTTTTAGGATTATTTTGGATTTATTTGGACTAGTTTGATTTTGGACTAGTTTTGACTCATGTAGACTAAACTAGGAACTAACCATAGTTAGTTGGGCTTGGTTAGGTCAAGTGGACCCTAGTCTAACCTAGTGTGACTCAAGTTAGTGGTTAGTGATTCATTAGAACTTAAATTAGGAATTTAGGAATCAAGTTATTTGTTAAATGGCTTGTGATTACACAAGTCATTTTGTGACTAAACTAGATAGGACTAGCCAAACCTAGCTCAACCCTAACCCAAAGCCAAGTGGCCAGCCACCCTAGCTGAACCTGGGGATTCCCCCATTATAAATACACTCCTAATTTCTAGGACTAGCCTCTTTTAGGGTTCTTCAAAAGTTCTAAGGAAAGAGGTGAGTCCCATCTTCCTAAAATCCTTAAAAATCCATTTCAAATCCTTTTTCCTTCAAACCAATTCCATTAGGACCTAAATTTCTTCCTCTTGCTGCTGGAATTAATTTGGTTACAGGAAGAAACAATTTGTGAGATTTGGAGGCTTGAGGAGTTCATTTCATTTGGGGGCTTTTCCACCCATTGTTCTTCAAGAGGTAACTTCTTCATTTCTCCATGAAACTTCATGTAGTCTTCACCAATAGGAAGCCCTAAGAGTCCCCCTAATGCCTGGATAGGGTTCGTGTCCTGTGTCAGTGGTTTCGTGTCCGTTCTGGACACGTATCAGTCTTGTGTCATAGGTGTTCGACCAAATGCCTCTGAGAGTTCGACTGTGCTGTTTTTAAATTCTGATTGAATAGGATTGTAGATCCTTGTGTGCTCATTATTTTTTGTGAAGACACCTTGGTCGTTTCGTGTCTGTGTCGGGTACAAACCAGCCTAGATACGCGTGCGTGCACTGGCTCGGGACTGTGTTGTTTCCCCTGCTACTCGGGGCCAACAACTCACTGGACACGGCGACTCAGGCCGTGCCATTTGGCGTGGGCCATGGGGCCATGACTGACACGAGGCCCTCCAAGTTGGAGAAGCTCTCGTGTCGTGTCGGAGGTGTTCTCCAGCCCGCATTGGGTTGCACTGACAGTTTCAGCCGTGTTTTTGGTGCACTGATACGGGTGGTTTGACACGACACAGGGACACTTCGACCCAATTCAGGGTGACATGTGGGTAGCCCTATGAGTGGCGAACCAGGGTTTGTGGACTCGTGGCTTGGTTTGATCTGTGTTGTGTATACGAGACTCGTGCACACGTGCACGAGGACACAGCACCTTAGGCACTGTTTTGGTGCACTGTTGTGTGGACACGTTTGTGTCCAATTTCAGGGACACAAACAACTTGTGTAGCATGCTATAAATGTATATTTATGTTACCTACCTTTTGATTTACATTTTAGAAGTTTCAAACCATTCATTCCTATTTTTTTTCCCCTAAAAATCCTGATACTAGGTATGCTGAAATTCCAGTTTCAATATCTGACTTGAAGGTCTATTTACACCTAATTAAATGCTGTTAACTATTAGTTTCAATCCCTAATATGTTTCTCCTATCAGTTATCTACCTGGGTGCAAGTTTTTGGATGTTTTGGTTGAGTTTTGAATTCAAATCCTGATTTCAAGAGTTGGGCTGTTCAGAAAGTCTGTGACTGATTCCTGAGTTTTCCTTGATGTTGTGAACTCAATTCTGGGTTCATAAGGAACCTGAGATAGGATGTTATGTTTAAATACAAACCTGGGATTTGGTGTTAACTAATGTTTTCCTGTCCACTGTTTTGATTTCAAATTGTTCTTGAATTGATTGATATCATAATTTAGACTGTAGGGATATGTTAATCTGAGAACTTCAACAGTGCACACTGTTTTCCTATATGATGTACACCCAGCCACACACTCACAGCTCACCCATGTTTCACTCACTCATGCATACACACCCTATATTGTTCCCTTTCACTGTTTTGGTATTTTCCTACACATATCAAAACCTGACAGCTACATGAGTATCACTAATCAATGTTAAACCTGAGATTGTGTATTGATTGGGGGCTATGTTGAACTCTTTTCTCCCTACTCACTGTCCAGGACTGTAGTTCAGTCCACCAAGTGCCCCTTCACTAAATTCTCTCTTCACAGTCACACACACCATAGATTCTAGCATTCACACCCACTTTCAATTACTTGCTGTACACTGTTTGTTTCCTGCAATATTGATACACATAATATCTTCTTTCACTGTCACATTTTTATTACCTGTACACACTGATTTAGCCTGTTTCCCCTGCTGTGCAGTTCACACCCTATTCCTGTTACAGCCTCACTCACACCCTGCTGTTCAAGCACTGTCACATTTATAATTCCTGTACACACTTTTCTAGCACTGTCAATACTGCAATGTACACACACACCTTGCCCTCTCTTTCCCTGATATGTTTCTGTTTGCACACACACACATTATCATCCTTTCACTGTCTAGGATTTCTGTACACACTCTTGACACACACCATTTCACATAATACACACACAGGCCTACACTTGTTCACTGTTATATTATTTCCTGTACTTGGACACACACACACATGTTACTCTCTTTACTGTTCTGTTCTTCCTGTCCATATACACACACATACTGGTTTTAATTTCTTGCCTTGCAAATTCCTGAACACATTGACACACACACACCCACTAGCTCTCTCTTTCTCTATTTTAAGTATTGTGGTAGGCATATATATATGTATATATAGGATATTGTATGAGTGCCTATATATATCTATATATAAATTCCTTGTTAGTTATGAGATAGGTTACATTAGCCTAGAGGGTGTACTATTTGTGTGAGTTCATATATTGACATCTATACTTTCCTTGTTAGCTAATGTGGTAGATTTCACTTAGCCTAGTTGTGTATATTTGTGATGCTAATGTATGGGTGTTTAGTGAGATTGTGACTTGTTAAGAGTCTAGAAATTAGCTAGGCTATTTTATGATGTGACTAGTATAGGCTTGCTTAGCTTTGATAGGAATAGTGCTAGCTAGTATGGATTGGACTAGCCTAGTTAGACTCAACTAGACTTGGTTGACCTAGTTTGACTTCTAGGGTTGACCAGAGTTGACCAAGAGTTGACTTTGGCCTAGATTGACTTAGAATCATGTAGAATGCATAGTAGGACTTCATTATACCATTTTGGACTTGTTGTGACTTGTGCTGTTCTATAGGAGACAGACACCACTCTTCGGACAGTATATTCTTTTCAGACACTCAGGCTATCAGGCGAGTACATTCTCTGATCATTTTATATCCTGCTTAGAATTATTTTCCTGCTTTAAATTACTTTACTTGATACTGTCACGTTGGTCACACGGATTGGTACTATATGGATCTTTTCATGAGATGTTATCCCCCTCGGGAGCATCGGATACAGTATGTTTTGTACGTTTTACGAACCATCACGTATCTCTATGCTTCCTCTGATTCACGAACCGCCTATGACACATGTACTCTCATGTTCACAGAGCCCCCATGAATCACCTTCACGTATCACTCATTTTATGAGCCATGTGAAGTTTCACGAATCTTAACATAACTTGAACAGATCTTTGTGTATCGATTGGGGATGGGGGAGTGGAAATAGACATGTGAATATTATCCCAGTAGCTGTAGTCATGAATCACTCTCTTAGCTGTAGTCATGAATCTCCTATGCCATTCACATGTTTATATTTTACTCTGACTCACTAGTCACTATTAGCTCTTTACTTATAGTAGATATTTTCATTACAGTTTCTCTCTCTGTTTACATACTGCATTTCTTCAGTATCTATATCTTACTTTACTGCATGATTATATTTTCTAACCTGCTATGAACTGTTGAGATGTACTGTACTCGCTCCTGTCCTGACTGGACCTGTTAAAAATATTATAGAGGATGAGGAGGAGGCCTGGAAGGATACCTTCTTCGGATAGCTCTAGCTGAGGACTTTACCCCACTGCCTAGACTAGTTTAGTTAGGCCTTATCTTATTTTCATGTTGTCTTGAGTCTGTTTAGTTTGTCTTTACTTCTGTTCAGAGATGTTGAGTTGTATATATTCTTTCTTATTCAGTAGCTGAGATTTGTACTCTGGATATTTGCTGGGATATTATCCTAGACTTTTCTATATTCAGTATTTCCTGGAGTTCTATATCATATCATGTTTTCTTCCTCCTTAGTTGTAATTGAGTTCATTTACTGCTTATTATTATATTGCTAGATGTATGTTGACCTAGGACAGCGTTCTACCGCCGACACTGCGGCGTAGGCTGGGCGTTGTTACGTTCTCGTACCCTCACAGTGGGTGCGGGTCGTGACACATTTTTAGTGGTGGCCCATGCAGGTCGAGTTTATGTAGTGGTACTCGAACTAGAGTATCACTACAGCCTGCAGTAGGATTAGGATACATATTTTGAAGGTACTCAATCACTGTTAGGATTCCTTAAAAGATTCCTGGGACGACCCTTGAGAATCTTATTAAACTTCAATTTGAATCATTTTTCTTGCTTTGTTGCTCTCACTCCTTGATTATCGAAATTGATTTTTGTTGGATCGTTGTTGATTTGATTTTCCTATCGAGATAAATTTTTATGGCCCGAGTTACGATATTTTTCTGATAACATATGACGACGGGAATACAGGGATGGTAAAACGTCTACTTGGTTATGGAACCTAGAGTTTATCGCAGCTATATTAGCTGGCGTGGCAGAAACATAGAGACCTGACTTCGGATGTACGTATCTTGGTTATGAGATTTGGAATTCCTCGCAGCTATACTAGTCGGCATAGCGAGAATTCCAGACGACATGATTATAGAGGTGCATGCCCCTGTTATGTACTCTTCTGTTTATCGCAGCCTTGCTTACTAGCGTGGCGAGGACTCTGAGTATCATGATTTTTGGACAGACGCATATGATTATCAGATTGTATCTTAGAAAGGTTCTTAAATATATCGTCTCTATCTTCATTCCAGTTATTATAAATTGTTTCCATCATTAAATAATTTAGGAGTAGAGATCTTCTTAGCTTTATAGAGTCTATGCATATGTAGTTCTTCCTTAGTGTGATGACTTGATGACTTGTGATTAGGCCCTTGTCTTAGGAATGATAGTATAGCCTGGCTTTAAATAGTAATTCTTGTAGCTAGTTCTCCTTTGTTAATATTTACTAGTTTTTCAGCCTTGATGATTGATTTATATTTTACTTCCTTTCTCTTTCCTTCAGTATGGCACCCATGACCCGAGCCCGTCGCCTGAGAGCAGCTGCAGCTACTGAGAGCGTGCCCCCACCTCCTACTGTTCAGGAGATAGTTATCCCTCTATTTGACCAGGGGGTGGTGGCACCTCCTGCCATTGAGGAGAGGGTGGTAGCCTCGCCAGAGAGTCTTCCTCCATCTCCTGTCATTCAGGAGAGAGCTGCGGATTTGCCTGAGACCGAGAGCCCTTCCCTACCCTCTGTACTCCCTACTGTACCACCTGGAGGTTTGTTACTTGATGCAGCCCAGGTGTTTGCATTTTTCCAAGAAAGGATGATGGAGTCACAGAGAGTTCATGAGGAGGCCATGAGAGAGCAAATCCAGAGGTTGCTACGTCTGCGGGACTCTGTGCTTCTAGGAGGAGAGCCTAGCTCCAAGAGGGCGAGGAGCAGTACCCAGTCCTATCCAGAGTCTGAGGAGTACCCATTTATCCAGCCTATATCATCATACCCAGCCCAGTCTCTTGTCCAGCAGAGGCCAGTTGAGCCGGAGCCTATCTGTGCCTACTGTAAGAAGTCTGGACACAAGCGAAACAACTGTAGAAAGAGACTAGGATTGTGCCTAATCTGTGGTTCAGCTGCACACTGGATGCAGCACTGCCCTGCTATACCTGCCCCAACCAGGGCCCTGCTTCCAGGAGGGAGTTCTGGTTCTCAGACCTAGCTGGAGGTGAGTTTGACCTAACCTTAGTATTCCTTTTTGAGAATTTGGATGCATCCCTTGCTTGTATGTTTTGATACCTTGTGATTGCCTAGCACTGTAGCATGGTTGGTATAACTAGAAGAGACCACAGACTGATATTGCATGCCATGACCCCATAGGTTACACTTTTCAACTGCATGTTTAAGGTAGATTCTGAGACTATGATTGCTGGGGGTTTAACCTAGAAGGCCTGCTACCATCTTAATTTCGAGGACGAAATTTTTATAAGGTGGGTAGGATTGTAACACCCAGTTTCTAGAATGAGGGTAATTTTGAAATTTTGTAATTATAATTATTGATTAATGATATTTATTTCATATTAGAATTTTTAGTGATTTTTAATTAATTTTAAACTATTTAAATTTATGACTTGTGACTTTGGTGTTGTGCTAGTGATTAGTAGATACTGCCTACCCTAGAGCCTAGCCATGTGATTAGGGTATTTTTTGACATTTTTAGGGTTATTTGGATTTATTATAATTTATTAGAATTTATGGGAATTTTTAGGATTATTTCGGATTTATTTGGACTAGTTTGATTTTGGACTAGTTTTGACTCATGTAGACCAAACTAGGAACTAACCATAGTTAGTTGGGCATGGTTAGGTCAAGTGGACCCTAGTCTAACCTAGTGTGACTCAAGTTAGTGGTTAGTGATTCATTAGAACTTGAATTAGGAATTTAGGAATCAAGTTATTTGTTAAATGGCTTGTGATTACACAAGTCATTTTGTGACTAAACTAGATAGGACTAGCCAAACCTAGCTCAACCCTAACCCAAAGCCAAGTGGCCAGCCACCCTAGCTGAACCTAGGGATTCCCGCATTATAAATACACTCCTAATTTCTAGGGCTAGCCCCTTTTAGGGTTCTTCAAAAGTTCTAAGGAAAGAGGTGAGTCCCATCTTCCTAAAATCCTTAAAAATCTATTTCAAATCCTTTTTCCTTCAAACCAATTCCATTAGGACCTAAATTTCTTCCTCTTGCTGCTGGAATTAATTTGGTTGCAGGAAGAAACAATTTGTGAGATTTGGAGGCTTGAGGAGTTCATTTCATTTGGGGGCTTTTCCACCCATTGTTCTTCAAGAGGTAACTTCTTTATTTCTCCATGAAACTTCATGTAGTCTTCACCAATAGGAAGCCCTAAGAGTCCCCCTAATGCCTGGATAGGGTTCGTGTCCTGTGTCAGTGGTTTTGTGTCCGTTCTGGACACGTATCAGTCTTGTGTCATAGGTGTTCGACCAAATGCCTCTGAGAGTTCGACTGTGCTGTTTTTAAATTCTGATTGAATAGGATTGTAGATCCTTGTGTGCTCATTATTTTTTGTAAAGACACCTTGGTCGTTTCGTGTCTGTGTCGGGTGCAAACCAGCCTGGACACGTGTGCGTGCACTGGCTCGGGACTGTGTTATTTCCCCTGCTACTCGGGGCCAACAACTCGCTGGACACGGCGACTCAGGCCGTGCCATTTGGCGTAGGCTATGGGGCCATGACTGACACGAGGCCCTCCAAGTTGGAGAAGCTCTCGTGTCGTGTCGGAGGTGTTCTCCAGCCCACATTGGGTTGCACTGACAGTTTCAGCCGTGTTTTTGGTGCACTGATACGGGTGGTTTAACACGACACAGGGACACTTCAACCCAATTCAGGGTGACACGTGGGTAGCCCTATGAGTGGCGAACCAGGGTTTGTGGACACGTGGCTTGGTTTGATCTGTGTTGTGTACACGAGACTCGTGCACACGTGCACGAGGACACAGTACCTTAGGCACTGTTTTGGTGCACTGTTGTGTGGACACGTTTGTGTCCAATTTCAGGGACACAAACAACTTGTGTAGCATGCTATAAATGTATATTTATGTTACCAACCTTTTGATTTACATTTTAGAAGTTTCAAACCATTCATTCCTATTTTTTTCCCTAAAAATCCTGATACTAGATATGCTGAAATTCCAGTTTCAATATCTGACTTGAAGGTCTATTTACACCTAATTAAATGCTGTTAACTGTTAGTTTCAATCCCTAATATGTTCCTCCTATCAGTTATCTACCTGGGTGCAAGTTTTTGGATGTTTTGGTTGAGTTTTGAATTCAAATCCTGATTTCAAGAGTTGGGCTGTTCAGGAAGTCTGTGACTGATTCCTGAGTTTTCCTTGATGTTGTGAACTCAATTCTGGGTTCATAAGGAACCTGAGATAGGATGTTATGTTTAAATACAAACCTGGGATTTGGTGTTAACTAATGTTTTCCTGTCTACTGTTTTGATTTCAAATTGTTCTTAAATTGATTGATATCATAATTTGGACTGTAGGGATATGTTAATCTGAGAACTTCAACAGTGCACACTGTTTTCCTGTATGATGTACACCCAGCCACACACTCACAGCTAACCCATGTTTCACTCACTCATGCATACACACCCTATATTGTTCCCTTTCACTGTTTTGGTATTTTCCTACACATATCAAAACCTGACAGCTACATGAGTATCACTAATCAATGTTAAACCTGAGATTGTGTATTGATTGGGGGCTATGTTGAACTCTTTTCTTCCTACTCACTGTCCAGGACTGTAGTTCAGTCCACCAAGTGCCCCTTCACTAAATTCTCTCTTCACAGTCACACACACCATAGATTCTAGCATTCACACCCACTTTTAATTACTTGTTGTACACTGTTTGTTTCCTGCAACATTGATACACACAATATCTTCTTTCACTGTCACATTTTCATTACCTGTACACACTGATTTAGCATGTTTCCCCTGCTGTGCAGTTCACACCCTATTCCTGTTACAGCCTCACTCACACCCTGCTGTTCAAGCACTGTCACATTTATAATTCCTGCACACACTTTTCTAGCACTGTCAACACTGCAATGTACACACACACCTTGCCCTCTCTTTCACTGATATGTTCCTGTTTGCACACACACATTATCATCCTTTCACTGTCTAGGATTCCTGTACACACTCTTGACACACACCATTTCACATAATACACACACAGGCCTACACTTGTTCAATGTTATATTATTTCCTGCACTTGGACACACACATACATGTTACTCTCTTCACTGTTCTGTTCTTCCTGTCCATATACACACACACACTGGTTTTAATTTCCTGGCTTGCAAATTCCTGAACACATTGACACACACACACCCACTAGCTCTCTCTTTCTCTATTTTAAGTATTGTGGTAGGCATATATATATGTATATATAGGATATTGTATGAGTGCCTATATATATCTATATATAAATTCCTTGTTAGTTATGAGATAGGTTGCATTAGCCTAGAGGGTGTACTATTTGTGTGAGTGCATATATTGATATCTATACTTTCCTTGTTAGCTAATGTGGTAGATTTCACTTAGCCTAGTTGTGTATATTTGTGATGCTAATGTATGGGTGTTTAGTGAGATTGTGACTTGTTAAGAGTCTAGAAATTAGCTAGGCTATTTTATGATGTGACTAGTATAGGCTTGCTTAGCTTTGATAGGAATAGTGCTAGCTAGTATGGATTGGACTAGCCTAGTTAGACTCAACTAGACTTGGTTGACCTAGTTTGACTTCTAGGGTTGACCAGAGTTGACCAAGAGTTGACTTTGGCCTAGATTGACTTAGAATCATGTAGAATGCATAGTAGGACTTCATTAAACCATTTTGGACTTGTTGTGACTTGTGCTGTTCTATAGGAGATAGACACCACTCCTCGGACAGTATATTCTCTTCAGACACTCAGGCTATCAGGCGAGTACATTCTCTGATCATTTCATATCCTGCTTAGAATTATTTTCCTGCTTTAAATTACTTTACTTGATACTGTCACGTTGGTCACACGGATTGGTACTATATGGATCTTTTCATGAGATGTTATCCCCCTCGGGAGCATCGGATACAGTATGTTTTGTGCGTTTCACGAACCATCACGTATCTCTATGCTTCCTCTGATTCACGAACCGCCTGTGACACATGTACTCTCATGTTCACAGAGCCCCCATGAATCACCTTTACGTATCACTCATTTTATGAGCCATGTGAAGTTTCACGAATCTGAACATAACTTGAACAGATCTTTGTGTATCGATTGGGGATGGGGGAGTGGAAATAGACATGTGAATATTATCCCAGTAGCTGTAGTCATGAATCACTCTCTTAGCTGTAGTCATGAATCTCCTATGCCATTCACATGTTTATATTTTACTCTGACTCACTAGTCACTATTAGCTCTTTACTTATAGTAGATATTTCCATTACAGTTTCTCTCTCTGTTTACATACTGCATTTCTTCAGTATCTATATCTTACTTTACTGCATGATTATATTTTCTAACCTGCTATGAACTGTTGAGATGTACTATACTCGCTCCTGTCCTGACTGGACCTGTTGAAAATATTACAGAGGACGAGGAGGAGGCCTGGGAGGATACCTTCTTCGGATAGCTCTAGCTGAGGACTTCACCCCACTGCCTAGACTAGTTTAGTTAGGCCTTATCTTATTTTCATGTTGTCTTGAGTCTGTTTAGTTAGTCTTTACTTCTGTTCAGAGATGTTGAGTTGTATATATTCTTTCTTATTCAGTAGCTGAGATTTGTACTCTGGATATTTGCTGGGATATTATCCTAGACTTTTCTATATTCAGTATTTCCTGGAGTTCTATATCATATCATGTTTTCTTCCTCCTTAGTTGTGATTGAGTTCATTTACTGCTTATTATTATATTGCTAGATGTATGTTGACCTAGGACAGCGTTCTACCGCCGACACTGCGGCGTAGGCTGGGCGTTGTTACGTTCTCGTACCCTCACAGTGGGTACGGGTCGTGACAGTAATCGATATGATCGATCAATCAGGAAGTCAACAACTGGTCGAAAGTATGCAAATACCAGCTTTTGGCATGAAAGCGAGGACAGTAAATTAGAAGATGAGGAAAGACACAACAGTTCTGCAAATATCTGCTTAATAGCATTTGATCAGGTATCAGACAATCCTCTGGATGATGATTTTACTTTTGATGAACTCTCTCATGCTTTTAGCGACTAACTTGACAAACACAAAAGTGTATTAGACAAGTATAAGCAATCTCGAAAAGAGATAGAAGCATATACAGCCGAAGTAGCTAGATTGTCTAGTTTATTACAAGAAGTAAATGAGACATCTACCATAAAAAATACGAAAGAATTAGCTAGTATTAAGCTAAGTCTTCATGAAGCTCAATGCACAGTAGATCAGAGAGAAAAGGACTATGCAAAAGTCTTCTTCTATATGATCTTGAGAAGAGATTAAGAATCGACACTGAACAAAGGTTGAAAGACATGACTGAAAAATATGTAGCAGCTTGTTCAATATCTAAAAAGTTAGAGATAAAATTAGGAAAACATATTATCCTGTTACACTGCCTAAGATCTGTCCTACTATACAACATATACCAAATATGACACAATCAAGGAAAGCACGCAAGCAATATGTTTCACAAAATCATGCTTTCACTTACACGTATCCATGCAAGATAAAAGTGACTCATGTCTGCATTGAATCAAAGTACACTCACTCTAGAATTATCTGCACATACTGTGGTTAACATGGACACATATCACAGTATTTTAGAATTAGAAAGTTAGTAGACATAAATAAATACACATGGATGCCCAATGCTAACAATGCTGGACCCTCAAAAAATTGGTACCAAAGGTCACATCTACTCATCTTATAGGTGGGCCAACCCTCTCATGCTATAAGCAAATGGATCCTCGATAGCAGATGTTTGCGGCACATGACAAGTGATGCATCTTTATTCGCAACGCTGTCGATGAAAAGAGAAAGATATGTTTCTTTCAAAAATAATTTAAGAGGTAATATTATTGGTAATGGTACTGTTGGTATATAACCCTATCCAGAAATAAAAGATGTTTACCTCGTAACCGAATTAAAACATAACCTATTAAGCATTAGTTATCTTGCTGATAATGTTTATGGTATTAATTTTGTTAAATACAAATGTTCAATATAAGATATGTCCACTGGTAATCATATCTATGAAGGAATCATGGAGGATAATATTTATGTTTTTTTTAGAAAGAACTAACAGTGCTGGTAAGTGCCACTACAAAAAAGTAGGCTTTTGGGATGATACTATTAGGAACGCTAGTCTGAAACGTCCTAAAATTTTAGGTTTTTGGAACGAAAATTTTTTTGTAACAAAAAATAGTATTATTTGGGACAAATTAAAAAATAGACCTCTTATTTGGGACTATTAATATTTTTCGTCCCAAATAAATCCTAGTATAGTCACAAATAATCTATTTGATGACTCAATACCAATTTCTTTGGGAAATTTTTTCCCGATGGGCAGCAACTGAAATATTTTAGGATTGGGGTCATCTCAGGTGTTCTCTCTTTCCCTTTCTCTTCTCTCCTCTAAAAACCCTTACTCACTCCCTTTCTCTCTCAAAATTGACTTTCTTGACTCACTCTCTTTAGAAATGGAGGCCACTGCCTAGCGAGATCCCTCCTCTCTCCTTCGACGCTCTATCCACCCCTCTCCTTCTCCAGCTCTGCCCCAAGCCCTCTTTCTCCCTCCATAGGACCTCCATAAAGAACAACCTTATCACTTGTTGCGCTACCGAAGAACCAATCCCATCAAAAAGAGTAATATTTCCTTCCAACCCTAGTTTTTTTTTCTTTTTATTCTTTAGTGCTTATAATTTACGAAGGGTTCCCTCTGTTCCCTTTGGTGATTGACATAAACCAGATCTGAGAGATCTGCAGCATCGGTGAGGATTTTATGTAATTATGTCCTTTTGGTGGAAAGTTTTGATTTTTAGGGGCTTAGTTTGTGAAAGATTGGGCTTTGATGTTTTTTGGTGGTGGTTGGTACTGGTGGGGTTCGGGTTTCCATTCCTGTTGGTGGATAGAGTGATTGAGTAGGAGACCGATGTGACAGTGGTCGATATAAAAAATGTTACCATAAGTGATCATTTTTGGGGGTCATTTTCTGAAGAGGCCGATCATGCCTCGAGTTCTCATGGTTGTCGTATATAGTTTTCACCAAATTTTGACCTAGTTAGTAGATTGGATGAACGTTGTCAAAATGTATTTTTTTCCCCTTTTTAATATGAATTAAGGATCTTAATTAACTGGTATTATAGAGTTTTAAATGTCATAGACAAGGATATGGACATAGACACAGTGAGGCTGCCACATAGTGAGACATGGATATGGCTGGATGTCATGATATAGATTTTTCGCTACTGTGCTGACCATTTAAATTATACTACACGGAGAGTAATGAGGCAAGCGCACAATAACTGTTCACATGTTGAGTTTCTTATAACCTATATTCATAATTGTGCTATTCGTATATCAGTTGCGGTGAATTTGTTTTTAGCTTGTAATGTATCATTATACATTTAGTACAATCAGATATTGTGTATGCGATTGTTAGAAATTAAAAGTTAACTGTTAAACGGAACACTTTTATTCACCAGGAGAAGGTCGCCTTGATGCATGGTGCTTGGTTACATGACTCTTCCCTTTATATGCAGTTTTAGCTACAAAATTTATTTGGAAAGCAGGTTGGAAACTAATCCTATAAGTTTTGAAAATTAATTTCTTTTTTATCCCTTTAACTTTTACATGGTATGATGTATTAACTTATTTGTCTCTCTCTCTATTTTTTTTTCTCTCTGTGTGTGTGTGTGTGTGTGTGTGTGTGTGTGTGTGTGTCTATATATATATATATATATATATATATATATATATATATAAACCAAGAAATATTAAGTGGCATAATATGACATTCTACAAAATTTCTCCTTTGCGAAGGCATGATAGGACATTCCTTTTAGAGTGTCAGTGTTCCCTAGTATATTAGATTTTTTGTGTCGAATTACTACTGCCTCCTAAGTGTTTGTACAATTGCTTGACCAAGGTAACTTCGTCACGTATTCCATCGATTTGATCATAATGCTTTGGTATCAATTGATGTGATAATTCATCAAGTATTTTTTCCCCCAACGCGTGCGGGCTCAGTATAATCGTGTGTCCCACGCACACGATTCTTGGCCTGTCGTATGGAACGACTTTTGGAGTGCGGACGTAGGCATTTGGCCTTGTCATCATCGCCGTGCACACGCACCCCGCGCACTCCGCGCGCTCCAGAGCTCCGCTCGGCAGCACACCGTCTTTCGACGACAGTTACTCAACACCTCGCTTTGCCCACGATGTCGAAGAGACGCCCTCGACGACTAAGGGTGACCGCCCGAACGACGACCACTAATTCCCTGCCGACTGCGACTACCGATTCCGTCCAGCCGCCCGTTCTATGCGCACGACGCACATATTGGCGACAATCGCCGACGCCCTTACGATCGAGCCTGCAATCGTTTATGGCGGACGTCTTCTCGTCGCCCTCAGCAGCGCCACACGACGGGCCGCGTGGTCGTCCTGTCGCTTATACCCGTGGGCGAATGGTGCCGATTCTCCAATCCGTCGTACGACGACCATGCACTGAGTTTGCTACACGGACGCCTCATTCTGTCCCATGCAGGCTCAGTTCGTAGCCCTATATCGTCAGGCCTCCGACGTTGTGGATGCCCCGCATCGCACAGGCTAACTCATCGTTGCCCCATCATGTATTAGTTTGATTGGATTTAAAAAATTGATGTGTTGGCATAGAAAAAATACATTAGAGATAGTGTTAGATTTGGGTCATGTTGGAAATATTTAAGTTGACCCCTCATCTGAATCTGCATCATTTCTGTGTGCTACATATAGTTATTCCAGAAATGAATGACATATTTACAGTTTAGATGCCAATTCCCATAACAGTTATTAGAATATGTTGCACTGCTGATGTCATATAATATGTTCACTTTCGTTACTTGTAGTACATAAAGTAAACGTATAAATATTTATTCTGAATAGAAATCGTGGTAATTATAAATCTTTTAATTTGATTGTCATTTTGTCCAACCAAATTCAATCATAATATTAGATTGAGCATATGAAAAAAAATCTTGTGAAAAGCTAATATTATATAAGTTTCAACTATAGCGTTAGTTTCGTGGGTATGACATCATAGCCAGTGGATACAAAATCTAGAGGAGTATGAGAATTTTGGGAAAACAAATTCTCTGTTACAAGAATTGTATTAAAAACTCCTGGAAGTAGCCCAAATTGTAGAAATTTAGAATTTATAGACTATATACAGTAATAACGACAAAAACAAAGTCTTTATATAAAAAGGGGATTAAAGGAAGGCGGCCGACATTAGTACTTTTTGGTAATGACAGATAAATGGCTTTAGAACCAAACCAATTTAAATTAGTAATGACTAGTCCTCATTAGAGATGTTTATTTGATATGTCATTCGAAATATTCTAACCTTTGTATAGTCTTAGCAGTTAGTAGTTTATGACTCAAATTCTAGTTTGTTAACTATCTTTTTGCTGATCATGTCGTGTAAATTTGCTTACTAATGGTAGGCTTAATTACAAGAACCTAACTCTCTTGAACCGCTAACCCCTATAATATTTTATTTATCAGCCTTGCAAAGGGATATTGCTCTTTGGACCTCTCGGTACGGGTAAAACTTTTCTTGCAAAGGCACTTGCTACAGAAGCTGGTCCAAATTTCATCAGTATAACTCGTTCACTTCTTACATCAAAGGTTGGTTATTGCATTTGTTTAATTTTAATGCAGTTTACTATATCTCAATTCTAGGTGCTTACTACTTAGATTCTGCTCTGTGACAGTAGCTTGGGTAGTGCTGCTGCTGTTAGCATATAATAAACTGGTTTTCTCATATGAACCTGCTTCGATCTTAAGCTCTATAGTCTGTGTCTCATTCATTATTAGGCAAAATGATGCCAGATCTTAGAACATGCATGGTATGTTAAGAATATGCATTCAGAAACTAGCACCATTATTGGTGGATCTAAATTTTTTTGTTGCTCCTTTTGGATTGTTTCCTCGCCCTGGTCAAATGAAACATGTGTCTCAAATGAGTCCCAATACTCCAATGTGTTTAAAAAGTTCTTGTTTCTTGGAAACTTGTTGCTAAGGTCGATAAAGACGTTTGGATCATGGAAATTCCATTTTCTCACTCTTTTTATAAAGTTATTCTCAACAGGTTCTCTTAAAACTATCTTAGACATGTGTGACATTTGGAGAATTTGAATCAAGTATACTAAAGTTACCAAATATTAGTAATCTAGCTTGTTCTTTTAGCATAAGTTGGTAGTCCTACAGCTAAGCTTGAATCTACTTGAAATATAAGTTACAAGGTCCTTTCTTGCCTTGTCAATAGATTTATAACACCATTGAAATAGAATACAAGAAAGGGTAAATTGCAAAAAAATCTTCGTTTGATTCCCGCCTTTTGCATAGAAAGGCCTATTAGCCAAAATTAGCAAACAACCCACAATATACGACTTGCTCAAAAAGGCCCCTACCATCTGACGGACGTTAGAAATGGTCGTTAATGAAGTTTTGTTTTAAAAAAAAAACCCTAAACTACCCTCCCCTCTTCCCTACCGGCCCCCCTTCCCTACCCTTCCCCCTTCCGCTGGCCATCCCCCCTCCCTCTGGCCAGCCCCTCCTCCGTCTCCTCCCTGCCCCCACCTCCTCCTCCCCGCACCACCAATGAGAGGGGGGGAGAGTCCTCCCCGCCATCTTCCTCCTCCCCGCCCCCCTCCGCCTCCTTCCTGCACCACCGGAAAGAGAAAGAAGGAGAGAGTGGGGGAGGGGTAAAATGGTCATTACATACCCAACTTAACACTAGTTAACAGAAAGGGGGCATAATGAGCAAATTTCATACTTTAATGAATTTTAAGAGCATAGTGTCTTTTTATGCAAAAGTCGAGAATCTAACGAGGGATTTTTTGCACTTTACCCTACAGGAAAAGAACTTTTAATAGTTTTTGAAACGCATTAATCCTTGAGTAAAAAATATATGTAAAGAGGAAGCATTTCCTTAGCTTTGTGCTTTGTTGTTATTAGTTTTAACCATGTCAAGAAACACTAATTACTTAATTTTGGATCCTCTATGTTTCCTTCTACCCATTAAATGTTTGATCCCAATCTAGCCATAATGTAGCCTCTACTTTGTTTAGTATGAAACATGAATACCATTCTCTATGATAATTATGCATCTATTCTAGCAAGTTGGCCTCTAATTGAGTTCCAGATCTCCATATTTACACTGTTTATATAATTTTCTTCTTCCTACTTCTCATGTGCAAGAGATGTATTATCTGCTCTTTTTTTTTTTGTTTGGATGCAGAGGTAGCTCAAGCAGGGGACAAGTTATAGGCCTTCTTCGCCCAAATGTTATAAAGGAGATATAGAACTATGCATGCAATATTCAGTTTTACTTAGTTTTTTAGTTTTTTCTTCTTTCTCTATTTGTTTTTGTTTTGTAATACAGATGTACCTGGTTTGTTGTTGATTTGGAGTACAATGGACCATGAAAACAAAAGGTCTAATAGCTATAAAATCTGATAGTTGTTTTGGTTTGAATTTTGAACCCTCATATTTTATTATTCTTTTTTTGCAGTAGTCCAGGTTCACAAGCATACTACTGAAGACATTAGTGCGCATATTGAATTTGCTTAATTCAATTTGACATTTGTACTTTATATGGTTTGAGCTGATTTTAGAGAGAAAATATAGAGGATTCCATCTTCCTTGTTGATAGAGCAAAGAGGTTAAGTCCCATGGTATATTGATGTCTCTCTGAACATCTAAGTTCCACTACTATCTATCTATTTAAGTATTTCATATGATCATGTTTAATGGAAAAACTCAAGTATATGGGAATGAGTTAGAAAGTGTCATTCCATATTGTATGTTACAGAAATGGTATCATGCATTATAATTCCATTTGTTCTAAGTACTCTAACTATATGTTTGACCTGCAAAATATGAAGTGAAACTACTAGCTTGCAGTATTTTACTTTTATTTATTTATTTATAAGCTATTGCAGTTAGGGTGCAGTATTTGTTAATATTACCTAGTTTATATCTCGAGGATACATGTATGCATGTCCTTCTGAGGTACCTGTATGGATTGCAACTTATAATAATTTTTTAATAAGAAAAGGAAATTTTTTTTCTCCACACAGGTTTTGTAATTTAAGAGAGACCGATTCATCCATTGATGTGTGTGTGTGTGTGTGTGTGTGTGTATGTGTGTATTTTTCGTGTGTGTGTGTATATCTGCTTAAAATGTGTGTCAAGTAGATTGGACCTCGGTTAATACGATACTATGTTAAATCGCTTCGACTGCACCAAAACTCTAGTGTGTTTGTGAGGGATGAGCATTGTATAATTTATATTATTCAACATGCTTAGTGTTCACAATTTTGTTAAGTTCAAATCGAATCTCACAAACTTTTCAGGCTGTCAAGCAAAGAATTCAACCAGGGCCGTTTGCATTTGCACCTAATGATGTTCGTCTTATTGTGGCTAAAGAAGGCTTCAAGGGTCTTTATGTTGTACGTAATGCCTATAATTTTAGACGTTCTTTTAGCTTCTTTGAAGATACTTTTTTTTTTAATTTTCATTCAAAATATATATATATATATATATATATATATATATATATATATATATATATATATATATTGTACGTTGTACCTAGTTTTTAGGCTTTCACCTGTCATTTATTTGTTTGAGTGTTGCTAATGGAAGGGGCTTAACATTGTCAATTTTATTGGATTTATAGGGATGCAATTCTTTGCTGTTGCGAGATGACATTTGATGTCCTTCAATTATGCTTTTAGGACCAACACAAATAGGATATAAGATTGCGGTAAATTTCTATTTTTTTTAGGTAACTTATCTATTATGTGATAGTGCTAATGTTTCCTACATCATGTATATCATTGAAGAACAACTGTGTGAGTAATTTTCTTGGTTTACTTAATATTAACCCTTGTCATATTCTAGTATTGTATGGATGTAGTTCAGACTTCAGGCTTTTGTTGGTCTTATTAGATTTTGCCCATCAAATTTCCAAATATGGAGAAAATATTGTACAACAAGTGCTGAAGTAACCACAATTTCAAGTTCTTAATAATTATTTTTTAACAATGGAATAATGAGTTAAAACTGGAAGATGTTCATCCTTTGTGTTATGCTTGTTCTTTTCTTGATTTTTATTGTAACATTATAAAAATTGATGTTTTCAGTTATCTTTGTAAAGATTTACCAAAATTAAGAGCAATATATAACTTCTTCCATTTCTCCAAAAGTTCGGTGAATCTAATGCTCTAAATAACATAGGCGTTCTTGCTCAGTGAAGAAAATATGTCTTGGAAGTTCCAATTAAAATTCCAAAAAGAAATATTAATACCTGAGCAAGCTAATACTTTTAGGGGGCGTTTGGTATGCGGAATACTATATAGCCGGAAATTCTATATTTTCGGGAATCAAATTCCAAGGAATTAAATTTCCTGGAAAATTACATTCCCATGTTTGGTGACAATATAAACATTCCCCGAAAAAAAATAAAAAAAATAATAACGAAAAAAATGAACAAATATAAAAAAAGGGGTAAAAACGACAAAAAATCGGTAAAAATGAAAAAAAAATGGTAAAAACGACAAAATAAAAAAATGACAAAACGATGAAAAACGACAAAAAATCGGTTAAAACGACAAAAATGACCAAAAAGCAACAAAAAAGTATAAACGACAAAAAATAACAAAAAAAAGGGTAAAAACGACAAAATAACCAAAACACGACAAAAACGATATAAAACGATAAAAACGACAAAAACCCAAAATGCGGCAAAAACTACAAAAAACAACAAAAAAATCGGTTAAAACGACAAAAAATGACAAAAAATCGGTTAAAACGACAAAAAAATCGATTAAAAACAACAAAAAAATCGGTTAAAAGGACAAAGAATAACCAAAAAGCGACAAAAACGAAAACTAATCGATAAAAATGACAAAAAAAGACAAAAAATCGGTTAAAACGACAAAAAATGACAATAATGACATAATCGGTTAAAAACGACAAAAAAGGTTAAAAACTACAAAAAATCGCTTAAAAACGACAAAAAATAACCAAAAAGCGTCAAAAACGAAAAATAATCGATAAAAACGACAAAAAGGGACAAAAAAATCGGTTAAAACGACAAAAAATAACAAAAAAAAACGACAAACACGACAAAAAAATTGGTAAAAGCGACAAAAAAGACAAAAAATGCCATAAAATCAGTTAAAATGACTAAAAAGCGACAAAAATGACAAAATACGACTAAAAATCGGTAAAAGCAACAAAAAAAGCTACAAAAACGATAAAAAATCGCTTAAAACGACAAAAATTAACAAAAAAGTGACAAAAAGGACAAAATTTGGGTAAAAACGACAAAAATCAAAAGTGACAAAAAAAGACAAAAAATGGGTAAAAACGACAAAAAAAATCGCTTAAAACCACAAAAAATTGGTAAAAATGACAAAAAAAAAAAACGATAAAAACGAAAAATAATAATCAAAAAGTGACAAAAAAGACAAAAAAAATGGGTAAAAAACGAAAAAAAAAAATCGCTTCAAACGACAAAAAATTGGTAAAGCGACAAAAAAAAAAAGACAAAAACGAGAAAAAAACAGAAAAAATGTTCAAAACTAATTAAAATTGATCAAAAAAGAAGAAAAAAATTTAGACAATTTTTTTTTTTGCCCGGACAAAAAAAAATGCCCACCTATTCTCAAGGGATAGAATTTCCATGTTTTGTGGGTAAACTATTTACCCGGATATTTATAATTTTCGGGAATAAATTTTTTATAAGCCAAACAAACGTGGTAATAGATTCCCATCTTAAATTTTTTCGGGAATGAAAAAAAATACCGCGTACCATACGTCCCCTTGGGAATCATAGTACTGGAGAATTTTATGTGAAGTTCAGCATAATCATAAGTTCGAATTTGGGAATAATTTGACAAGGTCGAAAAGTTCAAAATATTCGGCCATTTTGGTTCCAAAACTTCCACTTTTCCAAATTTTCAGTTTGGACAATTTCTTTTTATAGTGTAATAATGCTAATTTCTTATAGCTCTTAGTATGCAGTGTTCTTTAGCTTCCCATGTTCGATAAATGGAATAATATGGCTAAACAATGACACTTTGCATGAAACACTGAATGTACTTGTAGATTTTTTTGAATCATTATATTTATGTTCTGTTGATTTAAACGCCCTTATTCGAGTTTTATACTTCCCAGGTTAAAATTGTGATGGTTGGGAAATATACTACTCTCTCGGATGCTTACCTCTGTAATAAAGGTAATCTTGTGAATCAACGTTGTTTTCATTATTCTTTTTTATATCTTTTATTATAGATTAGAGGTGCACCACAACATTAATGATGTTCTCTTCCAATTGACAAATGTTGTCTGTTTTGTTGGATTTACTTTATATATATGGTTTGTGGAATCTGTTTAAGTTCAGCACGTGACTGGAACAACCAGGAGTTGGACTTCCGATTTCTGATATCATAGATAATTGCCCATAAATATGCTATTATACACCTTTTTGCTAAATGTACGATGTCAAATTTGTATTTATGTTCATCTTTTTGCCGCTATTGACTTATTTACAACTATGCCTTACGTATCTATGCAGAAACTACTAAGAAAGTTTTTTTTAAGTAAAAACCATCGCAAGCGGCTAAGAGATAAAACTAAAAAGGAAAGCGAGAAGGAGAGTTCGGCCAAGCGTCCAAAGGCTATTAATGATTCTGCTATGTCTGGCTTCAAAGTATTTTGGGTTCATTTTATGAACGATGGAAGATGACGCCAAATGATGTAAAGCGTTTTGGATTCATTTTGTAAATGAAGGGAGATATGACTAATGATGTAAATCTTTTTTGTACACGTTTAATGATGCAAATAGTTTTTAGTTCATTTTGTATACTTTGGGATTATTTTTGGCTAACGGAAAACTATAATATGTAATTGAACTTATATAGTTATAAATGGATTTTGTTAGTTATGTATTTTAATTGTATGTTTTATAGGTGGAACATGGAAATAATAATTTTATATTAATTAGCACAATTGTTATTACTTTTTTGGGACGGATATGTACTTGTCCTAAAAATATGCTGCATTCTTTTGCGACTCCGTAATTTTTAGGACGATTTTTATTCGTCACAAATACTTATATTTTGGGATAGTTTTATAATCCATCATAAAAATATAATTATTTAGAAATTTTTGGGACATTTAGTTTTTTGACCCTAAAACCCAATTAGGACGTTTTTTCGTCTTAAAACTTTTTGTCATGCCACCCTAATAGCACTGTTTCAATCCGTCCTAAAATTTGTCCCAAATAATAATTTAGGATGATTTACCCACTTTTTAACATGTATTTTAGCTATCCCAAAAACTCATTTTTTTGTAGTGTGCCTAGTAGTCAACCAAGATGAAAGTTGGCTATGGCATATGAGACTAGGCATGCAAACATGGATACCATTTCAAAACTATCAGCAAAGAAATTTGTAAAAGGACTACCAGAAATATAATCCAAGAGATATATGGCATGTGCTGATTGTGAGAAAACAAAGCAATTAGTGTAAGTACTTCCAGACCTTTGCAGTTGATACATATAGATTTGTTTTGACCTAGTAGAGTCGTCAGTCTTGGTGGTAAGCTCTATGCTTTTGTAATTGTTGATAATTTTTTTTAGATATACATGGGTTTTCTTTTTATTAAACAAAAGCGATGCACTTTTTGAATTTGAGATTTTATGCAAAAATGTTCAAAACGAAAAATGTTTCATATTACTCGAACCTAAAGTGATCATCGAGGCGAATTCGTAAATTCTGATTTTAAAAAGTTTTGTGATGCAAATAGTTTTTCTAATGAGTTTTCTTGTCCTAGAACTCTCCAACAGAATAGTTTTGTGGAGCAAAAGAATAGAACTCCAAGCGATATGGCTAGAGTCATGCTAAACCAACACAATCTTCTGAAATACATTTGGGATGAAACTGTAAGTACAACTTGTCATGTTTTGAATAGGGTACCGATTCGACCTATGTCGAAAAAGACTCCTTAGCAATTATAGTTTAATCGTATCCCTAATATTTCTTATTTTAAAGTTTTTGGATGTCGATGTTTTATCCTGAACACCAAGGATAACTTGGGTAAGTTCGACTCTAAGGCAGAAGAAGGAATATTCCTTTGTTATGTTGCCAAGAGTAAGGGATAAAGAGCTTTTTTAATAAAAAATCTATGTTTATGAAGAATCGATTAAGTTTTTATTTGATGGGCTCAACAGTCCTATAGCAAGTGACAACGATGATGGAGAAGCAAGAAAAATACCCAAAGCCACTTAAAATGCTGCTGCTGACAAAGACTATCTGGAGAGTCTACCAAAGAAGATACAATTCATGCCAGACCATCCAAAGTCTCTTGTCATAGGTGATGTATCAAGGGGAGTAGGTACACGTTCTCCAAATAGATGCATTTATTTCTCAAGTAAAACCTAAATCAGTAGTAGATGTATTTTTGATGAATTTTGGATTTGTGCCATATAAGAGGAACTAAACCAATTCGAGAGAAACCAAGTTTGGAAACTTATTCATAAACCTATTGGTCAATCTATAACTGGTACCAAATGGGTGTTCTGAAATAATTTTAGTGGGGATGGACAAGTTCTACACAACAAAGCTCGTCTAGTGGCTCAATGTTATAATCAAGAAGAAGAAATTGATTATGACGAGACATATGCTCCTGTTGCTAGACTTGAATCCATTCGTATGCTTTGTGCATTTGCATGTTTTCATGATTTTAAAAATTTTCAAGTGGACATGAAATATGCATTTTTAAATAGTTTTATGAAAGAAGATTTTTGTAAAACAATCCCTAATTTTTGAAGATTTTAAATTTTCTGATCACGTTTTCAAGTTACGTAAGACACTCTATGGACTCAAACAAGCCCCTCGAGCTTGGTATGATTGCCTAAGTTGCTTCCTACTTAAAAATATTTTTTCAAAAGGGAGAGTTGATACTACTTTGTTTATCAAATTTTTAGATGATAATATTTTAGTACAAATTTATGTGGATGATATTATATTTAGTTCTACAGATGAACATCTATGCCAAGAATTTGCAAAGTGTATGCAGAGTGAGTTTGAAATGAGTATGATGGTGGAGCTTAACTACTTCCTCAGACTACAAATCAAACAAAACACTCATAGAATCTTCATCAATCAAGCTAAGTACATGAAGGACTTACTGAAAAAGTTTGACTTCGATAACACAAAGCTTATCGGGACTTCGATGGCTACATCAACCAAACTTGATCTTGATGAAAGTGGCAAACCAGTCGACCAGCGTAGGTATCGAGGTATGATTGGTAGTTTATTATTTTTAACTGCTGGTCGACCCGATCTTATGTTTAGCGTTTGTATTTGTGCAAGATATCAAGCTAACCCTAAGGAATTACACTTATGCGCAGTTAAGCGTATCTTTCGATACCTTAAGGGTACTTCTACTGTCGGCTTATTGTATCCCAAAACTGTATTATGTGACCTGATTGGGTATTCTGATGCTGATTTTACTGGATGTAAAGTAGACCATAAAAGTACCAGCGGCTTGTGTCATTTCCAAGGTAAAGCTCTAGTCTCTTGGTTTAGCAAGAAACAAAATCCTGTTGCATTATTAACGACTGAAGCCAAGTACATCATTACAGGTCGTTGTTGTGCACAAATTTTGTGGGTGATGAAAACCTTAGAAGACTATAATCTGCACGACACAAAGATTTCTATTTATTGTGACAACATAAGCACAATAAATCTGACTAAGAACCCTGTATGTCACTTACGCACTAAACACATTAAGATACGTTATCATTTTCTACGTGATCACCAACAACACAGGGATATTAGTTTGAAATTTATTGACACAGATCATTAGTTGGCAAATATTTTTACAAAACCTTTGTTTGAAGACCGTTTCAACTTTATTCATCGCGAGTTAAGTATTCTTGAATTTTTCGAACATAATGCTTTATATTTAGAAAATTGTTTAGACTATATTTTAATAATTTTTTATGTCAGGGTTATTTTGGATACAATCCGAAAGAGCCCTTCTGTCACACATGGGTAAATAGCCTAAAGCAACATGGTGCACTAATCCTTGGACTATCGCTAATTGGGATCTGGCCCCTACAGCTAACCCAAAGTAATAAAAAATTATTTAAATAAATAAATATTAGTTCTAATGCTAAGTTCTTTTTATAAATCAAAAGATATTTTCAAAAATACAAGTATGCCGAACTCGGATCGAACTCGGACCGAGTTTGGGCCGACTTCGGTTACCCTCCTAACAGAATCGACTTAAAAGCTGGTGGCCCACATCTATTTCAACACCCCCAAACATCACCTTCTTCCCTACGACCATCACAACCACCAACCCAAAAATACCAAACCCTAACCCTAATTTTCTCTTTAGTCTTTTAGTGATAGCTCCTAAAACATTGTATCTAAGGGTTTTGGCATATTCTCTTCCATCCTATGTCATCATTTTTCGGTAATTTCTGCTCTTTTCTTGTCAATTTTTCTATAGCTCCTAGATTTTAAAAAGAAAAGAAAAGCAGAGATGGTGTTTCAACATCAAGCTCATCTTATGCTCCTCTCGAAAGTCTATTTAGCCCTCCTCCACCATCCGATGATGGTGATTTTGATGTTGCACTATTTGTAGACTTAGAAACCTCAATCGCTTGGTTTCATGACTTTCATAAGCGTCCTATATGTTTGGACAACTCTATCAATTTTAACATTTTCCCCAAATATTGTTTGACATTCCAAAACATCAACCTATGCGACTTTTTGGAAATTTCAAATTCGATATACGGCAACGCCGCTCGGATGTTTTATTGTAACTTACAATATTCGTACGGTACGATGTATTCCTCAGTCTGTCGTACTGAAACAGAATTTGATGATGATGACTTAAGTGAATGGCTCCAGGTTTCCAACAGTGGAGATGCTCTAGTCGACATTACCAAAGTCTAATTTGGTGTCGACCTAGACTTAGAATCTTTCAAGGACGCAGTGTGTGCTTCGAACCCCAGACCCGTGGGATGGCTTATGTCACGGTACTTGAACCAACATTTCTATGAACTCCATCGTATCATCATGGTGTCCATCTTGCCCAAAATGGAATCTACTGATGAGATTACGTATTTGGAGCTGTCCGCTATATACCACATTTATTTTGGGATTCCTTTCAGTCTTTCCAAAACTATGATGGCGGCTATGTACAACTGTAGAAAGGCCGGTCAAAACCATATCTATCATATGGTTCTTTCTAGTATTTTTCCTATACAACATCCCATTGGGTTCATGTTCTATCGATGGTACTCCATCAAAGCTTTATAGATCTCATAGGTTTTCTCATCCTATTCCTTCTGTAGTTGGTGTCGGAGGCATTCTACCCGCTGCTCAGGCTCCTCAGCTTGCACTAGCCCCTGTTGATGTCCCTCTTGCCTATATACCATCGATCCGCTTTACGAGCGCTTTAAGGCTCACTGCATTCTTGAGGTTGAGCTATATCAGGCAGATTACATGCGTCAGCGAGACACCAATTACCATCTCACATACCACTTCCAGACTTTGCAAAACGGTATCGTTGATCTTAAGTAGACTTTGACCCATCATCCCTCTTGTCCTACTTTGATTCTTCGTTATTCGGACTTCGTCGGACCCAGATTCAAGGATCGTCAGGCTCGACGCTACTTCGACCCTACTGCAACATATATTGATCCCAATCGTTCTGCTGACACTGGTGATGATGACAGTTGATGAGCGTCTTTGGGCTTTTGATATCTTGTGACTCCATCTGCTGCTGATGATGATGATCTTATAGTTTTTATTTTTTTATGCACTAGCTATGGTGAAGTCTCTTTCAGACTTCCATATTTTATTTTATGAGTTTATGTACTTGTATGCTACTGTTACTGAGTTTAATGATATATACTATTTTCTACTTATACAATTTGATTGTTGGCCATGTTTATTGTTTTTTTGGGTATAATTATGCTATATTTTTGTTTGTTGTTTGTGCTCACTACTTGTGGGAGAGCATTCATTTTGTACAAATGACAAAGGGGGAGAAGAGTACTATACTAAATACAAATTTTAAACAAAGTGCCAAGTACCAAAACAAAGAGGTGTAAAATTTTATATTATTTTTTGATACTATTTGGTATAAACTCAAAGTTTGTCAATTATTAAAATGAAAAAGATTGCTGGCCCATTGGTCATAGTCATACCTGATTTTGATAATCAACATAAAACTTTGGTTGATACACAAATAATACACTATAGGTATAGAAACATAACATCTACATCCAACGTGCTGCTACTCGTCGTCTTCATCGTAAAAAATATCAGATGATGATCAAGAATTATTTTTGTATTTTATTCTGTATTTTTCCTTTTATTGAGTCTAGAAAAATATAAGGTTGATCAGATTGACAACTAGTTTTCTATTGAACCCCACTGTCCTACATGTCTATCCCAAATTCTATACTAAACCTATACCCAATCCTGTATCCAATACCTATAAAAAATCCTAACAAAAATGAGCAGATATTCATGATAGAACTCTAGCCAAGTTCGGCCCAATTTCGGCCCGAACTCTGCCCGAGTTCGGTCAGGTTAGATCCAACTATTTTGGTCTTTCTGAAAATCTATAACCACTTTTCAAATTAAGAAATTTGTGGACTCGAACTCATGTCGAGTTCTGCCCAAAAAATGCTATAAATAGAAGAGAACTTACTATTCCAAATCTTTCAATCATTCTTCCCTTCTCTCTTTATTTAAAAGTATTCCAGAGCTATTCATATCTGTCTTTAATGACTCCTAGCCAAGCCAAGTGCCTCTTGGTTCAATCTAGAGTTTGGTTCGAGTTGTAAAGAAGGCTTTACAAAAACATTCATGTTTTCAAAGTTTGCCTCAGTTGAAGTTGTGAGTCCTTCGGACAAAAACTCGTGTTGAAACTCGTGTTGTAAGGAGATACAAGCACTTGGTTAAAGCTTACGCCAAAGTGGATTAAAATCAAACAAAAGTACTCGAGACTGGATTAGTCCTCTCAGAGGGATACCAGTATATATCACTGTGTCACGAGTTTGCTTTTCTGATGCTCTTTACTTTACGTATTTAAATTTCATAGTTTGATACCATCTGTCCAGTACTTTATACATATGACACTGCTTGTATTATTTTTATTTGATGATTATTTTTCTGCTGCACACACACACGCACTCTATTTACCCCCTCTAGAGGTGCTCAACGTTCATACAGAATGGCTCACTGGTAGAGCCCTTCTTAGATGCATGACCAGAGCTATATGCCTCAACGATAGAAACTATCTTGGAAGCAACAATGGCTAGCACGGAGCCATGCGCCTTCGAATAGTTGTTTTAGCCAGAATTAGCCAAGTTCTTCCTCTTGCCATCAGCAGTATTAGGAAGAGCAGATAGAGACTTCGGTACCCAAGCTTTAGGAGCACGCATGGCCTTCTGTTCCTTGGATGCTGGAGCAGAGTCTTTGTCCGACAGCATCACTTTGTATGCTTGTTGGTCAAATTGCACGACCAATAGCTTTTCAATTGAACCAAGCTTTGTGACGTCGAATTACGCCATCACTTTCTCGTCGATAAAAATTGTCATTCCCAGTAGAGTCATCATTTTTGTACTGAAACAAAAAGTCTGTGGACTGAAGCTTTTTTATATTAAAAATAAAATAAAGTGTACAATAGTAATCCTTAACATGAATTTTGTGTACACGTAAATCTGGGGATTGGGGCGATGGAAGTTAAGCCTACGTCGACTTCTTCACCCCGTTGACGATCTGATACGAAGGTTGATGAAGCTTGTTCACTAGTGAACTCTTGAAAGCAAAGGGTACTCTACCACTGAAAGCTCTATCTGAGAAGTTACAACATGCGTAGTATCAGTAGCATCTGTAGCATGCCCCTTCGAGGAAGATACTGTCATCTATTTATAGCTTTTATTCACTGGAATACACTACAACAAAAAACACCTTTTAATGACGGCTAAAAAGCGTCATTAATTACAAACCATGACGCTTTTTTTTTTCCAATCCAAGCGTTATGAAAACGGGTGTTATAAATGTTTTTAAAAGCGTTATAAATAAATCTTCCAAAACTGTCATTAATAGATTGAATTTCTGCTACGGTTTATTTTCAAAGCGTTATGGATAGTTATATAAAAACCGTTATGAATAGATGATCTATATATGATCATTGTATCACATTTATAACGCTCTATACTGCATGTTATTCATTACATTCCAAACACTGTTTAATTCAATTCGAAAACAACCACTTTGAACCATATTCACAACAAAACATTAAAATGTAATATAAAGTACCATTCTCCATTTCATTATCTCAAAATAGGGTACATTAATATCTCACAGATATAGAGTACTTTAGCTGGCTATATTTTATTGTCTCAAAATAGAGTACTTTAGCTACCATTCTACATTTCTCCATTTCATTATATACATCTTCTCAAAAAATCCTGCAAATTTAAAAAGGACTTGGACCTTGAGCTAAGAAATCACTTTGCACATCTCCGTCATAGTTCTTGCAAGCCCACACATAACCGCCATCACTCTTGAGTGCATAGGCAACCATATCATCAATGAGACGGTGTTCATACCTGCCAAATATATATAATATGTTGGAAATTATATAAAGAGGTCCAAACATGAACTGCCTAGATTATGCCAACTGAAGACAGCTCACCAAATTCCAGCCGCCTCAAACTTGGACTTTCATCCACTTTCATATACCTCTTGAAATATGTCTTTAAACCTGGAGGATAGAAATTAATTTAGAAAACACAGTTTACACTAATTGGCAAATGGAGTACAAGGATATACATGGCATCAAAGTAGAGAGTTTAAAACCAATAAACTTATTGGCAACTCACTGTTATCATGGACAAAAAGAAATTAGGCCACTTACCTTCCATAATATTTTTTCAGGATTGTATTTTTTGTGCTAAGATAGAGTGGCCACTTTTTTTGATAGGTCGTGTTCATTGAAGTGTCAGCCAAGGCACGAATGGACTGTAGAGAAAGAGATATGTAGAAAACAATTAGAAAAACGAAAAGTCAAACAAACTATTATTTAGAAAAAGAAGGATGTAGGAAATTCATTACTTGGTCCTACATCAAGTTTAGGGAGTTCATTGCATGAAAAAAGAAAATCACAGATATCCTTCTTAACTATACTATTAGCATAGTTTAGTAATCATTTATGCCCAATAATTAAACTTCAACCGATATGCAACAGATCATGAAAAACAGGGAGAGGGTATAAGTATCCTATTAACCTGTAATTCATTAACTTCAATCATTATCCAGTTGATGTCAAAAAAAAAAAAAACAAATGAACAAAGCAGCTCAGACAAGCCATCTGCAGCTAGTGTTTTTGCTCAGAACATGTTTAAGCTTATCAACCATAATAATTGTGGCATATAGAAGAAGAAACTGAATTTGCTTATTAGGGGTCCCCCATTAAAACAGTAAGCTGGTGCAGAATGATGATGCATGTGAACTGTTAGTGCATGGAATAAGGTGATAATTACCTTCTTCTGCAACAACTATAGCAGTCTCATGCAATCTAACATCCAATTAAACCAGGTTTGCTCCTTCTATAGTAGAATGTAACTTTGAGTTGGAAAGCTCATCAGACAACATTGGAGAACCAGGGGTATGAATACAAGTACGAGTTTTTCTGAAAAACAAATAATGAAAGAAAACTCAGCAAAATTGCAGTTTCAAGAATGTGAAATGATTCTAATTTGTTATTGCCTCTGGTGGATTGTCTTTTAATTATACAAATAGCATGTCAATAATGTCCAAAAATAAGAAATCCTGGCCGTGATATTGGCTAAGGAACAGTAAGTAAAGGGCTGAACAGTAAGTAAAGGACTCAGATAGCCGAGTACAAAAGTTTGGGGTAAATGCTTATGTTATTCTTGTTGTTGTATTTGTATATAGGATGCATAGATGGATTCATAACCAGCTAGAGATATGTAACGACTATATAATCTGGCATGGAGGGGATTTTGGCCGCTTCACAATTTACCCAAGTAGGTAAAACTTGGAAGTAAGTGCAGGTATAAACTTGGACCTATATGAGGAATCAGAGAGATTTTGATAATGACATCACAGGTTATTGACCATCACGTTATGGACATGCAAAAGTGCTTCAACAACATTTAAGAAAGTTTAAACAGGGTTTGGATTGCATTGTTTGGGAAAATAAGGGCTACAAAAGTTTGGTTACCTATCGAACATGTTTATCTTGACAAGGATGTAACCCTTGATAAGCATTCATGACAAGTGATCTATAAAACCAAACCTCGTACCGGGGGTTCTATCTAACAGAATACCAGTGCTAGTTCTGTAGCATAATCCCAACAAAGTTATAAAAAAACAACCTACAAATCACACATCAGTCTAAATAATCAACCTTGAAATTACTAATCTCCTTTCTAAGTATTGATATAAATGTGTCCTAATCGATGAGAGATTATCACCTAAAGCATCTAGTGTTTAAGAAAGCAACTGCCAAATAAACAGGAAAATGTTACAACGTAATATAAAAAGGCTGCAACAAACAACGGATGTAATAGATATCGGACCTGGCTACAACCAGTTTCTTCTGCAGACGAAACTTTCCTTCCTTGAACACCAAGAGGGTCTGCAGGAAGGCCAACAATACATCAAAGTCTATACAAATAAAATGAAGCTGTCAAACTGTCAGGTTTAAAATCTTCTAGTGCAATGAAATTATTTAAAATAATAGCATCAGTAGATGGTATATAAAGACTAATTTATTCAACCTGAAACTGTCAAAAGTCCCCATGATACACAACATGTGTCTTGTGCTTAAGCAACATATAGTTTATTTAGGAGAATACTTTTCGTCCTTGGTAACTATAGCATAGGGCCTCCTAAACCAACCGATCTTAAGAACTAATACGAACAAAAATTGCACTTTATTCAATTATTCATGAAAACATGACTAATATCATCAAAAATGGTTCATGTTGTCAACAAAGTATATTTCATAGAAATCTAGTTTGAGAGACCTCACAGTAGGTATGTTACGTATGGACTAATATGTGGCATGGAGTACCTACTTCTACCTATATATGCATTCTTTACAAGCACTTTGAGTAGTGCTAGACTTGTTTCCATCTCACGGCCCTGTACTTGCTTAAATTCTCTGTTGGTATCGGTCCATAAATAATGCAAACTATGTCCAGTGCAGATTTATTAAATATGACTTTATGAGTTAACATGAAAAGGCATGATTTTGGTTCTGTATCTTTACTTCAAAATTATCCTGGCAACACAAATCAGAGTCTCCTTCAACTAATGCCAATATAAATCTGGAAATCCACACCAGAAAACTTGACCTAGTTCTCTAGAACAGTTTAAGCACAACCAAAATGGTCCGAGGATACTATTATGATGGGCAAAGCATGCTCACTGCAAAGGAGCCCACCTAACATCATCCCTAAAGCAATCCAAAATTCATTTTAGTGTGTGATAATTTGCTCTCATTATCATGTTTTATTCTCCTTTAACTTGTAGGCATGCCTTAATATACAGCTAATATAATTTTAACATCTAGGATGTCTGGAAGTAGAGTATCCAATATGACAATACGAGTATGGGCACCTTCATTGAATTATCCCTGCAAGTATATCACTATCTTCAGATTCTCCTTTGGTGTAAGATGTGGACAGAGATCTAGTAGATCTATTTGTCCATCGACTCTGTGTCATCCTTTTGTCCTGATACTTGTTTTACCTGTTAGTTGGGTCCTCATTAGCCTATTAGACTCTATATCATTTAGTATTATATATAAGATTATAATATACCATGAATCACAAATAAGGGAGCCTTCGGACTCGGCTCGCATGTGATTTATATTGAAAAGCTCCCAATAATTTATACAAGAAACCCAAACCAACAATACATGCATCACAAATAATTCCAACAGCAGCTAGGTAACCCAAAACCGAAAATGATCCAACAGCAAGTAAAGAACCGAACATGATCTAAATATCATTCGCGCTTCACAAACAAAGACAATCGTAGGATCATCAAGCCAAAATCGAACCCAACACGTATCAGTCGATCGAAACCCTTTTTATGTAGGGATCGAGATCCAACAACATCATCGACAAACAAAATAAACCCAGAAACTAAAATCAATCAAGAGTTTAGAATTTATACCCCAAAATTTAGTGTCAGAATCCGAATGGAGGCTTCAGACTCGGCTCGCAGGCACGCACAGCATCTTGCCGGGTCGCAGCTGTGACTGTTGAGAGGCTTCGGACTCGGCTCCCCAAATATAATTACACTCCCTTGAACAAGAACAAACAGAAGAAAAAAAATCAAAGAACCCTTTTAGGAAAAAAAATCCAAATCAAAAATTAAGAACCCTAATTTTTAGGGAAAAAATTACACTCCCAAAAAAATCTTTTTTTAGGAAAAAAAATTCAAATCAAAATCACTCACTTAATCAAGAGAAGTCAACGATGATGCAGCCCTTTTCGGATCATCGCCGACGTGGACGGAGACGTCGGGAAACCCTAAAATTTAGAACCCTAATTTTGGAGAGATGGATGCATGTATGGTTGTCAAAAATTAGGAGATTTTTGAATTTAGGGCATAAAATAAGCAATGATCGAGATTTTAGGACAAACCGGTGGTGAAGGCTACGCCGGTGACATCCTTCCCTCTGCAGTGGAGTCTGTAACCGAGGGAAGCGAGGAACGGGCTGAGGGAAGTTGGGGAGCGGGGAGCGGGCTGAGGGGAGTTGGGGAGCGGGGAGTGGGCTGAGGGGAGTTGGGGAGCCGAAGAAGAAGGAGAAGGAGAAAGAGAGAGGGTTTAGAATTTTTTATAAGTACGGGAGAATCGCGGGAGAGTCGGGGTTTTGACTTAAATTTTCGTGCTTTTTTTATGACGCTCGTATCACTGGAGCACTATCAATAACATTTTTAATGTAAACCGTCATAGATTCTAGTCTTGCTGAACATTGATGACGCTTCCACATCAGCCGTCATAAAAATCACTTATCAAGCGTCATTAAAAGGTATTTTTGTTGTAGTGATAGTTATGCGTGCATTGGCATAAAATATACTGTCTTCTGTCTCAGATTTGTATAGAAGTAGGTAGGCGCATAAGCACCTGAATTTGGTGGAGAGTGAACATGAACAAAAATTACGTATAGCTTACAACATAGCTTAGGACATGCTGCACAAAATACTGCCATGTCAGCACACGACCCCTTCATAGGAATGGCTATGCGTCTAACTGCATTTGTTGCATAAGTCTTCTATTGTATACTGCAAACTAGAATCCATATAAGATTGCTCTTGTACAATTAGAAAGTATAATGATGATGGTGACGTAATCACGGACATCTTTCTCGTAGTCGGAATACTGCACATTGCTCGAGGTTCATCGTTGTATTGACACTAGATGTTTATGCATCTTTGATGTCACACGTCATTTGGACTATACGGCTTCTTGACTGTATGACGACCTGTTAGACTATGTGTCTTCCTAGATTGGACTATTCACTTTTAAGACTTTAATTGACCATTCTTCATGATGCTTAACTTATAGGTGCATAGCGCCAACGTGCCTCTTGTATTTTTCATGCTTCTACAAAGACGACAGCATAACCATTGCACTTTACAATTATACAAAGTTATTTTTCATGCGACAGATTCACTATGCGATATGCAGTCTGAACAATATGCCTCAGCTTCATCATGTCACAACATCATCATGCGGCAAAAGTGTTATGTCACATGCCATTTATTACGTGGAGATCGTGTGCTAAATGGCCGCATGTCACACAACACGTCTCGAATAACTGAATCCAGTGGTAGCCTGAGCATGACATGCGTGCAAGACTTAGCCACGTTCTGCTAGCAAGCCTATGTGCTAACTTAATCCTGGGCATAAGGTAGAAAATATAGTATATTTTTTGCTCTATGCGAGCATAGCCATTTCCAGTAAAAATGACTATAAATAGAGGGACATGTGCTTCCCACACACAAACACACATAGAAAAAATAGCTTTCATTTCAGAGCCTACTTGCTGCCCAATCTGCTACTGAGCCAGAGTTAGCAAGTTTCTGCAATCCTTGCATTATATTGTCAATGGAGTAAAGAAGTCGACCGGAGTCTTAATCTCCATCGTCCCTATTTCCCCAGATTTTTAAACTTAGAATTATTGTATTTAGATTCACTTGTACTCTTTAGTTCAAAAGTTTAATACAAAAGTTGCACTTTTTGTATCGGAATAATGTCTTCATTTATGTAGTTATAGATGCTTATATTGATTTATGTTTACTTCCTGTCATATGTTGCTTACTTGTCTTTTCATATATGTTTTTATTATTCTTGCATGTTGCTTTTAGTTTGTAGTCTGGCATCCTTTACGGTACTTGTTATCTAGGGTCTGACCCCATTAGTTTTGTATCACTATATATCGTAGTAGAGTCGGAGGATCAATCATATTTTCCATTTGATAGTGTCCATGAGGAGGACCACCAGCCAAGGACAAGAGTGGGTTTTTACTTCAGTCACTCACTAGTAGCTGTATATGTTATTTTATGGCATTTAGCGATCGAGTACATGTTTAGCTCATGTTCTGGACTTGACATCTTGCCTACGGGCTAAAATGATTAGTGTACTCTAGACTATAGCTAGAGCTAATCAAGTATGACTTATACTCTTGCTAGTTCGTTATTTTGTACTACTAACTTCATGATTATCTATATACATAGTTTGGAATGCTTTACTATTTTATGTTTGATGATCATATATCTCATATCTTACTTGTTTACCTGTGATTAAAAAAGTTTGGATTGCTTGACCTAGAATTGACTGTTAGATTGTATCGTAATCCCTATGTCTTATCCAACATTAACCATATCTCACTTACCGTGTACTCAAATATATGTAGCTTTCCTATTTTCATTTCCGCTCTATAGTATTCTGGTTTTGGGACGTGACATATTTGAAGGTTGAGGTTGCATGATTGTAGTTGAGAGATTTAGATATATCTTGGTACAGTTGTGAGGCAAGGTTGCATGTGCCCTAAGCTATGTAGAACACTTTCAAGACCCTTTTTAAGAGGCAATTCTTCCCCATTATAGCCAAGGAAGCATTAGAGAGGTTGTTTATGAGATTAGAAAAAGGAAGTAGAAGTGTGGACAAGTTTGCGGCTATATTTAGCAGTCTTAGTTACTTTAGAAAAAAGTATGGTAAAAGAAACCGGAAGATAGAGCCTATCATTTTTGTAGAGACTTATCTAGATAGATATGGTTGGAAGTAACATCAAGCCGAGCCAAGCCATATGAGGATATTCTAGAAGTAGACCAGGGAGTAGAAGAAGATTTGGGATGGAAATCGAAGAAAGCTTTATATGGTAGAGAAGAAGGTAGTGGTTCAGAACCATCGAAGAGGCCTAACATTCAGAAGACCGTTTAGCAGCCCAACAACAACCACCCCCCAGTTAGAGCACAAGTTCAGCAGTAAAACCAACCCCCAGTTCCTTGTGAGTACTTTAGGAAAATTGGCCATATTTGTAATGTATGTAGAAAGAGATTGGGACTTTGTCTATATTGCTGGTTCTGACTATCAAGTGCAAGATTACCTCAGAGCTTCTACACCAGTTCAACAGTCAACTCAACACCATGGAGGAACTCAACCGCAAGGGCAACGACAAGTATTTTTGGATGTCAAGCAACCGCAAAGCCCTAATTTTGGAGATGAAGGTAACTTGCATAGATTTCCTAGAATATCCTGTAGAAATTTTGATAGATTATGATGTATGCATAAATATAAATTTAGATATTGTTGGTTTAGTTAATATGATAGTTATAGATATTTTATCTATGGATTTAGTAATGGATATGTGATATTAAGATATGTATGATAACATAAAGAAGGATTTCGATAACTTTAGGTTATTATTAGATTAACCTTAAGTAGACCTTATTTCATGAGCAGTTGTTTGCTAAGAGCAGAGTTTGTTTAAATTTTAAGGCTAATCTTTTTTCTAAGTTGGATAGTTTCTATCATTCGCTTCCAAGAAATTATGAATTAGGTTAATTAGCTTATTGTGGAATTTAGGGACTTTTTTTTGTTATTTAGAAATAACCATAAAGATTTTTCTATATACTTGGATGACTCAAACGAAATCCATGTAGCTTGGACATGATCTAGGAAGGCTTGATATCACTCTAGAAACTATATAAATCCATTTTGATTTTATATTATTTATAAGATATCCTGGAATTTTAAACTATTACAAACCATTGAAAACATACTTTTAGAAATTTTATTGGCAATTCATAGCTTAAAACTGTAAGAACATTGAGCACCTCTAAAGGAGGGAGGGGTGAATACAGTGCGTATGTGCAGCGGAATAAAAATCACCAGTTAAAACTATTTATGGCATTAATCAAACTAATGTAAAGTAGCAGTAAAAATAAATGCGTAATGTAAATAAGTTTAGAGAAGCAAATGCAAACACCAATGTTTATACTAGTTTTCTTCTGAGATGAATAGTCCAGGTTCGATTACTCTAGCTTGATGTTGAATCCACTATCTCTTGAAACACAAGCTTTGAATCCGAAGCGCTTGCAGCTCCATACGACACTTGCATTTTATCCGAAGAGAACTACTTCAACTTGCAAGCCTTTAATCCGAAGACCTTGCCGACTTTAGAACAGTATGAAAACTGAGATATTTTCAAGCCTTCTTTACAACTTGAACAACTTCTAGATCGAACCAAATTGGCACTTGATTGGCTAGGAGTTGCAAAGGCTTAGATATGAAGTTTAAGTAGCTTTGAGAACACTTAATGAATAGAAGAGAAAAGAATAGAATGAGATGAAATGAATGAAAATCTCTTCTATTTGTAGGGTTCTCTTGGGGACCGAACTCTGCCAGAGTTCGATTTCTTAACGTTCATAAATATGATTGTTGGAGCCGAGTCTACAGGGTGACTTGATCTAATGGGATGCTGGATCAGGGGGGACCGAGTTCGAGCAGAACTCGGTCCGAGTTCGGTTGCATTATATTCAAAATAGGTTGGGCGTTTTTGAGTAGTCTTGGGCTCTTTTTGAGTGGGCTTTTGTGGACTAAATGAACATGATTGATATAGCTTTATGTAGGCTTTTTGGGTGGAGTTTATGAAAAGCTAGCCAAGTGCCAAATCAGCCCGATGTACATATTGTCTAGACTCAAATAAAGATCAAATATAGAATAACTATAAAAATAAATGCCCTTTGATGATGCTTTTTTCCTTAATATTTTAGCAGACTTGAAGACGCCTTTTTTCTTGACGACTGTTGTCCAAAGATAAATAGATATGAAAATCGGAATACCTTTCAGCGGCTTCGCCCCCGAACCCCTAGGGGGCACTGCTCCCTTGACTTCTGTCTGTTGACCCGACAACGAAATCCCCGAATGTGAGGTCCCGAATAGGTCGTTGGGCAGTTCAGAAAAATCTTCTGGTATAACGTCTTTAGCCCATCATTAATTCTTTATTGCATATGTCATGGTTTGATCATGCTTACTGCTTGTCTGCAAGTACATTTTAGAAGAACAAAGAAGTATAACAGTATGATAAATTTAATGAACAATAGGACAATGCTAAGTTTAGGTAGCAATATGAGAGTGATTACATGAATATTAGTGACATCATTATGTTAAACTTAATTGATTAGCCATATTCAAAATATGATACAATTATTGGCTAACAAGTTATCCCATTTGATTATGGCAAATCGGTTAAGTTTAAGATAGATATGATATATGCATGGATCACTAATAAACACATATTAATAGAATATCGTGTGCTAACTTAAACTTATTTCTCCTCCATTGACATGATAAAAAATAAGCTCTTCCGTAATAAGATATAAAATAAAATCAAGCATAAGTAAATATATCATAGTAGGAGGAGGACAATCATGATAAAAAAATTAGGGTATAAATTTGAAACAAACCATTCAAACACAATTTGAGAAAGAATCTAGCTATGATTCCGAAAGAGACCGATAAAGAATTTGATTAAAAATAGATACCAATATAGTATAAATCAATCATTGGTCATCAATAATCTAGAGGATTAGAAATTCGCATATTTAGTATATACTAATATAAAATATCAAATATAGTATATTTGGAAGATATAATAAGACTTTTAACAATGATCACCAAAAATCTGATTCACAATTTGCCTATACAAATTAGTGAATCACTTCCATGAAGAATATAATCATTGAAAAGATATCAAAATAGATATATTAGAATCTATCTACTTACCCAAGTTCATGCATATAAAATCAATTACCTTAGCATGATATATGAATATTCATTAGATAAACATGAGGGTAATGTAGACAAAATACTTGAAAAGAAAAGTTCAGTCGACTTGAATGCTCCCCCGCAAAGTATGATCTGTCTAAATATAGATAATCATGAACATTGATATAAAACCTCAATAAAAAAATCTAAAATGATAATAGCTCAATAATTATCAAGGTAATATAGAAAAGTTCTAACTTATAAACCTATAAATAAGAGAGGACTAAGAGAAATTAAGAATAATCATATATACTATTGTAAACCCATAAATAAAAATATCTTGAACACAATCGATAAGAATAAAGTAAAAGAATTGTAGCACCCAGTTTTCCAAATGAGGATAATTTTGAAATTTCGTGTTTATAATTATTTTAATAATGATATTTAATTTATGATATAATTTTTGGTGATTTTAAATCATTTTAAAATTATTTAAATCAATGACTTGTGGTTTTGACGTTTTGCTAGTGAAACCCTAGAGACTGTTTGACCTAGAGCCTAACCATGTGATTATGATATTTTAATATCATTTTTGGCCTAAGGATATTTTTGCATTTGACCTCTTTGAATTATTTTTATATTTTTTATTATTTATGATATTGTTTTGGGGTTATTTGAGTCGAGTTCGAATTTCAACTCAATCCGACTTGAAACGGGGACCCGGGGGGTAGTTTGACTCTAGTGGGACCCACACACTAGTTAGGCATGGCCCACATGATATTAATTTTAGTCCACATGATAGAAATATTTTAGTTAGAGGTTAGAGTAATTATTATGGATAAGGTTAGTGTGATTAGAGACTTTAGAATGACTAATTTAGCCCCAACCAATTAGCCCTTTCCTAATACTCATAGAATAGGTTAGTGGGGGCATTTTGGACCTTACATAATAGGACAAACAGCCCCATATGGCCAGCCACTTTGGGAGAGGATAGGCTCAAGTTCATTTTATTATTCTCATCTACACTCTCTCTCTTGTTCTTCCCCAAATTCCTAGAGAGCAATCCCTAGCAATTTCTCCACCAAATCCTTCCATTTCACCACCAAATCTTCTTTTTTTCTTCTCCATTCTAGCCAAGGAGGAAGCTACCCAAGTTTGGGAGGATTCGGAGCTCGTTCGTGTCCTTTTGGAATCTCTACGTGTCGGTGTCGTTCCGAGAAGGCTTTTCTTCGATTCGATCTACCGGAAGGTATAAATCCCTTCTCCTTTTCATTTTCTCATGCATATAGGTCTATTTTGAACCCATAGGAATGACCCCCATGGTTGTATCTCTATTTGTGTCCATTTTGTGTCCATTTGGAGGTTATAGGAGTGTCCTTTGTGTTGTGGATGTGTTCATGTTACATATATAGATTTATATATATATATATATTGTAATGAGAGTGTATCTATATTTATATATGTAATAAATGGTTCATGATGATTATATAATCAAGTTTGTGAATGTGGTTCCTCATATTATTATTGCTATTATTGTTGTGGATAATTAAGATATATATTGTGTATTCTTTTGGCTCAAACTATCTAAATCCGTCATGATTTTTATCCACGTTTTTAATTTCAGCCCTAAATTAGAAATGTCATAACTTCTAGCTCAAAGTTCGGTTTAATCTTCCATTTTTTTAAAAGAAGCGTATTGAAGTTAGCTTTCCAAAAATATGTATTAATAGGCCTAATTCTTTCTATAACTTTCTGGAGAATTATTTGAGTTTCAGCTGTACGAAAGACAAACGCGTTCTCGGTGTTTTCGCGATTCCGGGAGTTTTCGAAAACGAAAACGCGATCCATTTAAAGTTTCTGAAAGATAACACATAGATCTATAACATACTTTAATCCTAGAATTTAATTCATGCTAAGATGGTACAGTATTGATTATTAGTAGGAGTTACTATTCGGCATATGCATTTTGTGCACCCTTGTGTGTAATATAATGTTCTAATTGATTTTAACCCATGTTAATGTATATACATTATGTAATTAAATAAAGAATGCAAGCATGAGTAAATGGTTAAATAAATGATGTATGAGGTGTAAGTATCATATCTAATGTAAGCATGTATAAGTATGGCTTGTAATGAATATGTAGGTTCCATAGTATGTAATGTATGGTGCATATAGTGGTGCAAGAGAATAAATGAATGATGAATGAATACAAGCATGAATGTAATGTAATAATAGATGTAATATATGCAATATACAAGTTAATGAGATGTAATGTTCAATGTTAACACAAATCCTATATTACCTCATGTACCCCCTTACACTATGTTGACACTATCACACTTGACACATTGTTCACTTACACTTTGACACTCTTTGATATGTATACACTATGTATGCCCGTTTAATCCTCACTTGCCCCTTTGCCATGTTCACATACACACACATAGCCTCTTAAATAAGTATTTATGAATATAGTTAACTTAGCTATGTATGTATATTATATATATGTTAGCATATTGTGTTGTAATATATAAGTTTATATAACCATTTGAAACGTCATGATTATAGACCTAATGTTGAATACCAATATATGCATGTGTATATATGTGTAGACATATATAGCTTAAAGTAATAGATTACCTAGTGTATATCCAATGTGAATTCTTGTCTATTTGAGTATTGAATAATTGCATGCTATATAGAGTTGGGTGTATATTGGCTTGTATAGCCTTGTATTGATGTGTGCTTGCTAGAATAGTCTTGGTTAGGCCTAGTAAGACTTGCTGGGTTAGGACATGACCTAGTTTGACCTAGTTTGACTAGTGCAGTTGACCAGAGTTGACCAAGGGTTGACTTTGGCCTAGTTTGACCTAGATTCATGTAGAATGCATTGTAATGCTTTATATTACCCTTCTGGACATGTTGTGACTTGTGCTGTTCTAATTAGGAGTCAGGCACCTCTCCTCGGACAGTATCTTTACCTTGGACATTCAGATATCAGGCGAGTACATTCTCTGATCATTTTATATCCTGCTTAGAATTATTTCCTGTAGTAGATTACTTTACTTGTACTGTCACGTTGGTCACACGGATTGGTACTATATGGATCCCTTCTTGAGATGTTATCCTTAGGGAGCATCGGGTACTACATGTTCTGTGTGTTTCACTTACATGGCGTATCACTATGCTTCTTTGGTTCTTTGATCACTTACGACATATACTCTTATGATCGTAGAGTCTTCCTAGAATCCTTATCCCATTTATGGGACTACTATGTATCACCTTCGGGGGCTGTTACATAGCATCATATAACATAACCTGGTTGGATCCTTGTGTATTGATTGGGGGTACGGGGGGAGTAGAAATGGACATGTGAATAATACCCAAGTAGTGTAGCATCAGAATCTCTTCCATAGTGTAGCATCAGAATCTCCTATGCCATTTACATGTTTATATTGTACTCTGACTCACTAGTCACTGCTAGTTCTCTATTTATAGTAGATATTTCTATTATAGCTTACTCTCTCTGTTTACATACTGCATTTCTTTCAGTACTTGTATCTTACTTTACTGTATGATTATATCTCCTAACCTGCTATGAACTGTTGAGATGTACTGTACTCGCTCCTGTCCTGACTGGACCTGTTGATAAATTTTACAGATAGCCTGGAGGTTGCCTGCTAGCCTAGAGGAGACAGTAGAGGTTGCATAGATAGCTAGGGTTTTTGCTTATAGTTTATTTTCAGTCATCTTGAGTTATATTTATGGATTACTGTATTTGGGTTTTGAGATGTATTCTGAGTTTGTATCTTAGACACTTAGACTTCTATCTGTTGTATCTCTTTTCGATTTTATATTTTATTTATCTTCCTTTATGCTCTACCTTAGATGTGATTGAGTTTACATTCTGTTATGTCACCCCCATTCGGAGAGTATAAACTGTTTAGTCTTATACTGTTAGATGCATTGAGACCTAGGACAGCGTTCTACTGCCGACACTGCGGCGTAGGCTGGGCGTTGTTACGTTCTCGTGCCCTAACTCTAGGGTACGGGTCGTGACACGTTTTTAGTGGTGGGCCATGCAGGTCGAGTTTATGTAGTGGTATTCGAACTTGAGTACCACTACAGCCTGCAGTAGGATTAGGATATATTTTTGAAGGTACTCAATCACAGTTAGGAACCCTTGAGAGATTCCTGGGACGACCCTTGAGAATCTTATTTCAACTTCGATTTGAAAACTCTCTTTTTTCCCTTGATTTGATTTATTTTTACTTTTTGTTGTTAAATTTGATTTTAATGGATTATTATTGAATTTGAGTTTGTATTTATTAATTTTGATGGATGATTGTCGAATTTTGAATTTTGATGATAGCTGTTGCATTCGAGTTTGTATTTTGATAGATTTTGTTCATTTTTGAATTTTGATGTTCGTTACTAAATTTGATTTGATTTTGAGTATTCATTATTGATTAATTTAATTTTTGGCAAGATGAAATTATATGGGCTAGGTCATCTATGTTACGGAATCTAGTCTTCTATAGTCACATTAGCCAGCATGGTGAGGACATATAGTCTGACTCTGGATATATTTCTCGGGTATGGGAATTTAAGGTTTTCGCAGCCAAGCTAGCGGCACCGCAAAAATGTTAAATACCATGATTCTAGAGATATGTACATAAGTCAAGGGCTCTGTGATTATCGTAGCCTTGCTTACTAGTATGACGAGGACTTAGAGTACCATGCTTTTGGATAGACGCATATAATTAACAGATTGCACCTTAAATATTTTTGAACATGTTTTCTCTACTTTTATTTCAGTCATTCAAAAAAAAGAGAAAAGAATTATTATTTGTTTGTTTTGTCTAGTTCCTCTTATTTAACTCAGGAGTAAGTTTAGTTGGTTTTATAAACCTTGTGTAATTTCTTGCTATGAGTTTTTCATAATACAATGAATCGATGATTTTGCTAAAGGCCTCATGTTGGATTTGATATTTTAGCTCTGGATTTCAAAATCATTCCTTCTTTAAACAGATAAGCAGAACAAATTTTAGTATTATTTCTTTCTTGCTATTATCCTTGTATTAAATAATAATGATAATAAAACTGTCTTGATTTCGTCAATCATCTGCTTGCAATCTTGGTAGGAATCTAAATGTTAGTCTTAACGTAGAATTAATTTTTTATTGGGACATGAGAATATGTATATGAATATATATAGCAGACACTTTGCCTAACACGTGTGCATGCTACACTTGATTTTCCACCTATCTGAATACCTATTGATATGTTGTTGATGTCCAAATTTTCATAACCAATGTTTCTGGCTTTCTGTTTTTCCAGTTTAAATTCGTAAGTTAAATATAAATTTCATGTTATTAGTTATGTTTACATCACTGCACATGTATGTCATATCTAGAGTTTCATTTAAAAAAAAAATTGTTGAGTTTTGTGTTTAAATTTGTCAAATCTGAGACTGTGTGCATATTAACCCTTAATACTGGATTTTAAATGTTAGTTCAAATTATTGTTTTAAATATAATATTTAGAGTTGTGTACATTGTTGTTGCAGGGATATAATGTTAGATTTTATATTCTTACATGATAGGTTGTGATAAACATTGAGTTGGTTTTGATGTTCAAATTTTTCCAAAATCCTGAAAACTGAATATATGTTAACATTTTCACATTGATTTCAAATGTTCAATTTCAGATTTAACATGTAATATTGAACTGTATGCGTAGATAAATGTATGGATAGTATGTTAGGGTTTCATTTCTATCATGTTAGGATGTATTGGGACCATTGAGATTGGTTGTGATGTTCAAAACCCTAAAATCTGAAACTGTGTTATGTTAATATTGCACTGGTTTAAATGTTAGCATCTTTTCAGATTTTGTATATAAATGCTGAACTAAAACTGGGTTTAACCTTTCAATACTAAGCTATAACCCTGTACAAGGACACACACACCCTAACTTAGTATACACTGTCATGTAACCTAACCCTTTTTCCCCTCTATGTTATGATTATATATCTAGATAGATATATATAGAGCTTAGGCAAACATGTTATAATATATAAATACATAACTAAGTCTCTACCTTTTTATATATATAAATGGTTAGCCATGCAAGTTGTGATTAAATAGATTGTATATTGTAGATTGTTAACCCATATGCCATGATTAGTGTAACTTGATAGTTATTGTTTGAAATCCAAATCCTCATATACACTTTCATGTATATTCACGTACACACACGCCTACTATCTAACCATATGAACACGTCCCCATACACACAATGCTAGCTTTTTCCTCTCTAACGCTATATATATATATATATATATATATATATATATATATATATATATATATATATATATATATATATATTGTGATTGGATTTCAATGCAAGTGATTTTCAATTCCTTAATTTTTGAATTTGATTTTCTGTACCTTTTTTTTATAATTGGTAGTTGCCTTTATTTTATTTTGATAATGACCAATTTTTATATAGGATGGTAGACAGCCCTACAACCTTGATGATTGTTGTTCCCTTACCTTCCCAATTAGGATACCCTAGATTGTTTGTGTGTTGATACCATAGTACTGTTTTGACCTAGAATGATTAGTGTACCTAGGTGAGACTTCCAACTGCTACGGTATGCCCTGACCTTGTATACTATTCCTTCAAATTGCATGATTTAGAAAAAAAAATTTAGACCTTGATTGTTGGGAAATAGGGACATCACCCCATTAGTGTCAGTTGTAGATATATATGGGTTAGTCCTTGATGTGGGGATGTGTGTCTATAAATATGTAGCTTAGGAGATTTAGGAGAGATTATAGTATCAGCCTTGATAGGATGTACTAGTCTTTTGGTAAGTATAAATGTGTTATGAGAGATAGGGGCCTATATGTCTTAGTAATGCATCGTTCCTATGGTAATAGAATGTATTAATAGATGGTTAATAGGAAAATAATAGTTTGAGCATACCTATAGCCTATGATCAGTTCCTTTTCATCCTTAGTTAAGACCACTTTAAAATAGGTCCAGTCCCTTGGATATAGGTTCCAGTCCATATTTTATTTAAGTTCCATTACCGCCGTACAGTAGAGCAGTATTGGAGGTATTCCTAGATTGACACTTTTTAGATGTCCGTTTATTATTCCAGTGTTAGGAAGTGTTATCTTAGATATTGGGTAGGTTAGAGGCTCTAGAAGGAGTACTATCGATCTTAAATTTTGAGGACGAAATTTTTCTAAGGTGGGTAGAGTTGTAGCACCCAGTTTCCCAAATGAGGATAATTTTGAAATTTTGTGTTTATAATTATTTTAATAATGATATTTAATTCATGATATAATTTTTGGTGATTTTAAATCATTTTAAAATTATTTAAATCAATGACTTGTGGATTTGACGTTTTGCTAGTGAAACCCTAGAGACTGTTTGACCTAGAGCCTAACCATGTGATTATGATATTTTAATATCATTTTTGGCCTAAGGATATTTTTGCATTTGACCTCTTTGAATTATTTTGATATTATTTTATTATTTATGATATTGTTTTGGGGTTATTTGAGTCGGGTTCGAATTTCAACTCAATCCGACTTGAAACGGGAACCCGGGGGTAGTTTGACTCTAGTGGGATCCACACACTAGTTAGGCATGGCCCACATGATATTAATTTTAGTCCACATGATAGAAATATTTTAGTTAGAGGTTAGAGTAATTATTATGGATAAGGTTAGTGTGATTAGAGACTTTTGAATGACTAATTTAGCCCCAACCAATTAGCCCTTTTCTAATACTCATAGAATAGGTTAGTGGGGGCATTTTGGACCTTACATAAGAGGACAAATAGCCCCATATGGCCAGCCACTTTGGGAGAGGATAGGCTCAAGTTCATTTTATTATTCTCATCCACACTCTCTCTTTTGTTCTTCCCCAAATTCCTAGAGAGCAATCCCTAGCAATTTCTCCACCAAATCCTTCCATTTCACCACCAAATCTTCTTCTTTCCTTCTCCATTCTAGCCAAGGAGGAAGCTACCCAAGTTTAGGAGGATTCGGAGCTCGTTCGTGTCCTTTTGGAATCTCTACGTGTCGGTGTCGCTCCGAGAAGGCTTTTCTTCGATTCGATCTACCGGAAGGTATAAATTCCTTCTCCTTTTCATTTTCTCATGCATATAGGTCTATTTTGAACCCATAGGAATGACCCCCATAGTTGTATCTCCATTTGTGTCCATTTTGTGTCCATTTGGAGGTCATAGGAGTGTCCTTTGTGTTGTGGATGTGTTCATGTTACATATATAGATATATATATATATATATATATATATATATATATTGTAATGAGAGTGTTTCTATATTTATATATGTAATAAATGGTTCATGATGATTATATAATCAAGTTTGTGAGTGTGGTTCCTCATATTATTATTGCTATTATTGTTGTGGATAATTAACATATATATTGTGTATTCTTTTGGCTCAAACTATCTAAATCCGTCATGATTTTTATCCACGTTTTTAATTTCAGCCCTAAATTAGAAATATCATAACTTCTAGCTCAAAACTCGGTTTAATCTCCCATTTTTTTAAAAAAGCGTATTGAAGTTAGCTTTCCAAAAACATGTATTAATAGGCCTAATTCTTTCTGTAACTTTCTGGAGAATTATTTGAGTTTCAGCTGTACGAAAGACAAATGCGTTCTCGGTGTTTTCGCGATTCCGGGAGTTTTCGAAAACGAAAACGCGATCCGTTTAAAGTTTCTGAAAGATAACACATAGATCTATAACTTACTTTAATCCTAGAATTTAATTCATGCTAAGATGGTACAGTATTGATTATTAGTAGGAGTTACTATTCGGCATATACATTTTGTGCACCCTTGTGTGTAATATAATGTTCTAATTGATTTTAACCCATGTTAATGTATACACATTATGTAATTAAATAGAGAATACAAGCATGAGTAAATGGTTAAATAAATGATGTATGAGGTGTAAGTATCATATCTAATGTAAGCATGTATAAGTATGGCTTGTAATGAATATGTAGGTTCCATAGTATGTAATGTATGGTGCATATAGTGGTGCAAGAGAATAAATGAATGATGAATGAATGCAAGCATGAATGTAATGTAATAATAGATGTAATGTATGCAATATACAAGTTAATGAGATGTAATGTTCTATGTTAACACAAATCCTATATTACCTCATGTACCCCCTTACACTATGTTGACACTATCACACTTGACACATTGTTCACTTACACTTTGACACTCTTTGATATGTATACACTATGTATGCCCGTTTAACCCTCACTTGCCCCTTTGCCATGTTCACATACACACACATAGCCTCTTAAATAAGTATTTATGAATATAGTTAACTTAGCTATGTATGTATATTATATATATGTTAGCATATTGTGTTGTAATATATAAGTTTATATAACCATTTGAAACGCCATGATTATAGACCTAATGTTGAATACCAATATATGCTTGTGTATATATGTGTAGACATATATAGCTTAAAGTAATAGATTACGTAGTGTATATCCAATGTGAATTCTTGTCTATTTGAGTATTGAATAATTGCATGCTATATAGAGTTGGGTGTATATTGGCTTGTATAGCCTTGTATTGATGTGTGCTTGCTAGGATAGTCTTGGTTAGGCCTAGTAAGACTTGCTGGGTTAGGACATGACCTAGTTTGACCTAGTTTGACTAGTACAGTTGACCAGAGTTGACCAAGGGTTGACTTTGGCCTAGTTTGACCTAGATTCATGTAGAATGCATTGTAATGCTTTATATTACCCTTCTGGACATGTTGTGACTTGTGCTGTTCTAATTAGGAGCCAGACACCTCTCCTCGGACAGTATCTTTACCTTGGACATTCAGATATCAGGCGAGTACATTCTCTGATTATTTTATATCCTGCTTAGAATTATTTCCTGTAGTAGATTACTTTACTTGTACTGTCACGTTGGTCACACGGATTGGTACTATATGGATCCCTTCTTGAGATGTTATCCTTAGGGAGCATCGTGTACTATATGTTCTGTGCGTTTCACTTACATGACGTATCACTATGCTTCTTTGGTTCTTTGATCACTTACGACATATACTCTTATGATCGTAGAGTCTTCCTAGAATCCTTATCCCATTTATGGGACTACTATGTATCACCTTCGGGGTCTATCACCTTCGGGGTCTATCATCTTCGGGGGCTGTTACATAGCATCATATAACATAACCTGGCTGGATCCTTGTGTATTGATTGGGGGTATGGGGAGTAGAAATGGACATGTGAATAATACCCAAGTAGTGTAGCATCAGAATCTCTTCCATAGTGTAGCATCAGAATCTCCTATGCCATTTACATGTTTATATTGTACTCTGACTCACTAGTCACTACTAGTTCTCTATTTATAGTAGATATTTCTATTATAGCTTACTCTCTCTGTTTACATACTGCATTTCTTTCAGTACTTGTATCTTACTTTACTGCATGATTATATCTTCTAACCTGCTATGAACTGTTGAGATGTACTGTACTCGCTCCTGTCCTGACTGGACCTGTTGATAAATTTTACAGATAGCCTGGAGGTTGCCTGCTAGCCTAGAGGAGACAGTAGAGGTTGCATAGATAGCTAGGATTTTTGCTTATAGTTTATTTTCAGTCATCTTGAGTTGTATTTATGGATTACTGTATTTGGGTTTTGAGATGTATTCTGAGTTTGTATCTTAGACACTTAGACTTCTATCTGTTGTATCTCTTTTCGATTTCATGTTTTATCTATCTTCCTTTATGCTCTACCTTAGATGTGATTGAGTTTACATTCTGTTATGTCACCCCCATTCGGGGAGTATAAACTGTTTAGTCTTATACTGTTAGATGCATTGAGACCTAGGACAGCGTTCTACCGCCGACACTGCGGCATAGGCTGGGCGTTGTTATGTTCTCGTGCCCTAACTCTAGGGTGCGGGTCGTGACAAGAATATATGTCCATGATGAACTAGTTATACCACATATTAAGGGTAAAAATGAATCAAAACAATTAGTTTGCTTTACCTTAAAAGATGCGTTTCTACTTCTAAAACAATTTATATGCAAAGATAAATAAAATAAATAATCATAAGATCTAAGGGATATCAAAGATATGCATATGTCTTTCCTTTGATCAATGTAAATAAAATTTCAAACTTAAAACAAAATATTATCTTTAGGCAAGTAAAATAAATATCTACTAATCAAACTCTTAAAGATGAACGACCAAAATATATCTCCAATTAATTTTTAAGAAATATTCAAATAATAAAAATGATTTCAAGACAGTAAATGATTTTTGAAAATTGTCTTAATGATAGTATTCGAGTGACAGAAAGATTCAAAATAACAGAGAGAAATCAAAATACTTTTGAAATACGAAATTTATTATGAAAAGTTGACTTAATAAATGTTCGAATGCGTCCATTTAGTCCTCAGACTGACAGCTGATGACTCAAATTTTTGTATCACGAAAACATCTTTAATAAAAGAATATGTAAAAATAAATAGACCATTTTGAACAACTAAAACATGAGTTGATAAATGCCCAAATAAATAGTATTCTAGATATATGGCATGTCAGGGAAATAATTAACTGCTCCCCTTTTACATAGATATATTCAAATTTACTAGTATTAACATATTTAAATTCCAGAAAAATATTTCTAGAAATAGAAAACTAATTCATCAAAATATTTGGTCTACTTATCAAAGTTTATTTCTTTCCTTTTAAAACTTTAGCACAGTGTTCATCTGATAACCGTAGGCTTAAAAAAAGAAATGCTTTGTGAGAGAGAATTAAATATGCCTGACTTCTCTCCAGCAAAGAATTACTGCTATAGGTAGTTATTAACTTGAATAAAAAAAGAATAATAAAAGCTTGATAAAACGAGTATTACGAATATTACACAAATGCTAAGGAACATATTAGTAGACCATAATATTCAATGATTAGTCACAAAATCAAATCAACTCTGAATATAGAATAGTGTGACAGAAAAATGAATATATCAAAATATGACAAACATTAACCTATGGAAGATCAATGTATGTTACCTTTTGTGAAATATTAAAAGATAATACTGTCCATCAAAATGAAAGTCCAAATCTAAACATAAAATCCATGTCTCTTTGCTTAGAATTGAGATGTATAGATCGATTTAGAGAATACAAAATATTATGACGATATAAGTGTTTTCACTGGAATCGAAAGATCTTAAACAAAAAAATTCAAATCATTTGTAGCTATAAGCATAAGATGTATCAATTACATATATTCCTATATGTGCCACAAAATCATTGGATAACAATAAAGTATTTATAAATTAATATGTAAGGCCTAAATACACTGATGTATTCTGGAACCTAAGGGACTGGGTTCAGTGTCTTGGATCCAAAACTAGATAATAGTTGCAAGTAGACCTTAATAAATCTTAAGCCTATAAAGTATTGATCACTTTGAGTTAGTTGTAGGGGCTGGTTTTCAGCTAGCGGTAGTCTGAATACTGGTATACCGTATCGTTTCAGACGATTTACAGCTGTGTGATAGAAGGACCCTTTCGACTTGTACGCAAAATGATCTATACTTGTAAGAACTTAGATTTTGAAATTTTTTTATACAGTATCATCAAACAACATTAAAATTCAGAATTTCTAAATATAAGAGAAGTAAATATCCAAAGAATGAGCAAAGAATGATCATCAAGATTGCTAAAAATATTATCAAAAAGCTTTCGTAGTGCACTTATAGAGGTAATAAATAAATAATATAAGTGTGCACTAATGAAGGATGTAAATTTTAAAAACAAGATAAAGCACAAGACTGTGTGATTCTTAAAGAACACACAAATAATCATGAGCAAGACATTAATAAATATTTTATCTCAAAATTCCAACTTAATGATATAAAACAAATAAATGTCGAAAGTTATGAGATTATAAATATAATTATATATATATATATATATATATATATATATATATATATATATATATATATATATTATTTTTAATATATATATATATATATATATATATATATTAAAAAAATAAAATATATATATATATATATATATATATATATATATATATATATTTTTATTTTTTTAATATATATATATATATATATATATATATATATATATATATATATATATATATATTAAAAAAATAAATAAATATATATATATATATATATATATATATATATATATATATATATATATATATATTAAAAAAATAATATATATATATATATATATATATATATATATATATATATATATATATATATAGATATATATATATATATATATATATATATTTATTTTTTTAATATATATATATATATATATATATATATATATATATATATATATATATATATATATATATATAATGGCATACATCAAATGTATCAAATGTTATAGATTAAATAAGAGTCATGTATCCAAAACGTCAACTAAAAGCCAAGAAAATATCATTAAGATAGGCTTTAAGGAATAAGCTAATAAAAAGAAGAACATCAATTTAGTTAAAGTAATATATAGCTGAAGTATGAGGTAAGCACAAGTTTGAAGATAATAAGTATAATTAAATACTTTCAAAATAATATAGAACTAATTTATCTAACTAGTTAGCCTACGCCGTAGTGTCGGCGGTAGAACATTGTCTAGACCACAATGCTCAAAAATTACAATAGTTGCTCATTCACAAAATTAAATTAATTTACAATATTCACCAGTTTTACATTTGAAGAAATTATAAGTCTCACATAACGAAATAAACAACTAATCTATCTAACTAGTCTTCTATGTTGACCTTCCAACAAACCCATGCCTCCCCAATGCTAAGTGTAGCCGCGAATAACCTGAAAAATGTTTTCAGTCAGGAATGGAAGGAGTACATTCTAACAGCAGTTTCAATAATTTGATAAAATCTATAAAACAATAAATAGTACTAAAATACATGATGAGTGGATAAACAGAGAATCATGGTATGAAATATGTGAGTAAAATAGGAAAGTATGGTAATAAAGACAAGAAAGTAACAGCAATAAACGACTGAAAAAGAAACTGTAATATAGCAAGACTACATCTAACTAGTGAGTTGAAATACTACTTTCGACATATTAACGGTTAAGGATAAATTCGGCACCCCGCACGTGAAGTGTGCGACTGCTATCAGACACGAATAAAATATAGGATGTTTTTGGGTATATTTACATGTTTACTAATGTATTTCTCCGTCCGACTAGTACGCATGGATTTAAACAGGTCACGAACACGATAATATATTGGTCACAAACATCATGTAAAGAATTCATAATTACCACCTTGTGTAACCATTGTGTCGCAAGAATCAATAAAAAAATCAATGTAAGATAATACTAACTTCATGAATCATAAAAGTTATCAAATATGAAAACTATTAGAAAATTTACTCACATGGGGTCCTTTGCTGGTGAAACCGATAATACCATCATGTTCGGTATAGCCCAGTTGGCTAGGGGTAGCACGCAAAACCAATAACATCCAACCACTCAGTGAGCTACCAGAGTCAAACTCCCGTAATTGTCTCTGAATGCTTATATAAATATCACAAATATTTTTGGTATAAAAGATATGTCTAAAAATGCCTACCCAAAAGTCTAATTCTAGACATAAGTTTCGGATCAAAACGATGTCTGTCGTGGGATCCGCTTTGCACCGAAAAGTGTACTAGTACCTACGGTCTCTAAAGTCATCAAACTACATGTCTACGGATTCGATTTGACGATACGAACCCAGCAGTATGTCTAAAGTTGGATCCAGATGGGCCATGCACAAGTTCGTCCGTTGGATCGGGTCGCGGGCCTGCTAGAATAGCGTTCCGGTCGACCTTATCAGAATTTGACCAAACTTGGCTCACACGACCAGAAAAATAATACGGTCCTGTTGGCATAAATGTTTTCTCTAGATGACAAAACTGTACAAAGTTATGGCTTGATATGTAAAGAGATCGATATGGGATATCTCGACCGATACACCTCGATTTTGTCGCGCACACACAACAAAATTGAGTTCCATCGAATTCCACACGTCGACAAATCCATACGCATCTTTTGATGCTCATGGGTTATGACCACGTTGCCAGGTTTGTTGGGACGCACGTCGTATAGGTAAAAATTCTAGTTTTGAAAACATAATTTAAGGTAGTTTTTCTTGAATTTTTTAAGGATTTATTTCACCTGATAATCATCTAGAATTAAAAGTAATAATTAGTTTTAATCATGTTTATATAATCTATAACTCTGTTTGAATAGATTTCCTAAATTCTCTATGGATTGGCAGTAATTCGCCTTCCAAACTAGGGTTCCTAAAACTGAAACTGACAACATGATATCGTAAATTTTCATGATTTTTACAGGGTGCTTTCTATCGATTTACCGCATCTAAATTACAAATAATTGAAGGGAAATAAATTCGTATAAGTTGTCTATATACCTGAAAAGACGAATTGACAAACGGTCGACTACGCGTCGTGAAAAAGTGTCACAAAGTCGTCCCCACAGACTACTACTGTTACGCTATTAGCGCGTTGTCCCTGCTGTCGTTGAGCTGCGACGCGGTCCCACGTCGGCCTGCCTCAAGCTGCTTCTAGGGAGAGGTCGCCAGGGTTGGGTTAGGGTTTCGATCTCTCCTCTCTTTATCTCTTGTATATTATATTGCAGCGGCTCTATAACATTTTGGGGTCGAGTTCTGTTGCTTTGGCTCGGCTGCTTGTGGTCACTGTTCCCGCAAGGGAACAATAACACAAGTTTTTTCTTTTCTTGTTAATATATATATATATATATATATATATATATATATATATATATATATATATATATTTGGTTTCAGATTTTAGGTTTCCTTTCGCGCTTGGCGTGCTTACTTGTATAGGTTTCGGCATTTTGTGCCTGATACATCAATAAAGTCCCTTCGTTCAATATATATATATATATATATATATATATATATATATATATATATATATATATATATATATATATATATGAGGAAGGATAGGCATCACCGTACTTTTTGCATCCCTATGTTCACATCCGTTAGATGTGCTTTAAGCCATATAATCTTAACCATTGGTAAATCAACGGTTAAGATTAGATGACTTAAAGCACCATCCAACGGTGTAAATATGGAGGATGCTTGGGGATGCAAAAAGTACGGGAATGCCTATCCTTCCTCTATATATATATATATATATATATATATATATATATATATATATATATATATATATATATATATATATATATATATCCTCTTCCATCTCCATTTCCAGATCTTAAACTTCTAACTATTATTATTGTGGAGATGGCCCTCCTCGTGGAGAAGACCTCTACCGGCCGGGAGTACAAGGTGAAGGACATGTCCCAGGTGGACTTTGGCTGCCTCGAGATCGAGCTGGCCGAGGTCGAGATGCCCGGGCTCATGTCCTGCCGCACAGAGTTCGGCCCCTCCCAGCCCTTCAAGGGCGCCCGCATCACCGGCTCCCTCCGCATGACTATCCAGACTGTCGTACTCATCGAGACCCTCATCGCCCTCGGCACCGAGGTTCGCTGGTGCTCCTGCAACATCTTCTCCACCCAGGACCACGTTGTCGCCGCCATCGCCCGCGACTCCGCCGCCGTCTTCTTCTGGAAGGGCGAGACCCTCCAGGAGTACTGGTGGTGCACCGAGTGCACCCTCGACTGGGGCCCCGGCGACGACCCCAACCTCATCATCGACGACGGGGGCGATGCCACCCTCTTGATCCACGAGGGGGTCAAGGCCAAGGAGGAGTTCGAGAAGAGCGGGGCCATGCCAGACCCGGCGTCCACGGACAATGTCGAGTTCCAGATCGTTCTCACCATCTCTCAGCAGGAGAGACGGCGCATTTATGTTGACAACACAGAAGCACATCTTGGAAGGCCTTCAGGAGATGGGCATCGAAGTTATACTTCCTAGTGATGTAGGGATTCTGGTGAGTCTAGAAGTTCAATCCGACTTGGTAGACAGGATCAAGGTAGCTCAGGCACAGGACCCAAGGATTCAGAAGCTTAGGACAAAATATGAGTCAGGACTCAGAAAGGAGATACAAATTCACGAAGATGGTACACTTAGGTTTGGATCACGTCTATGTGTGCCTAGTGGAGATATCAGACATGAGGTTATGACAGAAGCTCACAGTTCTCAGTATTCTATACATCCTGGAGGGACCAAAATGTACCAAGATATCAAGCAGCACTTCTGGTGGAACGGGATGAAGAGGGAGATAGCTAGATTCGTTTTCCGTTGCTTGATATGTCAGCAGGTAAAGGTAGAACAGCAGAGGCCAGCTGGATTATTACAACCACTTCCTATTCTAGAATGGAAGTGGAAACACATCACAATGGACTTTGTGACCGGTTTACCAAGATCGCCAAGTGATAAAGATGCTATTTGGGTGATAGTGGACCGGCTTACAAAGGTGGCACATTTTCTTCCTTTCAGAGTAGGGTAATCTACAAAAAAGTTGGCAGAATTATATATACAGCAGATAGTCAGGCAGAATGGAGTCCCTGTCAGTATTGTGTCTGATAGAGACACCCACTTTATATCACATTTTTAGAAGAGCTTACATCATAGTTTGGGTACCAAGTTGAGATTTAGCACGGCTTACCATCCCCAGATGGACGGGCAATTAGAAAGAATAATTCAGACTTTGGAAGATATGTTGCGAGCTTGCACCCTAGATTTTGGAGGATCTTGGAAGAGCCACGTACACTTAGTCGAGTTCTCATACAACAACAGTTATCAAGCCAGTATACAGATGGCGCCATTTGAAGCTCTATATGGTAAGAAGTGTAGGTCGCCACTAGCATAGGATGATATCGGGGAGAGGAAGATGCTAGTCCCAGAAATGATTGTTCAGACAGTTGAAATGGTTAAGGGAATTAGAGAGCGACTTCGAGTTGTGCAGGATCGGCATCGTCATTGGGCGGACCAGCATCGTAGGCCGCTAGAGTTTTCTATTGGAGACTACGTGTTCTTACAGATCTCACCTACCCGTGGGGTCATTAGGTTTGGCGTTCGCGGGAAGTTGAGTCCGCGGTACGTGGGCCCATTTGCTATCCTTGATAGGAAAGGCGATATTGTTTTTCGTTTATCCCTTCCCCTTCGTTACGAGAGGTACATGACGTGTTTCATGTATCTAAGTTGCGTAGGTATGTATCGGACCCAAGCCACATCCTTGATCATTCTGAGCTGGTTGTTGGTACCAACCTAACTTACGAGGAACAGCCTGTGTCCATTTTGGACCGAAGAGAGAAGATACTCAAGAATCGAACAATTAGCCTTGTCCGGGTTGCTTGGGGTCATCACTCTTTAGGAGAGTCATTGTGGGAACGTGAGGATGATGTTCGATCACGGTATCCACACCTGTTTGACTCACAAGGTATATCTCTTTCTGTATACCTTGATTGTCTCAACTTCTCATGCTTGTCACCTTATGAGTAGAATTGCTTGATGTCGTAGAATGTTTAACATGGATATGTTACTTACTGTTAGCATTGTAGAATGATTGCTTACTCAAATTGTTTATACTTGGATTAGTTTAGCTCCGATGTTTCTATCCTGCTTGGATTTGAAATTTCGAGGACGGTATTTTTCTAAGGAGGGTAGAGATGTCACTCCCCATTCCCAGAATACGTATTTTAAATACATGTACTACTGGAATATATTTATTTAATATTTATCATGTATTATTCTGTATTTAATTCCTTTAATTTCCCGCTAATTATCTTTCTGCATTTTACTTTCTGCTTTGCTTTTGGGTTCGGCCCGAGTTGGTTTATTTTTCGGCCTTGGATGGTTCAATATGAACCCAGCTCCCCACCTACCACCACTCCTTCATTTAAAGCCCCATTCCCTTTCTCTCTCTTCATTACTTCACCATTATTCTTCTTCTTCCTCATAAACTCTCCCCCCACCTACCCAGCCGCATAGGCAAGTGCCAACCTGCTTCTTTATGGATCTCTATTTTTGCTATTCCATTGTCTTCCTCTTAAGATTCTTAGATACTTTAGTACTTAGAATTTTCAATTTTCATGGCTCACTTCATGTAGATCTAAGTTTAATGCATTTTCGGATTTTTTAGGTTTTGATCTAGCTAACTTTGTTATTTCTAAGTTTTAATGGTTTCATGTTGTAGAGAATTTCGTTCTACCCCATTTTGACCTATGGAAGTCCAGATTTGGACTTAGAATGAAGGATTTAGGGAGCTTGGAAGCAATGGGCTTCCATGGTTCTGTTCTTGAAAATTGGAGAAGAAGAACAGTTCTGGCCGAATAATTTCCTGGCCGCATGAGTTTTGCTAGCCGTATATGCATTTCCAGCCGCATGAACTCCTCAGCCACATAAACTTGGCCGTATGAGCATCTCGAGCCGCATAAGCGCGTGGATCTTGCAACCGTATGAACTTCTCGTGGCCGCATGAGACTATTTTGTTCCAGCCGCATGAAATCCTTTTGTTCAGCCGCATAAGAACCCAAGTTTCTCGAGCCGCATGGCTCTGCCGCATATTTTTGATCGCATAAGGCTTGTCATCTCTCAGCCGCATAAGCTTTGGTTTTACTCAACAGCATAAGCTTTGGTTTTACTCAGCCGCATAAGCTCTGGTTTTACTCAGCCGCATAAGCTCTGGTTTTACTCAGCCGTATAAGCTTTGGTTTTACTCAGCCGCATGGGATTTGTTTTACTCAGCTGCATGGGATTTGTTTTACTCAGCCGCATGGGATTTGTTATTCTGAGCCGCATAAGGATCAGACCCTGGCCGCATGAACTCGAGCCGCATAGGCCCGGTCTTCCATGTTGCCGTATGATATTTTAGTCGCATGGAGTTAGTTTCCCGAGCCGCATAGGGTCCCTATCCCCAGCCGCATAAACTTGTTATTTCTTAGCCGCATATGTATATTTTTTTTCTCAGCCGCATGAATCAATAAATTCCCGGCCACATGAACTCTAGGCCATAATGCCTTTGGGCTGATTTTTGTCCCGAGTTGACACAAATTAACATTGATTGTTATCTTGACATTAATTAGCATTGATAGTTATCTTGATTTATAATTGATCATGCGTTCCTAGTTGGAACTAAGAGATTGGCTAGTCGTCTTATTGAATTGAATGAATGAGACACGTTCATATTAACTATGAACTATTGTAATCGACTGGCTGATCCCGAATATTGGCATACAGGCACGTACAGGTTTCAATTTATTTATTTTTCTATGAAAGAAGCATGTGTACTTTATGGTCAAGACATAATTATTTTGTGGTTAGTTTTTATTGTTGCATTACGCTATGTAAGACCTACAACCTAACAGCACGGGTATCGTTGTAGAGTTGTGCATACCGTACCCCGTACAAAAGTACTCATTATGAATAACCATGATCCACGGCATGGAATTTCACTTAACATAGAGGCGATTAAGTTAAATAAAATAATGATTGCATGGAGATGATGGATTCCCGAGTTCTTACATGGCAGCCCTCTTTGGGACTATTAGTGCCCGACAGGCCGGCTGGTTCCCACAGATACTGTAAATCTGCCACACGGGCAGGGAGCGGTATCTGCTTATATTATTTATTGTATATTGTATATTGATGACGGGCGTCCCGCTGGGACTCGTCTAATTCATGATTGGCACAATTGATTGATTGGATAGACTAGCCTTGCTTGCACATAGTAAGAACTGAGAAATCCTTATTGCATAATTCCACGGTAACTTGGAACTCACAGTAGCAAGCCGTAGTAGTTGCATGGCCGTTTAAGTTGACTTGTTTGTGTATTGTACCTACTCTGTTAACTAACTGAGATGATCAGAATGTCAGGACATGACGGGCCAACTTCTGTCCTTGTTTGGTTGGGAGGTTGGTTCGAAGTGTCATGATATTATGTGAATCCCAGAGGCAAGCAGAGATCTATATATCATATTCTCTTATTACTGGCTTTAATTTCTCATCTCATGCTTCCTTGCGGTACTTGCTATTAGAGGTCTAACCTCTCTGGTTTTGCATGGCCAGATTTAGAGCCGGTTCCCGAGGACTCAGCTTACTTCCACCACCAAGATGGTCAATACTAGAGGGATGATCGCAAGAGGACTCGAGTGGGTTCCTTACTTCTCCGCTCGTTTTGTTATTTACTTTATACTTGCCGTTTGGCACCGACATGTTAGTCGGATTATCTTGTAATTACTTTTGCATAATTGTAACTAAGGTCAGGCTACAGCTGATAAACAATTGTGTATACTTTGCTACATCATCTGGCTATATTTTGTAAAGCCAGACATCAAGAACATTTTGACTGAACGTTTGGGACGCCTTACTGCTTTATCTTACATGTTCTCTATTTCTGTTTCTTGTTTGAATAATTGAAATAATAGATGGGAAGTGACCATAGTGAGACTTTTATGTAGTATGTACCCCCTTGTCTTTTAGACAACATTGATCATATTATACGGTATTCATCTACCCGTAATACATAGCTGGCTGAGTCATTCCTCCGCTTTCTAGTATTCTGGTTCTGGGGCGTGACAAGGTTTTAGTGGTGGCCCATGCAGGTCAATTTCAGACTTGTGGGGGTATTTTAATTTATAGGATGTCTCAATCACACATGTTCTTCCTTGATATCATGATTCGTTGTTCTCAACCTTAGCTTGACATTCTAATATCCTTCGACTTCATTGATCCTTCATGTCCGGTCGTTTGATTGCTCTCTTGTCCCTTTCCTTAGGAGCACCTCGTCCGCATCTGTCAGAACTGGACAACAACAACCAGGGCAACATGGACAACCTGACCGTGTTGGTCAGCAACAAGGGCCAATACAACCTCAAGAGACTATCCAAGAAGAAGTGATAGTGAACCCGCAGCTGGACCGCAATATCCGAAGGTTCCAGCACCGCCTATAGTTCCACCTACCCCTGTAGAAGTGGACACACCGGCCCTTCTGGAGATCATGAGAGGGATGATGGCTACTCAGCAACATCAGATGTTAGTCCAGCAGCGCATGCACGCTCTGTTGTAGGAGCAGAACGTACTACTCAACCAAGGGTTGCAGATGACTTTGGAGAGAGGGGCGAGGCCAGATTCAGGAGCATCAACCAAATTTTGCAAGTACAACTCCCGTCGTTTCGAGGGCACGGAAGAAGCCATCTCAGCAGATGCATGGCTTAAGGACATTGAGGCTATTTTGACAGCAGCTAAGGTATCAACAGAAGAACATGTGGATCAAATAAAGTTGTTACTTCAGGATCTCGTACGTTATTGGTGGGAATCAGAGGAAGTAGGCATCAGACGTCATGTTGTTTGGGACAATTTTACTGTAAGATTCAAGACGAAGTACTATGGAGTTGTGGCACAGCTTGAGCTACAACAGAAGTTTATCAGCCTCAAGCAGGCTGGCAAGACAGTAGATGCTTATGCAGCGGAGTTCTACAGATTGAGTAGGTTCGTCCCAGAGATGGTAGCAACGGAGAGCCAGAGGGCTATGAGGTTCCAGCAAGGGTTTTATCTAGAACTCTTGTAATTGATAGAGGGACACAATTACCAGACTTTTGATGAGGTATTGACGGCAACCCGAAGGCATGAGATCACCATTCAGAGGATCACGACAAGGACTGGAGGTCAGAAGAGATCCCACAGTCAGATTAAAGGAGGTGGGGGAGCAGCGCCCTGAACAACAACACCATCTCCTGACATTCGCATTCATGATGTGGCAATACGAGGGCCAGCACCACCACCTAAGCAGCAGCAACATCAACAGAGGAAGAACCAGCAACCCCCAGCGGGCTGCACTTATTGTGGGAAGGTAGGGCATACTAGAGATGTGTGTCGGACATTGAACGGATAATGTTTGATATGTGGAAGTCCAGATCATCGGGTTTCCACCTGTCCTATGAATTCGAGGTCAGGATTACAGGTACAACAATTTCCTGCTCTGCCAGCACCAGGGGCAGGCCAGTATCGAGGGCCAGCGGTAGCAGTGAGACCGTTGGCACAGCGCCCGTTCATGACGCAGGCTCAGATGTTTCGGCAAGCAGGGACCGCTGATGCAGCAACACCAGCATAGGCCATCCCAGCATCATCAAGGCAGGGGCCAGCAACAGCACCAGGCTAGGCCGCAGCATGGGAATCAATAAGGAGGTCGAGGGCAGGCATTCAATCTGTCCTTGGAAGAGGCATTAACATCGAAAGATGTTGTGGCAGGTAACATTCTCGTCGCCTCATATCCCGCAGTAGCATTGCTTGATTCGGGAGCATCACACTCATTTATATCTGTATAATTTGCGACACGGCTAGGAATGGAGTTCGAGGCATTGCCAGGGAGGTTGAATATACTCACTGGTAGTGGGCTCGTAGGAGTTAATAAAGTTATTCTAGTATGTAGCGTTATAGTTTGTGGGCATTTCTTACCCGCCCGGTTGATAGAATTTCCTGTTGGAAATTTTGACGTTATCTTAGGCATGGACTGGCTGAAAGACAGTCATGCGATAATAGATTGTCGTAGAGGGAGTGTATCTTTTGATATTCCAGGCATGAACCGGTTCACCTTAGTCAGATCAGTGGAAACTCAACAAGAGCAGGGAGTAGTAACGACAATGGAGGAAGTTCCAGTTCCGAAGGTAGTTGAAGAGTTTCTAGACGTATTTCCTGAAGAACTTCCCGGTCTGCTACCGGTTAGAGATATTGAGTTCAGCATAGAATTGGCACCCGGGACTAAACCGATATCAGATCGAGTTTACAGAATGGCGCATTCAGAGCAGGCCAAGATATATCAACACATAGAAGAATTGAAGGAGAAGAAGTTCATCTAAACTAGCATATCACCATGGACAGCACCAGTGGTACTTGTGGAAAAGAAGGATGGATCATCCAGATTGTACATTGACTACAGGAAGCTTAACGAGGCAATAGTAAAGAACAAGTACCATTACCCAGGATCGACGACTTATTTGATCAGTTGAGCAGGGCTAGAGTTTTCTCAAGATAGATCTTGTTCAGGGTATCATCAAGGAGGGTCCGGAAGGAAGATATTTCAAGACACATTCAGGTCGAAGTATGGGCATTACAAATTCTTCGTAATGCCGTTTGGTTTGATCATGCCCCAGCAATATTTATGGATTTGATGAACCGCATCTTTATGTCATACTTAGATCAATTTGTCGTTGTGTTTCTTGATGACATTCTCGTATACTCTGCTAGTGAAAAAGAACATAAAGACCACCTCGGAAGTGTTACAGGTTCTGAGAGAGAACAAGTTGTATGCCAAGCTCAGCAAGTGTAGTTCTGACGGATCATATTTCATTTTTGGGTCACATTATATCAGGAGCTGGAGTAGCAGTAGATCCCAAGAAGGTAAAAGCCGTAGAGAGTTGGCCAGTACCTAAGACCGTAGCAGATGTACGGAGTTTCTTGGGATTGGCAGGATATTACAGAAGGTTCGTATCAGATTTTGCAAGGCTTTCAGCACCCATGACCCGCTTGACACGAAGGATGTGCCATTCGTCTGGTCGGCAGAATGTCAGACATCATTTGAGACTTTGAAGCAGAAGTTGATATCAGCACCTATTCTTACATTGCCAGTTGGACCCGGAGGTTTCGCTGTATATTATGATGCGTCAGGAAAGGAACTTGGGTGCGTCCTCATGCAGCATGGAAGGTGATAGCGTATGCATCTAGGCAACTTAGGGACCACGAGAAGAATTATCCAACCCATGACCTGGAGTTGGCGGTAGTAGTATTCGCCTTAAAGCTATGGAGGCATTACTTATATGGTGATCGAGTGGACATGTACACGGACCACAAAGTCTAAAGTACATCTTTACTCAGAAGAAACTGAACATGAGACAAAGAAGATGGTTGGAATTGATCAGGGATTATGACGTGGAGCTTCAGTATCATCCAGGTAAGGCTAATGTGGTAGCAGACACTCTCAACAATAGAGGCGGCGCATTTATGTTGACAACACAGAAGCACATCTTAGAAGACCTTCAGGAGATGGGCATCGAAGTTATACTTTCTAGGGATATAGGGATTCTGGCGAGTCTACAAGTTCAATCCGACTTGGTAGACAGGATCAAGGCAGCTCAGGCACAGGACCCAAGGATTCAGAAGCTTAGGGCAGAATATGAGTCAGGACTCAGAAAAGAGATGCAAATTCACAAAGATGGTACACTTAGATTTGGATCACGTCTATGTGTGCCTAGTGGAGATATCAGACAGGAGGTTATGACAGAAGCTCACAGTTCTCAGTATTCTATACATCCTGGAGGGACCAAGATGTACCAAGATATCAAGCAACACTTCTGGTGGAACAGGATGAAGAGGGAGATAGCTAGATTCGTTTTCCATTGCTTGATATGTCAGCAGGTGAAGGCCGAACAGCAGAGGTCAGCTGGATTATTGTAACCGCTTCCTATTCCAAAATGGAAGTGGGAACACATCACAATGGACTTTGTGATCGGTTTACCAAGATCGCCAAGTGGTAAAGATGCTATTTGGGTGTAGTGGACCGGCTTACAAAGGTGGCACATTTTCTTCCTTTCAGAGTAGGGCAATCTACATAAAAGTTGGCAGAATTATATATGCAGCAGATAGTCAGGCAGCATGGAGTCCCTGTCAGTATTGTGTCCGATAAAGACCCGCTTTACATCACATTTTGGAAGAGCTTACATCATAGTCTGGGTACCAAGTTGAGATTTAGCATAGCTTACCATCCCAGACGGACGGGCAATCAGAAAAAAATTCAGACTTTAGAAGATATGTTACGAGCTTGCACCCTAGATTTTGGAGATCTTGGGAGAGCCACCTACACTTAGTCGAGTTCTCAACAACAACAGTTATCAAGCCAGTATCAGATGGCGCCATTTGAAGCTCTATATGGTAAGAAGTACAGGTCGCCACTAGCATGAGATGATATCGGGAAGAAGAAGATGCTAGGCCCATAAATGATTTTTCAGACAGTTGAAGTGGTTAAGGGAAATTAGAGAGCGACTTTGAGTTACGCAGGATCGGCATCGTCATTGGGAAGACCAGTATCGTAGGCCGCTAGAGTTTTCTGTTGGGGACCACGTGTTCTTGTGGATTTCACCTAACCGTGGGGTCATTAGGTTTGGCGTTCGCGGGAAGTTGAGTCCACGGTATGTGGGCCCATTTGCTATCCTTGATAGGATAGGCGATGTTGCTTATCGTTTATCCCTTCCACCTTCGTTACAAGAGGTGCATGATGTATTTCATGTATCTCAGTTGCGTAGGTACGTATCGGACCCAAGCCATATCCTTGATCATTCTGAGCTGGTTGTTGGTACCAACCTAACTTACGAGGAACAGCCTGTGTCCTTTTGGACCGAAGAGAGAAGATACTCAAGAACCGAACAATTAGCCTTGTCCGGGTTGCTTGGTGTCATCACTCTTTAGGGGAGTCAACGTGGGAATGTGAGGATGATATCCGATCACGGTATCCGTACCTGTTTGACTCACAAGGTATATCTCTTTCTGTATACCTTGATTGTCTCAACTTCTCATGCTTGTCACCTTATGAGTAGAATTGCTTGATGTCATAGAATGTTCAACAAGGATATGTTACTTACTGTTAGCATTATAGAATGATTGCTTACTCAAATTGTTTATACTTGGATTAGTTTAGCTCCGATGTTTCTATCCTGCTTGGATTTGAAATTCTGAGGACGGAATTTTTCTAAGGAGGGTAGAGATGTCACTCCCCGTTCCCAGAATACGTATTTTAAATACATGTACTGCTGGAATATATTATTTAATATTTATCATGTATTATTCTGTATTTAATTCTTTTAATTTCCTGCTAATTATCTTTCTGTATTTTACTTTCTGCTTTACTTTTGGGTTCCGCCCGAGTTGGTTTATTTTCCAGCCTTGGATGGTTCAACATGAACCCAGCTCCCCACCTACCACCACTTATTCATTTAAATCCCTATTCCCTTTCTCTCTCTTCATTACTTCACCATTACTCTTCTTCTTCCTCATAAACTCTCCCCCCACCTACCCAGCCGCATAGGCAAGTGTCAACTTGCTTCTTTATGGATCTCCATTTTTGCTGTTTCATTGTCTTCCTCTTAAGATTCTTAGATACTTTAGTACTTAGCATTTTCAATTTCCATGGCTCACTTCATGTAGATCTAAGTTTAATGCATTTTTGGATTTCTTAGGTTTTGATCTAGCTAATTTTGTTATTTCTAAGTTTTGATGGTTCCATGTTGTAGAGAATTTCATTCTACCCCATTTTGACCAATGGAAGTCCAGATTTGGGCTTAGAATGAAGGATTTAGGGAGCTTGGAAGCGATGGGCTTCCATGGTTCTGTTCTTGAAAATTGGAGAAGAAGAACAGTTCTGGCCGAATAATTTTCTGGCCGCATGAGTTTTTCTGGCCGCATATGCATTTCCAGCCGCATGAACTCCTCAGCCACATAAACTTGGCCGCATGAGCATCCCGAGCCCCATAAGCGCGTGGATCTTGCAACTGCATGAACTTCTCGTGGCCGCATGAGACTATTTCGTTCAGCCACATGAAATCCTTTTGTTCAGCTGCATAAGAACCCAAGTTTCTCGAGCCGCATGGCTCTGCCGCCTATTTTTGACCGCATAAGGCTTGTCATCTCTCAGCCGCATAAGCTTTGGTTTTACTCAGCCGCATAAGCTTTGGTTTTACTTAGCCGCATGGGATTTGTTTTACTCAGCCGCATGGGATTTGTTATTCTGAGCCGCATAAGGATCAGACCTTGGCCGCATGAACTCGAGCCGCATAGGCCCGGTCTTTCATGTTACCGTATGATATTTTAGCCGCATGGAGTTAGTTTCCCGAGCCGCATAGGGTCCCTATCTCTAGCCGCATAAACTTGTTATTTCTTAGCTGCATATGCATATTTTTTTTTCTCAGCCGCAATGAATCAATAAATTCCGGGCCTCATAAACTCTAGGCCATAATGCCTTTGGGCTAATTTTTGTCCCGTGTTGACATAAATTAACATTGATTGTTATCTTGACATTAATTAGCATTGATGGTTATCTTGATTTATAATTGATCATGCGTTCCTAGTTGGAACTAAGAGACTAGCTAGTCGTCTTATTGAATTGAATGAATGAGACACGTTCATATTAACTATGAACTATTGTAATCGACTGGCTGATCCCGAATATTGGCATACATGCACGTGCAGATTTCAATTTATTTATTTTTCTACGAAAGCAGCATGTGTACTTTATGGTCAATGCATGATTATTCCGTGGTTAGTTTTGATTGTTGTATTACGCTATGTAAGACCTACAACCTAACCGCACGGGTATCGTTGTAGAGTTGTGCATACCGTACCCCATACAAAAGTACTCACTATGAATGACCATGATCTACCGTATGGAATTTCACTTAACATAGAGGCGATTAAGTTAAATAAAATAATGATTGCATGGAGAGGATGGATTCCCGAGTTCTTACATGGCAGCCTTCTTTGGAACTATTAGTGCCCGACAGGCCGGCTGGTTCCTACAGATACTGTAAATCTGCCACACGGACAGGAGCGGTATCTGTATATTATTATTGTATTTATATATTGATGATGGGCGTCCCGCTGGACTCGTCTAATTCATGATTGGCACAATTGATTGATTCGATAGACTATTGCTTGCACATAGTAAGAACTGAGGAATCCTTATTGCATATTCCAGGGTAACTTGGAACTCACAGTAGCAAGCCGTAGTAGTTGCATGGCCGTTTAAGTTGACTTGTTTGTGTATTGTACCTACTCTGTTAACTAACTGAGATGATCAGAATGTCAGGACATGACGGGCCAACTTCTGTCCTTGTTTGGTTGGGAGGTTGGTTCGAAGTGTCGTGATGTTATGTGAATGCCAGTGGCAAGCAGAGATCTATATATCATATTCTCTTATTACTGGTTTTAATTTCTCATATCGTGCTTCCTTACGGTACTTGCTATTAGAGGTCTAGCCTCTCTGGTTTTGCATGGCCAGATTTAGAGCCGGTTCCCGAGGACTCAGCTTACTTTCACCTCCAAGATTGTCAATACTAGAGGGATGATCGCAGGGGAACTCGAGTGGGTTCCTTATTCCGGCTCGTTTTGTTATTTACTTTATACTTGCCGTTTGGCATCGACATTTAGTCGGATTATCTTGTAATTACTTTTGCATAATTGTAACTAAAGTCAGGCTGCAGCTGATAAATAATTGTGTATACTTTGCTACATCATCGGCTATGTTTTGTAAAGCCAGACATCAAGAACTTTTGACTGAGCATTTGGGACGCCTTACTGCTTTATCTTACATGTTCTTTTTCTGTTTCTTATTTGAATGATTGAGACAATAGATGGGAAGTGACCATAGTGAGACTTTCATGTAGTATGCACCCCTTGTCTTTTAGACAGCATTGATCGTATTATACGGTATTCATCTACCCATAATACGTAGCTGGCTGAATCATTCCCCCGCTCTCCAGTATTCTGGTTATGGGGCATGACACCTCCATCTTGGCAAGCTCGGAGCAAGGCTGACCAAGCTCACCCCTTCCCAGGCCGAGTACATCAGCGTGCCGGCAGAGGGTCCTTACAAGCCTCCTCACTACAGGTACTAGACTGCTTTAGAGGAAGAGAGCACAAGAGGCGATGTCAGTATTAAGATTGGAAAAATTATGTTGAGACATCCTTGGCTATCCTAGCTTACCTATCCTCTTTGCCCCTTTTGCTGCCAAATTATTAGGATGTTTGTGTAGGAACGAAATCGTAAAGCAGAATACTCTAGCGGGGTGGTGAATAGAGTTGGCAGCGGAATAATGCTAATTAAAAATTGTTAGCATCAAGATCACAGAATAATAATAATCACAACTAAATAATGTAAAGGCAGAGATAAGAAAGCAAACGTAAAGACAACGATGTATACTGGTTTTCCTCTGTTGAGGACTAGTCTAGTCGGTAGAACTCTTGCTACCAGTTGAATCCACTATTGGCAAAACCGTAAGTTTTCTTACGAAGTCCTTGCAACTTCTTCAACGCGAGCTTTGATACGAAGAACTCGTCCAACTTCAATTGTAAAGAGGTATTCTTCTATCAAGCCTTCCGATTACAATCACTCAAAAACTTCTAAACGTATCGCACTGGCAATCGACTAGAGGATTGTAACTGGCTTGGGATCTAAAAATTAAAGCTCGAGAAAAACTCTTTAGAAGACTGAAAGCTTTAAGTAGAGAGAAGATTGAAAGTGAATGAGTGAGTTAAAATGATCGAAATCCATCTCTATTTATAGGAGTTCCAAAGACAGAATTCTGGTAGAATTCGGGCAGAATTCGGGCAGAACTCGATGAGCAAATCTCAGTCAAATCCGTAACTGCAGGAGGACCAAGTTCCAAGGAATTCAAAAACAAAACAGCCACTAACCGAACTCTGGCCGAGTTCTGTCAGGGTTAGGGTTTTTTAAAATAGATTTTGGGAATTTTGAAAACCTTTTTGGAGCTTTTGTAAATACGAATGTTTTTCAAAACTAAGGACATTTTTAAAAATATTTTGAAATCATTTTGGAATAGCCTATTTGCCAGTACGACTCGGTGTACATTTATTTTTAGACTCAATAAATAAAAGATTACATTGCTCAAAGAAATACAGACTCGAACAGGCAAACAACGTTTCGGTCTTGAGCTGAGTAGATAGCCGTTCTTGATCATGTCAAAGAGTCCGAGATGTCCTGATTAGCTCCATATATCGAGACAAAGTTTGTCAATTATTAAAATCAGTTTGACCATATGACCAATGGGCCAACAATCTTCCCCATTTTGATAATTGACAAACTATGAATGATATAACATCTTTTGAGATAAGATACCACAAAAATTGTTAAAAATTGTTCAATCCCTGTATTATTCTCAAAAAAATGTTAGATACTTTTTCTTCCCCATTGTCACTTAGCAAAATAATTATGAAGAAATAGGCTCTCCCGCAATTAATGCATAAGCTACAACAGTGAAGAATATACAAGACATAACAGAGAAGTAGTTCACAGGCAGTTTATAATATAGAAGCAGATAAAGATGCTTATAAAGAATAAATAAGCTGATATGAAAGATAAACTACGCATCCCTTAAAAATAAAATGATGTTCAAGAGACATCAAGAAATATCCAGTACAAGTCCTCAAAAGAAATGAACATAAAACTAGAAAGAAAGAAACTTGGAATGTCGGAGCATTTCCAAGTGTACAGTAGACAATAACTAAATCTCAAAATCAGCTAATATATCATCATCATATCTCCTCGTCATCATCATCATCATCAGCATGACCGGCATGTCCAGAAGGACCAGCTCCAGAAGTACCAGCGCTAGAAGGGTGAGGAGGGGCGCCAGCGTAAAACTCACCGACAAAGTCTCGAGGAGGGGCACGATCAGAACGATACCAATCATATGCGTTACCGGGCTGAAAGTAGGCATGAACAGCCTCATCCTCACAGCGGTAACCAGAAAAGGCTTGATCTCTAGGAATAAAACCGGCAGAATGTCCAGTCTGAGCAAATCGGAGATCAATTAGAGAATTTGCTATCGTCTGATAACGAGTGACATCGTGGAACTCACGTTCGCGGGCCATATCCGTCATCGAAATGTGCAAATCAGAAAGATGCTGGTGTATGCCTTCAAAGGTCATGGCATACTGCTGAGTAGGTGGAGGAGGTGGAGCAGTAGGAGGAGTAGCAGCAGTCATACTATAACGAAATAGCTTAAGAACTTGGGCTCAGGGTCTTAAGTACAAGTTGACAGATCAATATCAAAACGCTGGAAGATGCGTGGGAGAATCATCGCATAAGAGAGATTTCTATCTCTTGCACGACAACGTCCCATCATCTGGATAATAGTCTTAGGGGAGAAAAATGAATCCCCTTAAGAATATGATACATAGCAGACAGCTCAAGTGATGTGACATCATCCTTTGAAGTAGACTTCAGAAGGAGATGGAGTAGATGATGCGATGCAATTCATAATTAAACAAGTTCAAGTTATTTGCCTTGAACTTTCCAGAGCGAACTCGATCAGGGGCACAGAGTTCACCTTTGAAACTAGCAAGTATCGTGCCGTCGGGAAAATCAAATTCAGTGATATCATCAAGCGGTGCACCTTCGTTAGAAATACCAAGGATTTTCGCTAAGAGGACATCATTGAACTCGATATCTAGTCCGCCAACACGAGTTACGTCAAACGTGTTTAGTACGATATTGCAATAGAAAAGTCTAATGGCATTAGTAGCTACTGGGAAACAAAGTTTAACAAAGTATTGTAACCCTAATGCCTCAAAATAAGGGCGGTGTTCTGGAAACATAGTCCATTTGATAGGAGCGCCTGTGCATATAGATCTCATAGAAAAGTCTCCATACCACAGAAGGGCTTGATCTAGGGTTTGAAAATAAAACCCATTGAACGTGCCATCGCTCGATTGAACTGGTGAAAAGAGGGAATTCGTGGGTGGATTTGAAGATGATCCTTCCTCACTAGGATTGGTCGTCTTCTTCCTCTTGAAGGGGTTGAATCCCTTAGGCAGCATTGTGCAAATAAAGTAAATATGCGCGAATTTGAAAGGAGGAAAAATACAGAGTTATACCACCCGAGATTCAAGTATGCTGTAGAGGACAACGATCTCCGCACGAATCCAAAATTTGGATGGATTTACCATGTAGTGGAGGAAACGAAGTGGTGTAGAACTAGGGTTTGGAGAGCTTCGCGCGCTGCTGTTGCTGTGAAGGTTGTTTTAGAAGCAATAAGAAGAAGAGGCTCTCGGGTTCTGGTTGTATAACCAGGTACCACTAACCGAATTCGGGCCGAATTTGGTCCGAACTCTGGCCGAATTCGCCTGGGGGTTCTGTTAGTTGGTTTGGGCCATTTTCTTTTCATTGACTCATTTCAAAAATTTAATTCAAAGATTAGTAATTTCAACCTTCAATTAATATAATTAATATTATTTTATAGATTAAATATCGTTACAAGCGACTGTCTCAGATTAGCTATAGGAGTACTGTCCCAACTGGCGGAGGTTTACCGGGAACTCTTAAGTACCGCTTCGCTTCAACCGTAGTTGTGGTGACAGACAGACTCTTTATTGGCTTGTCTCTAACACAGTTTTTGCGTATTGAAAATAATCATAAAATAAAATTAATTAACATTATTGACGTCCAAAATTCCTAATTCTCGACGTAAATAATTAAAACGATCTTCTGCTAGAGGTTTTGTGAAGATGTCAGCTAATTGATTTTCAGTGTCTATGTATATAAGGTCAATATCTCCATTCTGATGATGATCTAAGAAAATGATGTCTAATCTCGATATGCTTAGTACGAGAGTGACATACTAGATTCTTAGTCAAATTAATTGTGCTCGTGTTGTCACAGAAAATAGGAATTGTGTGAACAATAAATCATAGTCTTCTAAGGTTTGTTTCATCCACAAAATCTGAGCACAACAACGTCCTGCGGTGATATACTCAGCCTCTGTTATTGATAGGGCTACAGAATTTTGCTTTTTACTAAACCATGAGACTAAAGCCTTGCCTAAGAAATGACATGTCCGCTGGTACTTTTTCTATCAACTTTGCATCCAGCAAAATCTGCATCCGAGTAACCAATAAGGTCAAAGACTTGGTTTTGGGATACCATAAGCCAACAGAAGAAGTGCCTTTAAGGTATCGAAAGATACGCTTAACTGCGCACAGATGTGATTCCTTTGGATTAGCTTGAAAACATGCACAAGTAAACACTAAACATAATATCTGACGACTAGCAGTTAAATAAGTAAACTACCGATCATACCTCGATACTTACGTGTATCGACGGCTTGCCTTGTTCATCAATATCAAGCTTTGTTGAAGTTCCATTAGAGTGCCAATAGGTTTGACATTGTCCAGATCAAACTTCTTTAGCAATCTTTTGTGTACTTGGCTTGATTTATGAATGTCCCATTGTCAGTTTGTTTGATTTGCAGTCCGAAAAGAATTTCAGCTCTCCCATCATGCTCATCTCAAACTCATTCTGCATACACTTAGAGAATTCTTGACAAAGAGATTCATCAGTAGATCCAAATATAATATCATCAACATAGACTTGTATTAAGAGAAGCTTGCCATTAAAAGACTTAATAAAAAGTGTAGTGTCAACCTTGCCCTTTGAAAAACCGTTGTCAAGTAGGAAAGAGCTTAGACGATCATACCAATCACGAGGGGCTTGTTTTAAATCGTATAAAGCTTTCTTCAACTTGAAAACATGATCAGGGTTTTTAAAATCTGTGAAACCTGGAGGTTGTGCTACAAAAACTTCTTCTTTTATAAAACTATTTAAAAATGCACTCTTGACATCCATTTGAAATAATTTGAAATTATAAAAACATGCAAATGCACATAACATGTGAATGGATTCTAATCTCGCAACTGGGGCATAAGTCTCATCGTAGTCGATACCTTCTTCCTGATTGTATCCTTGAGCTACGAGTCGAGCCTTATTACGAGTCACTAAACCATTCTCGTTCAGTTTATTTCGGAATACCCATCGGGTGCCAATGACCGGATGATCAATAGGCTTGGAACAAGTTCCCAAACTTGATTCCGTTCAAATTGGTTTAATTCCTCTTGCATAGCATCTATCCAAAAATTATCACTACATGCTTCATCAATAGTTTTGGGTTCTAGCTGTGAAATGAATGCAACACTAGAAACAATATCTCTACTGGATGTACGAGTACTTACACCTTTGGTAATATCACCAATTACCAAATCTTTGGATGATCAGCCATAAATTTCAATCTTTTAGGCAGACTCCGAAGGTAGCTGCTTCCGGGTTCTTCTCTTGGAGAATCAGCTGGTGTTGGTAGAGAATCAGCTGTTGTTGAGCTTGGTAGTTAGATCTTCGTCATTGTCATCGATAGTCATTTGATTCAATTCATCAAAGGTGACGTTATTGATTCTTCGATGATAGTTCGTTTGTTGAAGACTCTGTATCCTTTGCTCTTGGCCGCATAACCTAAAAATATACCTTCATCGGCCTTTTCGTCAAACTTTCCAAATTATCTTTTGTTAGAATAAAGCATTTACAACCAAATATTCTAAAAATGAAACTGATGGAATTCTATCAAACCATAACTCAAATGGAGTCTTCTTCGATTTGGGTCGAATTAGAACTCTATTGAGAACAAAACAAGCTGTATTGACAGCTTCAGCCCAGAAATATTTGGGTAGACTAAACTGGTTTAACATTACTCTGGCCATTTCGATAGAGTTCTGTTTACGTTCCACAACTCCATTTTGTTGTGGAGTCCTAGGCAGGAGAATATGTACAAAACCGTGTGTCACAAAATTGCTCAAACTCTGCATTCTCGAATTCGCCTCCATGATCGCTTCTAATACGAGTGATCATGTAACCTTTTTATTATGTACTTTCTTACAAAAGGCGACAAATTCGGATAATGCATCATTCTTACGTATCAAAAAGTATACCCACGTGTATCTAGAGTAATCATCTACAATTACAAAAGCATATAACTTACCTCCGAGGCTAGCAACTCTGCTGGGACCAATAAGTCCATATGTAGCAATTATAGAGGTCTAGTAGTACATACTGCATTTACTGACTTGAATATGGATCTGGTAGCTTTGTTCTTTTCATATTGGCTGCATACCGAATCCTTCTTGAATGTTATGTTCGATAAACCGCGTACTAGCTTCTTCGTGGATAATCTTGAGATTGTGTCCATATTTGCGTGACCGAGTCTCATATGCCACAGATGACCCTCATCACTTTTAGCCATTAAGCATCTACCTGAAATGTTGGTTTCTTCCAACAAATAGAAAACATATATGTTGTCTTCCCTGATACCTTCAAAGATAGTACTACCAGTTGAGCTATCAACTATAGTACATTTGTCTTTGCCAAAGTTGATGCCATAACCATGATCAGCTAAATGACTTATGCTGAGTAGATTATGTTTCAACTCGGTAACCAGACAGACATCCTTAATCACAGGATAGGGAGATTTACCAACATCACCGATACCAATGATATACCCTTTCAAGTTATTACCGAAGGAGACATAACCTTCCTTCTTCTTCTTCGACAGTGTTGCAAATAATGTAGCGTCACCGGTCATATGCCGTAAACAACCGCTGTCGAGGATCCATTTGCTTTCAGCATGTGAAAGGTGTTCCACCTACAAAACAATTTGCAGATAAAACTTTTGGTACCCATTTCTTGTAGGGTCCTGAAATGTTAGCTTTTGGTATCCATGCATAAATATTTAAATCAACAAGCTTTCTGATTCTACATGCAGAAGAAATATGACCAGTGTGGCCACAATAATGACATTGTGCATGTTTAGTGTTGAAAGCTGAGTGATGTGCATGGTTGGTAGGTTTAGGTTTTTCTAGTATAGAAGAAAGCATACCTATAATCCTGTTTGGGCTTAACCTTTTGGGGTAAAGGTTTGATATGGTTAGGTCTGATAGTGTTTGGTTTGGGAATGTTCCGATTATTCGGAAAGTGACATGTGTTAGGGTAGGAAGCAACAGTCTCAGGCTATTTTCCTAACCTAATTTCCAATCTTTTGGAAGTATCATACAACATAGTATAGTCAGAAGTGAGTGCTTCCATTCTGACTTGTGCACATTGAAGACTTTTCTTCTCTTTAGAAAGTTCTTCTTTCAGTTGGTCAATAACC
>JANAVB010016400.1:2414860-2427360 GCA_029216955.1 Iris pallida | reverse complement strand
GCCTTTCTGAATCTGTCAAACCAGGCTCGAAGAGTTTGCTTGAGCCCGTATAGTGACTTCTTTAGTTTACACACTTTACCATGCGACGTCCTCCGTCTGATTCTGTCGCGTAGTACCCTGGCGGGGGTTCCATGTATACTTATTCTTGCAAGTCCCCATGGAGAAAGGCATTCTTCATATCTAATTGATATAGCTTCCACCCATAGTTTGCTGTAATGGAAACCAGAGTTCTTACGTGCTCATCTTGCTACTGAGGCAAACGTCTCATAGTCGATGCATTATGATTGTGTGTATCTTTTGCAACCAATCTCGTCTTATACCGCTCTGCTTTTCCTTCTGGAGTCTCCTTCACTGTGTACACCTATTTGTACCCTACAGCTTTCTTTCTTTTGGGTAATGGAACCAGCTCCCATGTCTTATTTTTCTCTAGTGCCCCAAGTTCTTCCATCATTGCGTCTTTCCACCTTGGATATTTCTTTGTCCTGCCAACACTTGGGCAAAGAAGTAGATTCTAGCGATGAAATGAAGGCTCGATATTTCGGAGAAATGTTAGAATAAGACAAGAAGTTGACAATGTCATGTTCGTAATCATCATACCGACAAGGAGCCTTATCCGTATTGATGTGAGAAGATCTCCTTAAGGGAGCAATAGGTGGTGGAGAGATCATACCATTCGAGTCGGAGATATCCGCATCAGAATCAGAGTGATTCAGTACGGGGGCACACATCTTCAAGAGTTGGGCAGCAGTAGACGAGGGACTTGGTACAGTAGGCACTGGGCAGGGACTTAGTACAATAGGCACTGAGCACAGTACTGGACTTCTGCAGCTCTTTTTTCCTTGTTTGTTTCTCCTCCTGCGTAATATGTATCTTCTTCTTTATTCTCCGTATCGGACTCACTGCTCTCGCCTCCTTTTATCCAATTTTCCACGACGGGCACGGGACTGATTCGACTACCACTTTTGGACTTAGTATCTCCCCCTCACGTCTAACACCCGCTGTGTTAGATGTGTCACCAAACGCTGAACCTTCATCCGAACCATAGTATGGTTCCTGCTCTCTGAATGTAACGTCCATGCATACAAACAACTTCCGCTCAACTGGGCTCCAATATGCATATCCCTTCTGAGTTGCCGTGTACCCGACAAAGACACTTAACCACTCTAGGATCCAGTTTGCCAACTCCTGGCCTATTATCTTGGATAAAACACACATACCCAAATACTTTCGGTGTAGAACAGTGTACGTTGTTGCACCAGTAAGCATCTCCATCGGTGTCTTCCAGTCCAATACCTGGGATGGCATTCTGTTGATGAGATAAGAGGCCGTCAATACAGCCTGCACCCATAAGTATTCGGGACATTCATAGCCAGCATCATCGTCCGTGCGACCTCCAGCAGGTGCCTGTTCTTCCGTTCGGCCACACCATTTTGTGCCGGTGTATAGGCACATAAAGTTTGATGTAGTATTCCATGAGTGGATAAATACTCAACAACCCTCTTATTAGTATACTTCGTCCCATTGTCAGACCGTAGACACTTAATTTTGGCGGTATAGTTTCCACCCAGCGATAAAAATCCCGAAAAGCCTCAAAGACGTCACTTTTATTCTTTATAAGGTAGACCCATGTCACGCGGGTATAACAGTCATAAAAGTGACGAACCATCGAAAATCGTTAATATCGGTTGTAGGACAAGGGCCCCATACATCCGAATGTATCATATCGAATGCAGCTGAACTCTTATTCCCCGAGCTCACATACGTACTTCTGGTATTTTCCTAGCATGCATTACAAAATAACTTCTCTTATTAGCCCTTTGATATAAGGACGGATATATTCGACTAATAACTTTGAAGAAAGAATGCCCGACACGCTGGTGGTGGAGGAGCAATTCGTCTTCTACACTACGATATGAAGCGTCTGGTTGTACGCCAGCAACTAGAGATGCCAATGCTTTGTCCAGTCCGGTCCTGTCTAAGTAACATAGCCCTTATGCCATGTGCCAGTCCCGAGTCGTCGTCCTGTCCCCTTCTTCTGAAAAGTTACCTTAGGAATGTCAAAGGAAACAAAACAGCTTAGATCTAGGATAATGGCACTAATAGATATAAGATTGACAGGAAAAGATGGAACATGTAAGACATTGGTGAGAGTGATGGAAGGGGTGCATACGACATGCCTTTACCCATTACAGGTCTGGAGGTACATCAGCAGTCTGAATGCTCTCCGACGTCGGTAGGTGAATATAGTCATGAAACTCACCGCGGGACCCCGTGTCATGGCGAGATGCCCCAGAGTCCATAATCCAACCTAGCTGATGGACAGATACAAGAGCACGCACAGGTAAACCTATGCTGGTCTGGGCAAAACAAGTGATGTGATCCTCCGAGGTAGGACGCCCCTGGAGTGACTTGACTGTCGTCTGAACCCAGCTTCGTGCCTCGTAACCTCGCAAGGAACTCCCTCTCAAGAGGGGTATTTCACAGTTGGTTTTTTCTCCCTTCTTTCGCCAGATTTGCTTTGTGTCCTCCAAAATAATTTCTCTTTCTACACATATCTGCCTTTACCACCACGACGTCCTCCATGGCCCCGTCCGCGATCACTTACCTGACTTCGTAAGGGTTTAGAATAAAATCTGATGTAATGCCCTAAGTCACCACAGTTGTGGCAGACACCGCCCACAGAGGGAGGGGCTGACTGAATGCGGCAAGGGCAGACTTGTCAACAGTAACTTGTTCCCCTAGAAGAAGCCCTTGTTAGGTATCAACTTCAATCGAGCTTCTTCTTGCGCCATGGCAATTATGGCTTTCCAAGGATGGAAGTGGGTTTGTGCTAGAGAACATTCCTTCCCAGCTCAAACAGGATTGAGCCCCTTCAAAAACTTCATCATCTGCTTACGCAAAATATAATCCAGGAACATCTGAAAATATTTCACAAATGCTGGTTCGACCTGTGCATCTTCCATCCCAGAGGATCATAGTGATACAGATCAGACCAGTACTTCTTCAACAGAGCTGCGTACTCAGAGATGGCACGTTCGTCTTGTGCCACCCTATCGATTCATCCTGCAGTTGGAAGACCCGTATAGGTTGTGAGCCTGAGTACATATCCTTCAAAGTCTGCCATATATCAGTAGCAGCCTCCATCGTCTCTACATTGCCCGACATCTGGTCGGTCAAATGAGGCTGTCAACCACCCAGCCACTATGTTGTTGACAATCTCCCAAACCGTAAACTCCTTGAGGAGGGGTCGACTGGTGCCTTTGTTTGGCCATTAACATAGCCAATCAAGCTATGTCCCTTCAGCGTCTGCATCGCCTGTCGCGACTACTTCAAGTAGTTGGACGGTTCCTTCCAACTTTTTCTCCAGCTTTTCTAATTTCCTATTTTGTAGGGTGACGGATCCACATCAGTATAGGTCACACGTGGGGTCGTCTCGGTTAATCCTTTGATAAGATATCATCAACCAAGGCCTTCTCTATTCTGCCGTCAGTTTACCACCGATTGAATCCAGCTGGCGTCTTCAACTGTGATTCGTCGTCGTCTTCGTCGTCTTCGTCGTCGTCGGTCTTTGTCGTCGTCAAGGTCTTCAACAGAGACTTGACGAATGCGCTGTGAACTTGGCCAACACCGGCGCACGCATGTAGATCCCGATATGAAAATGGGGATGGAAAACAAAATAACATTTGATAATTCTAGACGACAGAATCTAGGAACAGATGATGCAAATAAAGCATTGACTTTTATCTGTCTTCGAAATACGCCCTTTTTTCTTTCTTTTTTCCCTTTTTTTCTCTCTTTTTTTTCTCTTTTTTCTTTTTTTTTGAAAAGATGGCTAGGGTTAGGGTTTGGAGGGGATGGAGTGACTATGGTTAGGGTTAGGGTTTGGATGGGCGGCGGGTTAGGGGTTAGCTTGTGAGAGGGGGGAGCAGCAGGTGGGTGTAGCAGCAGGGGGTTCGGCCAGGGTGGTGGGGGTGGGGTAGCAGCAAGGGGGTTTGTAGCAGCAGGGGGGTTAGGCCGGGGGGGGTCGATAACGGGGGGTTCGACCCGGGGGTCGGCAAGGAGGGGTCAGTAGGTGGGGTGGATCGGCAGGGAGGGGTTCGACAAGGGAGGGGTGCAAAAAAAATAAACTTTGTAAGCACTTCTAAGAAGGTGCAAAAAAACAACAAAAAAAACGGGGGCGCTGTATAGCAGGTCCGGTGGGGGGGTCCATGGGCGCTGCACAGCTGGTCCGGTGGGGAGGGGGGTCCGGGGGCTGTACAGCAGGTCCGGAGGGGGGGCAGGTCCGGGGGTGCTGTACAGCAGGTCCTGAGGGGGGGGCAGGTCTGGAGACGTGCACAGCAGTCCGGAGGGGGGGACCTGTGGGGGGCGTGCACAGCAGGTCTGGTGGAGGGGGGAAAGATAAAAATTTTTTTGTGTGTGGAAGGTTTATGGCTCTGATACCATGTAGAGAAATAATGGGATGATTTTATTGATAGGCTATTGCACTACTTAGAGGGTCCAATCCTCTTCACAATACATCTTCGATGTGGGACTAAAGTCCCTTATGGTTTCAACATATATATATATATATATATATATATAGATATATATAGATATATATAATATATATATATATTATATATATATATATATCGTACACCCCCCCCCCCCGAGGATGCCTTCCTTCCCCCACGGACACTTCCAACCCCAACATCGCACGCCAATACGCGTTGATGCGCTGGCCATCTTGGGCCGAAGTAGGCTCTTAGAGGTCATCAGGTTCTCGCCTTCGGATTCCCTCTCCAGGGGAAGGTGACCTCATGGGAGTCACAGACGACTCTCCTCTTCCCGTCGGAGCAGCCCGACCTCGATTCAGTCGGAGATACTGTAGCAACAAAACGCTCCGAGGACTTTCTATTGGCACAGCGCCGGAAAGGCGGAAGTAGCTTCCTCCTCCACCAGGATAACAAAGAAAAAAGGGAACATAAAGTCCCCATTAATGCACACCAGGTCCGCCGCAAAGCGGTCCAACCAACCTACCAAACCTCCATTAATGCTGAACATTCTCTCCTGGAATGTCCGCGGCCTGGAGAACAAACCTACAATGAGGAGATTACCAACCTTAAGAAAACTCATAAGATCGACATTTTGATTATCCTAGAACCCAAAATCCCCCACAAGAGGCTCAAATCAATTCAACTGCAGTTAGGCTTTCCCTCTGCCATTGCCGACAGTCACGACATATGGATCCTCTGCTCCAAGGCATCACAAAGTCGGAGTCATCCAAGGTTCCAGACAAGCCTCTCTTGCTAGATCGACATCCTTGATTCCCAAACGTGCCATCCTTTCTGCGGTCCACGGCAGCTGTGACATCATGGAGCGCAGACAGCTATGGAACGACCTCCTGGACACTAACCACCACAACCAACAACTCCCTTGGCTTTGCATAGGGGACTTAACGCTATTACTTTCAGAGAAGAGAAGCTTGGAGGCCGGCCTCCCCCCTCTCCGCCATGTAAGATTTCAACAACTTTATCTTCAATTCTTACCTCACCCCCCTACCGTTCACCGGCAACGCCTTCACCTGAAACTGCAGGAAGGTTTCCGCCGGCAAGTCTTTCGCCTTGATAGGGCTTTAACGAATGCCTATTGGCTGGGTATGGGAACTACCTCCAAGTTCTCACTTTAATGCACCGAATCCGAACACGCCCCCCTGATGGTTGGTATCACTAGCACTTCCAACCAGGTCAGAAAGAGCTTTCGCTTCCAGGACTTCTGAACCAACCACCCCCAATTCTTGGGTGTAGTCTCGAAAGCTTGGAACAACACCGACTCTCTCGATCCCCTCCAACGGATAGCCTTGAAGCTCCAGGCCACGAGGAAAGCTCTGGCCGCCTGGAGCAAACAAGCCTATGGTGATATCTTCCAAGACATCCGTCAGGCGAGGATGATGTGACCCGGGCCGAAGCTAGATACATGACCGACGGTTCGCCAGATTCCAGGCAGGCTCTTAATCTCACCAAAGCCATTCTCAAATTCAGACTAAAATTGAGACCGAATTTTGGAAGCAAAAGCTAGGATCAATTGGGACAGCGAAGGGGACAAAAACTCTAGCTCTTCCATGCCTGTGTGAATGGGCGCAGAAAAACCTCACTCTCTATCAGATTGTCGCTGACAATGGTACCAGCATCAGCGATCAAAAGGGCATCCAAGTGGAGGCAGCCAAGTTCTACTTCAAACATTTTTCTAAGGACACGGTCCTCAAAGACGATAATTTCTTGGGCGAGGTTCCCCACCTTATCAGCGACACAGACAACTTCTGCTCGAAAAGCCCCCTTCTGAGGAGGAGGTGAAAGATGCCGTTTGGACCCTCAACGCACACAGTGCGCCTGGGCCAAATAGATTTTTAGGGACTTTCTTTCGCGCTGGAACATCATCAAGGTTGACATCCACAGCGCGGTCACCGCCTTCCTCCAGGGAGCTACTATCCCAGAGCCATCTCGAGCACCAACCTAATCCTCATTCCGAAGAAAGACAACTCAGAGACCTTCTGCGACTTTCGCACAATTAGTCTATGTACCTTCAACAGATCATATCCAAGGTCATAGCCTCCCGCATGGCAGGCCTTCTTCCTAAGATCATATCGTAGGAGCAGAAGAGATTTTTCGGGGGAGAAATATCCAAGATAACATCTATTGGCCTAAGAGTTAGTCACCTGCATGAAGCTCCCAGCAAGAGGGGGCACATAGCTATCAAATTGGACATAGAGAAAGCCTACGACAGAACTGGACGGACAATTCATGATCTGGGTCTCAGAGCCTTCGGATTCTCCGAAACCTGGACCAACATTGTATGGAGATCGATCAGCAACTCGTGGTTCTCCACGGTCATTAACGGTCAAGCCGACAGTTTCTTTAAATCCAGTAGGGTGGTTAGGTAAGGTGATCCTCTTTCATCCCCATCTTCATCATTTCGGCGGATGCATTGAGCAGAAACCTTAATAAGATGACGAGATCCCCCAATTTCTAGTACTACCATACGGCTAGCGGCTGCCCAATCTCACCCATCTGGCCTTCACGGACGATATCTTATCTCTTCAGAAGACGTCGGATCGGTAGAAATATCCTAATACGCTCTACAGATACGAAGGTTGCTCCGGGCAGAAGATCAACCGGATAAAAGTGCCATCTACACCCACCACAATCTTAAGAGAGAGAGCAAGCAACTAGATATCAACCACCACCTCATCTCCATCAGGCACCCTCAATTCCACTCCTCGGGTGCCCTCGTGTACGGCAGATCAAAACGCCGGATCTTCGAGCCCTGATCACTCACATAGGCGTAAGGTAGAGCGTTGGCACAACGTACTCTATTCCTGGGAGCAAGATAATACTCATCAACCACGTCCTCACATCCACTTCCATCTACACCCGTGCTGCATGCTCCCCTCCAAGAATGTCCTATCCTACATTAAGAGCATCTTCAGCAACTTCCTCTGGGGTCACAACGGAGGTCACGAAAAGTACCATTGGGCTAGCTGGGATACCAGGCTCGCCCCAGCGGGGAGGGGGGGTCTCACCTTCGGGGGGAACTGGTGAGGCATCGCCATTTTGGGAGCATTGGGTTGGAGACACCTTGCTACCCAATAATTTCGCGGTGCCTAGGACCAGCTCTATCAAGGACATGTAGGACCCTCCTAATAACACCAAAAAATAATGACAAAGTCCGGTTATAGGCTGGCCCTGAGGCGGTCGATTACATTCGCCGTAACGATTTGAGGATCGGGTAGGACGCAGACAAGCTCGTGTAGGCAGCCGATCATAGCGGACATTCTTGGTCAAATCGACTAGAATGTCATCCTCGATATCGCGAACCCGTCTCTACCATCGCTTCATTCTGGTAGACTTGCATCCCAAAGAAGTGGTCCTTTCTCATCTTGCGTGCCCTTCGTAACTTCTTCCCATCGACGACACTCTCAACACAATTGGCCTCAGCCTGGCTTCAGCAGCACATGCTGCTCTGACCGACAAACAAATAGTCAACCACATCCTCAGACAAGGGACCTTCCGCCCAAGTATGGCGAGCTCTATCCCAGCGATGTAGACGCCTACTGGGGTGACAATTTCCACCAGCTCATGGCGACCTGGGCTTCAGATTCCACGGCCACTAGATCGTCGCTGCAGCCGCTACTTGGGTGATATGGAAAAATCGGAACAAGGCTATATACGAAGGCCACAGTACAACGCCGACCAACTGTTATGGGAGTCCATCGCCAGTATCGTAAATGAAGAATCCTCTATAGGCATAGTCAGACGGCTCTCTGGACATCCTCCTCTTCTCGGCTTAACCGTTATTTGTCTTCTTTTTTCTTCTTTTGTCAGTATACGTGTATAGGCATCGGCATTTTTTCTCCTCTGGTATACTTGTAAAGGTTCGGCCTTTTCGGCCTTTATAAATAAAATGGGTAGTTTCTTCCTCCTCTCCTCACCTCCTGTGGTATAATATATATTATATATATATATATATATATATATATAGATATATATATATATGAATAAATGTGTGTGTGTGGTGGTGTATATATTATATATATATATATATATATATATATAAATATATATATAAAATAATAATATATAGATATATATTATATATATATATATATTATATATATAAATATAATATATATATAAATATATATATATATAAAAATATATATAACCCTAGAAAACCCCTAAAAACCCCCTCACTCTCAGCCGTCCATTTAATGTTAATATTAATGTTAATGTTAATATTAATGTTAATATTAATGTTAATATTAACATTAAATACTAAAATAAACATTAAACTTAACATTAAAATTAATATTAATATTAACATTAACATGAACATTAATTAACATTAACATTAACTAACATTAATATAAAAATAAAAAAATATTAACATTAACATTAATATTACTAATATTAACATTAACATTAACATTAATATTAACATTAATAGTAATATTAAAGGACGACTGAGAGTGAGGGATTTTTTAGGGGGTTTTCTAAGTGGGCTTTTGATCCGCTCCCATATATATTATATATATATATAGATATATTGTTTCAAATCCCAAAATTCACAAGGATAACTAAGGAAAGTGTTTTATCCTACTTTTAAAGAGCATCACTTAATATCAACTAATATTGATATGATTACTATATATATCCTACTATATATATATATATATATATAAATATTATATATTATATATATATATATATATAGATAATATATATATATATATATATATATATATATTATACATAGATATATCACTATAAATGTATATATATAATATATATATATATATAGATATATATTATAATATATATTATAATATATTTATATGAAAAAAAAAAAAATAAAAAACAAAAAAAAATAATAAATAAAAAAATATATATATATATATATATATAATATATATATTATATATATATATTTTATATAAAAATAAAAAAAATATAAAATAAAAAAATAAAAATATATATATTATATCCACTCTCAACTATATATATATATATAATATATAGATATATATATATATATTATATATATATATATCTATATATATATATATATATATAATATATCACAAGGATAACTAGTAAAGTATTTATCCTACTTTTAACAAGCATTACTTAATATCAAATAATATTGATATCATTACTATATATATATCACAATTACCTAGAAAATATATTTAGTAGAGCATTAAGGTAAAATACGACATACATACATAAAATATATCGTCATGGACGTCTCTGGGTGCACTATATGCCAACATGGGCTAGGTTGGGGTTCATGAAGTCCGAGCTAGTTGGAACAACCGGGTGTCCTAAAAATTATAATCTTAATAATAACTAATTAAATTATCTATAGGGTTAGTCGCAACTTTGACTGATTTCCTAGTTAGAACACACATATGGCTCAGTTTTCTCTACTATGGCTATACACTAGTCAAATCACTCAACTATACTATCTGTGCCATAATTTTTAGTCATCTTGTACTCCAAATCTTAACCATAACTAAGGCCTCCTATAATAATAATTAATTAGAAAATATTTATAAGTTTCATAAATCCCTATTTAAGTCAAATAAATTAAAATATATATTCAAAATTTTGGGAAGAGGGATTACAAATCTACCCACCTTAAAAATAAATTCATCCTCAAATTTAAATAGAATTGATAAGAATTAATAACAAGCATTGAACAAAAAGGTAACAAGTATAATAAAAAATTATTAGTTTCTATCAAAATAATTAAAGCATATTATTATAACTCGAATCTTATTTTAACTAATTAGTCATTCTAGGAATATAACGATATAATCAAGATAATTCTATATATATATATATATATATTATATATATATATATAATATATATATATATATATATAATGTCCCAGTGGCTATAGCCGTGGAAACGGTGGAGCACCCGGCGCAGTGGCGTGGGTTCGAGCCCCCTTGGAGGCATGCCTCCAAGCACCATTAAGAAGTGGACACCCTCATATAATATATATATTATATATATATATATATATTATATATTTACTTTTTTTTATCAAAATCTTATTTAAACATAATGGAAAACTTTTACACTATTTTAGAAACCAAATATTGAACACATATTTTATAATTCCAAATTCAAGAACATATATTTTTAGAAAAATTAAATAGCATTTTCAAACTATAAATTTTAATTAGTTTTTGAAATACAAAAATATAGCAAGATAATCTTACTGTTTAAGAGAAAGTATTCCAATCATGATGTTCAAATAAAATAAATAGTTAGAAAAATATGATTTACAAATCGCGAAGTGGGCTTACAGATCTACCCACCTTAGAAAAATTTTGTCTTCGAAATTTCAAAGGGCACAATTAGGTACGGCTAAGAATATAATCAAGAAACGAAATTTCAATTGACATGAATAAGAATGACAATTGATATATCAAGAGAATGCTATAATTCCTGACCAAATTAGTCACGCGTAATCACAAATAATATAAAATAATAAACAAAAGAAAATATGATTTGGCACGATCAAAATATTATGATTGAGTCACGATCAAATTTTGTTTAAGGATGATCAAAGGAATCGGTTTTAACATGAACATTGCTTAGGCATGATCAAAATATAACCAAATTATGTGGTCAAGGATCTAATCAAGGTAAGATCTAAGCATGCTTGAGGATAGAAGCAAAATAGGATTACCTAAAAAGTCATTAGGCCGATTAACCACTAGCTAAAATTATGTAAGCATGATCAATGATCAAAGGTTAGACAATGTCTAACAGGATTAAATTATGATAGAGTAAGATGTAGTTACAATCAAGGCTAACCATGCAAGTCATCCAAGTATGATTAAAATTTGGCACGAGTATGAATATGATTAAACTAAACATGATCAAGGCTGGAATAAATCTAAACATTAGCAATAATAGAGTTTGAAATATATGCACGACGATGACTATAGCCAAATAGTTTAGTCACGATCAAAAGTTGTTAAGGATGATAAAATCCAAATCATTTTAGCACGACCAATTATGTAGATATGATCATAGAATCATAATCTCGGTATAATTATGAATCTAGTGGAATGGAATTAAAATCTACTAATAGGTTTAAATGAGAAGGAGCCAAATGACGACTCAAGATTAGAAGGTAAGAAAGAAAAAAAAGTAAAGAGTACAGAGCAAGCTCATTATAATACGATAATGAGAAATAGGATAAATCAGTTTGGGGTGAGAGTGCAAGCTTTTTGGGATCATAAAAAATCAATAGTTATATGCCAATAAAAGGTACAACCTCTATGGTATTCGATACCCGTATGCATATCTAGAGTCGTTCACCGAGGATCCATGCCTGTAGTGTACATCTGGCTGCAGTAAACCCTTGGTTTCATGACACAAATTAGATATGTATTGAATATCTATTAGCCCTACAATATTAACTACAACTTGAAGTTAAAATAGGCTGTGGACACACACAAAAAAGAAGAAGAAGCGCGTCATTCTTATTAGCGCAAGGCGCCACAAATTGAGTACGTTTGAGATATCCTGCACTGAGGATCCGAGTACAAAAGAATTCTAGGGAATGGAATGATGGAGATCGAGCGACAGTTGCTCCTTTACTCCATTGACACTCCGATTTACAAAAGTGGGAGAAAATCTAAGAAAATTCCTAACTCTCAGCTCTGGCAAGAAGGTCAGCAATTTTGCTCTTGAAATGCTCCCGTTCTGTCCTTTTGAAGAGGTATGAGACCCCTACTTATAGTCATTTGCACTGAAACGGCTATTATGTGCCCCAGGGGAAATATACTAATTTTCTATGTGGACGCATAGACTTCCTTGGGCGCATAAGGTGTAGATGCATGAAGGTTGCATGATCGTGGATTGATCGTGGGGTTGACGTGTCGCATGCTTCGGTGTACGACTGCTCGTAGAGACTGACGGGGCCGTATGCTTCGGTAC
>JANAVB010016400.1:2408559-2414847 GCA_029216955.1 Iris pallida | reverse complement strand
CTATTTGCCAGTACGACTCTGTCATTTATTTTTAGACTCATAAATAAAGATTACATTGCTCAAAGAAATACAGACTCGAACAGGCAAACACGTTTCGGTCTTGAGCTGAGTAATAGCCGTTCTTGATCATGTCAAAGAGTCCGAGATCCTGATTAGCTCCATATATCGAGACAAAAGTTTGGTCAATTATTAATCAGTTTGACCATATGACCTGGCCAACAATCTTCCCCATTTTGATAATTGACAAACTATGAATGATAACATCTTTTGAGATAAGATACCACAAAATTGTTCAAAAATTGTTCAATCCCTGTATTATTCTCAAAAAAATGTTAGATACTTTTTCTTCCCCATTGTCACTTAGCAAATAATTATGAAGAAATAGGCTCTCCCCGCAATTAATGCATAAGCTACAACATGAAGTATACAACATAACAGAGATAGTTCACAGGCAGTTTATAATATAGAAGCAGATAAAGATGCTTATAAAGAATAAATAAGCTGATATGAAAGATAAACGCATCCCTTAAAATAAAATGATGTTCAAGAGACTCAAGAAATATCCAGTACAAGTCCTCAAAGATGAACATAAAACTAAAAGAAACTTGGAATGTCGCGAGCATTTCCAAGTACAGTAGACAATACTAATCTCAAAATCACTAATATATCATCATCATATCTCCTCGTCATCATCATCATCATCAGCATGACCGGCATGTCCAGAAGGACCAGCTCCAGAAGTACCAGCGCTAGAAGGGTGAGGAGGGGCGCCAGCGTAAAACTCACCGACAAGCTCGAGGAGGGGCACGATCAGAAACTACCAATCATATGCGTTACCGGCTGAAAGTAGGCATGAACAGCCTCATCCTCACAGCGTAACCATAAAGGCTTATCTCTAGGAATAAAACCGGCAGAATGTCCAGTCTGAGCAAATCGGAGATCAATTAGAGAATTGCTATCGTCTGATAACGAGTGACATCGTGGAACCACCGCGGGCCATATCCGTCCGAATGTGCAAATCAGAAAGACTGGTGTATGCCTTCAAGGTCATGGCATACTGCTGAGTAGGTGGAGGAGGTGAGCAGTAGGAGGAGTAGCAGCAGTCATACTATAACGAAATAGCTTAAGAAACTTGGGCTCAGGGTCTTAAGTCAAGTTGACAGATCAAATCAAACGCTGGAAGATGCGTGGGAGAATCATCGCATAAGAGATTTCTATCTCTTGCACGACAACGTCCCATCATCTGGATAAGTCTTAGGGGAGAAAAAATGAATCCCCTTAAGATATGATACATAGCAGACAGCTCAAGTGATGACATCATCCTTTGAAGTAGACTTCAGAAGGAGAGTGGAGTAGATGATGCGATGAATTCATATTCAAACAGTTCAAGTTATTTGCCTTGAACTTTCCAGAGCGAACTCGATCAGGGCACAGAGTTCACCTTTGAAACTAGCAATATCGTGCCGTCGGGAAATCAAATTCAGTGATATCATCAAGCGGTGCACCTTCGTTAGAAATACCAAGGATTTTCGCTAAGAGGACATCATTGAACTCGATCTAGTCCGCCAACACGAGTACTTACGTCAACGTGTTTAGTACGATATTGCAATAGAAAAGTCTAATGGCATAGTAGCACTGGGAAACAAAGTTTAACAAAGTATTGTAACCCTAATGCCTCAAAATAAGGGCGGTGTTCTGGAAACATAGTCCATTTGATAGGAGCGCCTGTGCATATAGATCTCATAGAAAAGTCTCCATACCACAGAAGGGCTTGATCTAGGGTTTGAAATAAAACCATTGAACGTGCCATCGCTCGATTGAACTGGTGAAAAGAGGGAATTCGTGGGTGGATTTGAAGATGATCCTTCCTCACTAGGATTGGTCGTCTTCTTCCTCTTGAAGGGGTTGAATCCTTAGGCATTGTGCAAATAAGTAAATATGCGCGAATTTGAAAGGAGAAAAATACAGAGTTATACCACCCGAGATTCAAGTATGCTGTAGAGGACAACGATCTCCGCACGAATCCAAAATTGGATGGATTTTACCATGTAGATTGAGGAAACGAAGTGGTGTAGAACTAGGGTTTGGAGAGCTTCGCGCGCTGCTGTTGCTGTGAAGGTTGTTTAGAAGCAATAAAGAAGAGGCTCTCGGGTTCTGGTTGTATAACCAGGTACCACTACCCGAATTCGGGCCGAATTTGGTCGAACTCTGCCGAATTCGCCTGGGGTTCTGTTAGTTGGTTTGGGCCATTTTCTTTTCATTGACTCATTTCAAAAAATTTAATTCAAAGATTAGTAATTTCACCTTTAATATAATAATATTTTTTATAGATTAATATCGTTACACGCTGACTGTCTCATTAGCTATAGGAGTACTGTCCCAACTGGCGGAGGTTTACCGGGGAACTCTTAAGTACCGCTTCGCTTCAACCGTATTGTGGTGACATACCTCTTTATTGGCTTGTCTCTAACACAGTTTTTGCGTATTGAAATATAATCATAAATAAAAATTAATTAACATTATTGACGTCCAAAATTCCTAATTCTCGACGTAAATAATTAAACTCTTCTGCTAGAGGTTTGTGAAGATGTCAGCTAATTGATTTTCAGTGTCTATGTTATAAGGTCAATATCTCCATTCTGATGATGATCTCTAAGAAAATGATGTCTAATCTCGATATGCTTAGTACGAGAGTGACATATAGATTCTTAGTCAAATTATTGTGCTCGTGTTGTCACAGAAAATAGGAATGTGTGAACAATAAATCATAGTCTTCTAAGGTTTGTTTCATCCACAAAATCTGAGCACAACAACGTCCTGCGGTGATATACTCAGCCTCTGTTATTGATAGGGCTACAGAATTTTGCTTTTTTAAACCATGAGACTAAAGCCTTGCCTAAGAAATGACATGTGCCGCTGGTACTTTTCTATCAACTTTGCATCCAGCAAAATCTGCATCCGAGTACCAATAAGGTCAAAGACTTGGTTTTGGGATACCATAAGCCAACAGAAGAAGTGCCTTTAAGTATCGAAAGATACGCTTAACTGCGCACAGATGTGATTCCTTTGGATTAGCTTGAAAACATGCACACAAGTAAACACTAAACATAATACTGAACGACTAGCGTTAAAAGTAAACTACCGATCATACCTCGATACTACGTTGTATCGACCCTTGCCTTGTTCATCAATATCAAGCTTTGTTGAAGTTTCCATTAGAGTGCCAATAGGTTTGACATTGTCCAGATCAAACTTCTTTAGCAAATCTTTGTGTACTTGGCTTTTATGAATGTCCCATTGTCAGTTTGTTTGATTTGCAGTCCGAAAAAGAATTTCAGCTCTCCCATCATGCTCATCTCAAACTCATTCTGCATACACTTAGAGAATTCTTGACAAAGAGATTCATCAGTAGATCCAAATATAATATCATCAACATAGACTTGTATTAGAGAAGCTTGCCATTAAAACTTAATAAAAAGTGTAGTGTCACCTTGCCCTTTGAAAAAACCGTTGTCAAGTAGGAAAGAGCTTAGACGATCATACCAATCACGAGGGCTTGTTTTAAATCGTAAAAGCTTTCTTCAACTTGAAAACATGATCAGGGTTTTTAAAATCTGTGAAACCTGGAGGTTGTGCTACAAAAACTTCTTCTTTTATAAAACATTTAAAATGCACTCTTGACATTCATTTGAAATAATTTGAAATTATAAAAACATGCAAATGCACTAACATGTGAATGGATTCTAATCTCGCAACTGGGCATAAGTCTCATCGTAGTCGATACCTTCTTCCTGATTGTATCCTTGAGCTACGAGTCAAGCCTTATTACGAGTCACTAAACCATTCTCGTTCATTTATTTCGGAATACCCATCGGGTGCCAATGACCGGATGATCAATAGGCTTGGAAACAAGTTCCCAAAACTTGATTCCGTTCAAATTGGTTTAATTCCTCTTGCATAGCATCTACCAAAAATTATCACATACTCTCATCATAGTTTTGGGTTCTAGCTGTGAAATGAATGCAACACTAGAAACAATATCTCTACTGGATGTACGAGTACTTACACCTTTGGTAATATCACCAATTACCAAATTCTTTGGATGATCAGCCATAAATTTCAATCTTTGGCAGACTCCGAAGGTAGCTGCTTCCGGTTCTTCTCTTGGAGAATCAGCTGGTGTGGTAGAGAATCAGCTGTTGTTGACTTGGTACTGTTAGATCTTCATCATTGTCATCGATAGTCATTGATTCAATTCATCAAAGGTGACGTTTATTGATTCTTCGATGATCATAGTTCGTTTGTTGAAGACTCTGTATCCTTTGCTCTTGGCCGCATAACCTAAAATATACCTTCATCGGCCTTTTCGTCAAACTTTCCAAATTATCTTTTGCATTAAGAATAAAAGCATTTACAACCAAATATTCTAAAAAGAAACTGATGGAATTCTATCAAACCATAACTCAAATGGAGTCTTCTTCGATTTGGGTCGAATTAGAACTCTATGAGAACAAAACAAGCTGTATTGACAGCTTCAGCCCAGAAATATTTGGGTAGACTAAACTAGTTTAACATTACTCTGGCTATTTCGAATAGAGTTCTGTTTTTACGTTCCACAACTCCATTTGTTGTGGAGTCCTAGGGCAGGAGAACTTATGTACAAAACCGTATGTGTCACAAAATTGCTCAAACTCTGCATTCTCGAATTCGCCTCCATGATCGCTTCTATACGAGTGATCATGTAACCTTCTTTATTATGTACTTTCTTACAAAAGGCGACAAATTCGGATAATGCATCATTCTTACGTATCAAAAAGTATACCCACGTGTATCTAGAGTAATCATCTACAATTACAAAAGCATATAACTTACCTCCGAGGCTAGCAACTCTGCTGGGACCAAATAAGTCCATATGTACAATTATAGAGGTCTAGTAGTACATACTGCATTTACTGACTTGAATATGGATCTGGTAGCTTTGTTCTTTTCATATTGGCTGCATACCGAATCCTTCTTGAATGTTATGTTCGATAAACCGGTACTAGCTTCTTCGGATAATCTTGAGATTGTGTCCATATTTGCGTGACCGAGTCTCATATGCCACAGATGACCCTCATCACTTTTAGCCATTAAGCATCTACCTGAAATGTTGGTTTCTTCCCAAATAGAAAACATATATGTTGTCTTCCCTGATACCTTCAAAGATAGTACTACCAGTTGAGCTATCAACTATAGTACATTTGTCTTTGCCAAAGTTGATGCCATAACCATGATCAGCTAAATGACTTATGCTGAGTAGATTATGTTTCAACTCGGTAACCAGACAGACATCCTTAATCACAGGATAGGGAGATTTACCAACATCACCGATACCAATGATATACCCTTTCAAGTTATTACCGAAGGAGACATAACCTTCCTTCTTCTTCTTCGACAGTGTTGCAAATAATGTAGCGTCACACGGTCATATGCCGTAAACAACCGCTGTCGAGGATCCATTTGCTTTCAGCATGTAAAGGTGTTCCACCTACAAAACAATTTGCAGATAAAACTTTTGGTACCCATTTCTTGTAGGGTCCTGAAATGTTAGCTTTTGGTATCCATGCATAAATATTTAAATCAACAGCTTTCTGATTCTACATGCAAAGAAATATGACCATGTGGCCACAATAATGACATTGTGCATGTTTAGTGTTGAAAGCTGAGTGATGTGCATGGTTGGTAGGTTTAGGTTTTCTAGTATAGAAGAAAGCATACCTATAATCCTGTTTGGGCTTAACCTTTTGGGGTAAAGGTTTGATATGGTTAGGTCTGATAGTGTTTTGTTTGGGAATGTTCCGATTATTCGGAAGTGACATGTGTTAGGGTAGGAAGCAACAGTCTCAGGCTATTTTCCTAACCTAATTTCCAATCTTTTGGAAGTATCATACAACATAGTATAGTCAGAAGTGAGTGCTTCCATTCTGACTTGTGCACATTGAAGACTTTTCTTCTCTTTAGAAAGTTCTTCTTTCAGTTGGTCAATAACCTTGTCTTTTTCTTCGGATGACTTGGTAGTCTCGTGTAATAAGCTTGACAGATAAAGCTCACCAGACTCACTAACATTATCTCTAACCTCAGCTAGTAGGTCGGTAAGTCTTCTTATTTTACCTTTGTACTCTTTGAGTACCTTCTTAGAGGTCTGATATTTGCTACGCAGTTTACTGTAATCACTTATCAGTTCACTGAAGGCTTCTCCTAATTGCTCAAGGTGAAGTCATCATATGTATCAACTACAGGTTCAGAGAG
>JANAVB010016400.1:2353559-2401059 GCA_029216955.1 Iris pallida | reverse complement strand
TTTTCCTTCTGGAGTCTCCTTCACTGTTGTACACCTATTTGTACCCTACAGCTTTCTTTCTTTTGGGTAATGGAACCAGCTCCCATGTCTTATTTTTCTCTAGTGCCCCAAGTTCTTCCATCATTGCGTCTTTCCACCTTGGATATTTCTTTGCTTCCTGCCAACACTTGGGCAAAGAAGTAGATTCTAGCGATGAAATGAAGGCTCGATATTTCGGAGAAATGTTAGAATAAGACAAGAAGTTGACAATGTCATGTTCGTAATCATCATACCGACAAGGAGCCTTATCCGTATTGATGTGAGAAGATCTCCTTAAGGGAGCAATAGGTGGTGGAGAGATCATACCATTCGAGTCGGAGATATCCGCATCAGAATCAGAGTGATTCAGTACGGGGGCAACATCTTCAAGAGTTGGGGCAGCAGTAGACGAGGGACTTGGTACAGTAGGCACTGGGCAGGGACTTAGTACAATAGGCACTGACGGCACAGTACTGGACTTCTGCAGCTCTTTTTTCCTTGTTTGTTTCTCCTCCTGCGTAATATATGTATCTTCTTCTTTATTCTCCGTATCGGACTCACTGCTCTCGCCTCCTTTTATCCAATTTTCCACGACCGGGCACGGGACTGATTCGACTACCACTTTTGGACTTAGTATCTCCCCCTCACGTCTAACACCCGCTGTGTTAGATGTGTCACCAAACGCTGAACCTTCATCCGAACCATAGTATGGTTCCTGCTCTCTGAATGTAACGTCCATGCATACAAACAACTTCCGCTCAACTGGGCTCCAATATGCATATCCCTTCTGAGTTGCCGTGTACCCGACAAAGACACACTTAACCACTCTAGGATCCAGTTTGCCAACTCCTGGCCTATTATCTTGGATAAAACACACATACCCAAATACTTTCGGTAGAACAGTGTACGTTGTTGCACCAGTAAGCATCTCCATCGGTGTCTTCCAGTCCAATACCTGGGATGGCATTCTGTTGATGAGATAAGAGGCCGTCAATACAGCCTGCACCCATAAGTATTCGGGACATTCATAGCCAGCATCATCGTCCGTGCGACCTCCAGCAGGTGCCTGTTCTTTCCGTTCGGCCACACCATTTTGTGCCGGTGTATAGGCACATAAAGTTTGATGTAGTATTCCATGAGTGGATAAATACTCAACAACCCTCTTATTAGTATACTTCGTCCCATTGTCAGACCGTAGACACTTAATTTTGGCGGTATATTATGTTTCCACCCAGCGATAAAAATCCCGAAAAGCCTCAAAGACGTCACTTTTATTCTTTATAAGGTAGACCCATGTCACGCGGGTATAACAGTCAATAAAAGTGACGAACCATCGAAAATCGTTAATATCGGTTGTAGGACAAGGGCCCCATACATCCGAATGTATCATATCGAATGCAGCTGAACTCTTATTCCCCGAGCTCACATACGTACTTCTGGTATATTTTCCTAGCTAACATGCATTACAAAATAACTTCTCTTTATTAGCCCTTTGATATAAGGACGGATATATTCGACTAATAACTTTGAAGAAAGAATGCCCGACACGCTGGTGGTGGAGGAGCAATTCGTCTTCTACACTACGATATGAAGCGTCTGGTTGTACGCCAGCAACTAGAGATGCCAATGCTTTGTCCAGTCCGGTCCTGTCTAAGTAACATAGCCCCTTATGCCATGTGCCAGTCCCGAGTCGTCGTCCTGTCCCCTTCTTCTGAAAAGTTACCTTAGGAATGTCAAAGGAAACAAAACAGCTTAGATCTAGGATAATGGCACTAATATATAAGATTGACAGGAAAAGATGGAACATGTAAGACATTGGTGAGAGTGATGGAAGGGGTGCATACGACAATGCCTTTACCCATTACAGGTCTGGAGGTACATCAGCAGTCTGAATGCTCTCCGACGTCGGTAGGTGAATATAGTCATGAAACTCACCGGGACCCCGTGTCATGGCGAGATGCCCCGAGTCCATAATCCAACCTAGCTGATGGACAGATACAAGAGCACGCACAGGTAAACCTATGCTGGTCTGGGCAAAACAAGTGATGTGCCTCCGAGGTAGATGACGCCCCTGAGTGACTTGACTGTCGTCTGAACCCAGCTTCGTGCCTCGTAACCTCGCAAGGACTCCTCTCAAGAGGGTTATTTCAGCCAGTTGGTTTTCTCTCCCTCTTTCGCCAGATTTGCTTTGTGTCCTCCAAAATAATTTCTCTTTCTACCAGCATATCTGCCTTTACCACCACGACGTCCCCATGCCCCGTCCGCGATCACTTACCTGACTTCGTAAGGGTTTAGAATAAAATCTGATGTAATGCCCTAAGTCACCACAGTTGTGGCAGACACCGCCCACAGAGGGAGGCTGACTGAATGCGCAAGGGCAACTTGTCAACAGTAACTTGTTCCCCTAAAGAAGCCCTTGTTAGGTATCAACTTCAATCGAGCTTCTTCTTGCGCCATGGCAATTATGGCTTCTTCCAAGGATGGAAGCTGGTTTGTGCTAGAACATTCCTTCCCAGCTCAAACACAGATTGAGCCCCTTCAAAAACTTCATCATCTGCTTACGCAAATATAATCCAGAACATCTGAAAATATTCACAAATGCTGTTTCGACCTGTGCATCTTCCATCCCAGAGGATCATAGTGATACAGATCAGACCATTACTTCTTCAACAGAGCTGCGTACTCAGATGGCACGTTCGTCTTGCCACCCTATCGACTTCATCCTGCAGTTGGAAGACCCGTATAGTGTTGCCTGAGCCTGAGTACATATCCTTCAAGTCTGCCATATACAGTAGCAGCCTCCATCGTCTCTACATTGCCCGACATCTGGTCGGTCAATGAGGCTGTCAACCACCCAGCCACTATGTTGTTGACAATCTCCCAAACCGTAAACTCCTTGAGGAGGGTCGACTGGTGCCTTTGTTTGGCCATTAACATAGCCAATCAAGCTATGTCCCTTCAGCGTCGCATCGCCTGTCGCGACCTACTTCAAGTAGTTGACGTTCCTTCCAACTTTTCCTCCAGCTTTTCTAACTTTCCTATTTTGTAGGGTGACGGATCCACATCAGTAAGGTCAAACGTGGGGTCGTCTCGGTTAACTCTTTGATAAGATATCATCAACCAAGGCCTTCATCTCTTCTGCCGTCAGTTTACCACCGATTGAATCCATGGCGTCTTCAACGTGATTCGTCGTCGTCTTCGTCGTCTTCGTCGCCTTCGTCGTCGTCTTTGTCGTCGTCAAGGTCTTCAACAGAGACTTGACGAATGCGCTGTGAACTTGGCCAACACCGGCGCACGCATGTAGATCCCGATATGAAAATTGGGGATGGAAAACAAATATAACATTTGATAATTCTAGACGACAGAATCTAGGAACAGATGATGCAAATAAAGCATTTGACTTTCATCTGTCTTCGAAATACGCCCTTTTTCTTTCTTTTTTTTTCCCTTTTTTTCTCTCTTTTTTTTCTCTTTTTTTCTTTTTTTTTGAAAAGATGGCTAGGGTTAGGGTTTGGATGGGGATGGAGTGACTATGGTTAGGGTTAGGGTTTGGATGGGGCGGCTAGGGTTAGGGTTAGCTTGTGCGAGGGGGGGTAGCAGCAGGTGGGGTGTAGCAGCAGGGGGTTCGGCCAGGGTGGTGGGGGTAGCAGCAAGTGGGGTGTAGCAGCAGGGGGGTTAGGCCGGGGGGGGTCGATAACGGGGTTCGACCCGGGGGTCGGCAAGGAGGGGTCAGCTAGTGGGGTGGATCGGCAGGGAGGGGTTCGACAAGAGGGGGTGCAAAAAAATAAACTTTGTAAGCACTTCTAAAGAAGGTGCAAAAACAACAAAAAAAACTGGGGGCGCTGTATAGCAGGTCCGGTGTGGGGGGTCCATGGGCGCTGCACAGCTGGTCCGGTGGGGAGGGGGGTCCGGGGGCGCTGTACAGCAGGTCCGGAGGGGGGGCAGGTCCGGGGGTGCTGTACAGCAGGTCCTGAGGGGGGGGCAGGTCTGGAGACGCTGCACCAGGTCCGGAGGGGGGGACCTGTCCGGGGGCGCTGCACAGCAGGTCTGGTGGAGGGGGGAAGATAAAAAATTTTTTTGTGTGGAAGGTTTATGGCTCTGATACCATGTAGAGAATAATAATGGGATGATTTTATTGATAGGCTATTGCCACTACTTATAGAGGGTCCAACTCCTCTTCACAATACATCTTCCGATGTGGGACTAAAGTCCCTTATTGGTTCTCAACATATATATATATATATATATATATATATATATATATATATATATATATATATATATATATATATATATATATATATATATACGTACACCCCCCCCCCCCCCCGAGGATGCCTTCCTTCCCCCCACGGACACTTCCAACCCTCCAACATCGCACGCCAACTACGCCGTTGATGCGCTGGCCATCCTTGGGCCGAAGTAGGCTCTTAGAGGTCATCAGGTTCTCGCCTTCGGATTCCCTCTCCAGGTGGAAGGTGACCTCATGGGAGTCACAGACGACTCTCTCCTCTTCCCGTCGGAGCAGCCCGACCTCGATTCAGTCGGAGATACTGTAGCAACAAAACGCTCCGAGGACTCTTCTATTGGCACAGCGCCCGGAAAGGCGGAAGTAGCTTCCTCCTCCACCAGGATAACAAAGAAAAAAGGGAACATAAAGTCCCCATTAATGCACACCAGGTCCGCCGCAAAGCGGTCCAACCAACCCTACCCAAACCTCCATTAATGCTGAACATTCTCTCCTGGAATGTCCGCGGCCTGGAGAACAAACCTACAATGAGGAGAATTACCAACCTTAAGAAAACTCATAAGATCGACATTTTGATTATCCTAGAACCCAAAATCCCCCACAAGAGGCTCAAATCAATTCAACTGCAGTTAGGCTTTCCCTCTGCCATTGCCGACAGTCACGACATATGGATCCTCTGCTCCAAGGCCATCAAAGTCGGAGTCATCCAAGGTTCCAGACAAGCCCTCTCTTGCTAGATCGAACATCCTCTGATTCCCAAACGTGCCATCCTTTCTGCGGTCCACGGCAGCTGTGACATCATGGAGCGCAGACAGCTATGGAACGACCTCCTGGACACTAACCACCACAACCAACACCTCCCTTGGCTTTGCATAGGGGACTTTAACGCTATTACTTTCAGAGAAGAGAAGCTTGGAGGCCGGCCTCCCCCCTCTCCGCCATGTAAGATTTCAACAACTTTATCTTCAATTCTTACCTCACCCCCCTACCGTTCACCGGCAACGCCTTCACCTGGTATAACATGCAGGAAGGTTTCCGCCGGCAAGTCTTTCGCCTTGATAGGGCTTTAACGAATGCCTATTGGCTGGGTATGGGAACTACCTCCAAGCTTTCTCACTTTAATGCCACCGAATCCGAACACGCCCCCCTGATGGTTGGTATCACTAGCACTTCCAACCAGGTCAGAAAGAGCTTTCGCTTCCAGGACTTCTGAACCAACCACCCCCAATTCTTGGGTGTAGTCTCGAAAGCTTGGAACAACACCGACTCTCTCGATCCCCTCCAACGGATAGCCTTGAAGCTCCAGGCCACGAGGAAAGCTCTGGCCGCCTGGAGCAAACAAGCCTATGGTGATATCTTCCAAGACATCCGTCAGGCGGAGGATGATGTGACCCGGGCCGAAGCTAGATACATGACCGACGGTTCGCCAGATTCCAGGCAGGCTCTTAATCTCACCAAAGCCATTCTCAAATTCAGACTAAAATTGAGACCGAATTTTGGAAGCAAAAAGCTAGGATCAATTGGGACAGCGAAGGGGACAAAAAACTCTAGCTTCTTCCATGCCTGTGTGAATGGGCGCAGACAAAACCTCACTCTCTATCAGATTGTCGCTGACAATGGTACCAGCATCAGCGATCAAAAGGGCATCCAAGTGGAGGCAGCCAAGTTCTACTTCAAACATTTTTCTAAGGACACGGTCCTCAAAGACGATAATTTCTTGGGCGAGGTTCCCCACCTTATCAGCGACACAGACAACTTTCTGCTCGAAAAGCCCCCTTCTGAGGAGGAGGTGAAAGATGCCGTTTGGACCCTCAACGCACACAGTGCGCCTGGGCCAAATAGATTTTTAGGGACTTTCTTTCGCGCTGGAACATCATCAAGGTTGACATCCACAGCGCGGTCACCGCCTTCCTCCAGGGAGCTACTTATCCCAGAGCCATCTCGAGCACCAACCTAATCCTCATTCCGAAGAAAGACAACTCAGAGACCTTCTGCGACTTTCGCACAATTAGTCTATGTACCTTCACCAACAAGATCATATCCAAGGTCATAGCCTCCCGCATGGCAGGCCTTCTTCCTAAGATCATATCGTAGGAGCAGAATAGATTTTTTCGGGGGAGAAATATCCAAGATAACATCATATTGGCCTAAGAGTTAGTCACCTGCATGAAGCTCCCAGCAAGAGGGGGCAACATAGCTATCAAATTGGACATAGAGAAAGCCTACGACAGACTGGACGGACAATTCATGATCTGGGTCTTCAGAGCCTTCGGATTCTCCGAAACCTGGACCAACATTGTATGGAGATCGATCAGCAACTCGTGGTTCTCCACGGTCATTAACGGTCAAGCCGACAGTTTCTTTAAATCCAGTAGGGGGTTAGGTAAGGTGATCCTCTTTCATCCACCATCTTCATCATTTCGGCGGATGCATTGAGCAGAAACCTTAATAAGATGACGAGATCCCCCAATTTCTAGTACTACCATACGGCTAGCGGCTGCCCAATCATCACCCATCTGGCCTTCACGGACGATATCCTTATATTCTCTTCAGAAGACGTCGGATCGGTAGAAATCATCCTCAATACGCTCTACAGATACGAAGGTTGCTCCGGGCAGAAGATCAACCGGGATAAAAGTGCCATCTACACCCACCACAATATTAAGAGAGAGAGCAAGCAACTAGCATATCAACCACCACCTCATTCTCCATCAGGCACCCTCAATTCCACTACCTCGGGTGCCCCCTCGTGTACGGCAGATCAAACGCCGGGATCTTCGAGCCCCTGATCACTCACATCAGGCGTAAGGTAGAGCGTTGGCACAACGCTACTCTATTCCTGGGAGGCAAGATAATACTCATCAACCACGTCCTCACATCCACTTCCATCTACACCCTTGCTGCATGCTCCCCTCCAAGAATGTCCTATCCTACATTAAGAGCATCTTCAGCAACTTCCTCTGGGGTCACAACGGAGGTCACGAAAAGTACCATTGGGCTAGCTGGGATACCATGGCTCGCCCCAGCGGGGAGGGGGGGTCTCACCTTCGGGTGGGAACTGGTGAGGCATCGCCATTTTGGGAGCATTGGGTTGGAGACACCTTGCTACCCAATAATTTCGCGGTGCCTAGGACCAGCTCTATCAAGGACATGTAGGACCCTCCTAATAACACCAAAAATAATGACAAAGTCCGGTTATAGGCTGGCCCTGAGGCGGTCGATTACATTCGCCGTAACGATTTGAGGATCGGGTAGGACGCAGACAAGCTCGTGTAGGCAGCCGATCATAGCGGCACATTCTTGGTCAAATCGACTAGAAATGTCATCCTCGATATCGCGAACCCGTCTCCTACCATCGCTTCATTCTGGTAGACTTGCATCCCAAAGAAGTGGTCCTTTCTCATCTTGCGTGCCCTTCGTAACATTCTTCCCATCGACGACACTCTCAACACAATTGGCCTCAGCCTGGCTTCAGCAAGCACATGCTGCTCTGACCGACAAACAAAAATAGTCAACCACATCCTCAGACAAGGGGACCTTCCGGCCCAAGTATGGAGAGCTCTATCCCAGCGATGTAGACTGCCTACTGGGGTGACAATTTCCACCAGCTCATGGCGACCTGGGCTTCAGCATTCCACGGCCACTAGATCGTCGCTGCAGCCGCTACTTGGGTGATATGGAAAAATCGGAACAAGGCTATATACGAAGGCCACCAGTACAACGCCGACCAACTGTTATGGGAGTCCATTCGCCAGTATCGTAAATGAAGAATCCTCTATAGGCATAGTCAGACGGCTCTCTGGACATCCCTCCTCTTCTCGGCTTAACCGTTTTATTTGCCTCTTCTTTTTCTCTTCTTTTGTCAGTATACGTGTATAGGCATCGGCATTTTTCTCCTCCTGGTATACTTGTAAAGGTTCGGCCTTTTCGGCCTTTATAAATAAAATGGTAGTTTCTCTTCCTCTCTCTCCTCACCTCCTGGGGTATATATATATATATATATATATATATATATATAATATATATTATATATATGAATAAAATGTGTGTGTGTGGTGTGTATATATATATATATATTATATATAATATATAAAATATATTATATAAAATATATATATATATATATATATATATATATTATATTATAAATATAAATATATATAATATATATATATATATAAATATATATATATAACCCTAGAAAACCCCCTAAAAACCCCCTCTCAGCCGTCCATTTAATGTTAATATTAATGTTAATGTTAATATTAATGTTAATATTAATGTTATATTAACATTAAATACTAAAATTAACATCTTAACATTAAATTAATATTAATATTAACATTACATGAACATTAATATTAACATTAACATTAACTTAACATTAATATAAAAATAAAATAAATATTAACATTAACATTAATATTAACATTAATATTAACATTAACATTAACATTAATATTAACATTAATAGTATTTAAATGGACGACTGAGAGTGAGGGATTTTTTAGGGGGTTTTCTAAGTGAGGCTTTTGATCCGCTCCCATATAATATATATAATATATATATATATATATTGTTTCAAATCCCAAAAATTCACAAGGATAACTAAGGAAAGTGTTTATCCTACTTTTAAAGAAGCATCACTTAATATCAACTATATTGATATGATTACTATATATATCACTATTATATATGTATATATATATAATAAATATATATATTATATATATTATATATATAGATATATATATATATATAGATATAATATATTATTTATGTACATAGATATATCACTATAAATGTATATATATATATATATATATATATATATATATATATATATAATATATATTATAATATATTTATATGAAAAACAAAAAATAAAAAACAAAAAATAATAAATAAATAAAAAATATATATATATATATATTATATAATATATATTATATAGATATATTTTATATAAAAATAAAAAAAATATAAAAAAAAAAATAAAAAATATATATATATTATATCCCCTCTCAAACTATATATATATATATATATATATATATATATATATATATATATAATATATATATATATATATTATATATATATATATATACAAGGATAACTAGTAAAGTATTTATCCTACTTTTAAACAAGCATTACTTAATATCAAATAATATTGATATCATTACTATATATAATCACAATTACCTAGAAAATATTTAGTAGAGCATTAAGGTAAATACGACATACATACATAAAATATCGTCATGGACGTCTCTGGGTGCACTATATGCCAACATGGGCTTAGGTTGGGTTCATGTTAAGTCCGAGCTAAGTTGGAACAACCGGGTGTCCTAAAAATTATAATCTTAATTAATAACTAATTAAATTATCTATAGGGGTTAAGTCGCAACTTTGACTGATTTTCCTAGTTAGAACACACATATGGCTCAGTTTTCTCTACTATGGCTTATACACTAGTCAAATCACTCAACTATACTATCTGTGCCATAATTTTTAGTCATCTTGTACTCCAAATCTTAACCATAACTAAGGCCTCCTATAAATAATTAATTAGAAAAATATTTATAAGTTTCATAAATCCCTATTTAAGTCAAATAATAATAAAATATATATTTCAAAATTTTGGGAAGAGGGATTACAAATCTACCCACCTTAAAAATAAATTCATCCTCAAATTTAAATAGAATTGATAAGAAATAAAACGCATTGAACAAAAAGGTAACAAAGTATAATTAAAAATTATTAGTTTCTATCAAAATAATTAAAGCATATATTATAACTCGAATCTTATTTTAACTAATTAGTCATTCTAGGAATATAACGATATAATCAAGATAATTTCTTATATATATATATATAATATAATATATATATATATATATATATATATATATATATATATATGTCCCAGTGGCTATAGCCCGTTGGGAACGGTGGAGCACCCCGGCGCAGTGGCGTGGGTTCGAGCCCCCTTGGAGGCATGCCTCCAAGCACCATTAAGAAGTGGACACCCTCAATATATATATTATATATATTATAGATATATATATATATATAATATTTACTTTTTTTTATCAAAATCTTATTTACATAAATGGAAAACTTTTACACTATTTTAGAAACCAAATATTGAACAACATATTTTATAATTCCAAAATTCAAGAACATATATTTTTAGAAAAATTAAATAGCATTTTCAAACTATAAATTTTAATTAGTTTTTGAAATACAAAAATAATAGCAAGATAATCTTTACTCGTTTCAAGAGAAAGTATTTCCAATCATGATGTTCAAATAAAATAAATAGTTAGAAAAATAATGATTTACAAATCGCGAAGTGGGCTTACAGATCTACCCACCTTAGAAAAATTTTGTCTTCGAAATTTCAAAGGGCACAATTAGGTACGGCTAAGAATATAATCAAGAAACGAAATTTCAATTGACATGAATAAGAATGACAATTGATATAATCAAGAGAATGCTATAATTCCTGACCAAATTAGTCACGCGTAATCACAAATAATATTAAAATAATAAACAAAAGAAAATATGATTTGGCACGATCAAAATATATTATGATTGAGTCACGATCAAATTTTGTTTAAGGATGATCAAAGGAATCGGTTTAACATGAACAATTGCTTAGGCATGATCAAAATATAACCAAATTATGTGGTCAAGGATCTAATCAAGGTAAGATCTAAGCATGCTTGAGGATAGAAGCAAAATAGGATTACCTAAAAAGTCATTAGGCACGATTAACCACTAGCTAAAATTATGTAAGCATGATCAATGATCAAAGGTTAGACAATGTCTAACAGGATTAAATTACTTTGATACGAGTAAGATGTAGTTACAATCAAGGCTAACCATGCAAGTCATCCAAGTATGATTAAAATTTGGCACGAGTATGAATATGATTAAACTAAACATGATCAAGGCTGGAATAAATCTAAACATTAGCAATAATAGAGTTTGAAATATATGCACGACGATGACTATAGCCAAATAGTTTAGTCACGATCAAAAGTTGTTAAGGATGATAAAATCCAAAATCATTTTAGCACGACCAATTATGTAGATATGATCATAGAATCATAATCTCGGTATAATTATGAATCTAGTGGAATGGAATTAAAATCTACTAATAGGTTTAAATGAGAAGGAGCCAAATGACGACTCAAGATTAGAAGGTAAGAAAGAAAGATAAGAAGTAAAGAGCTACAAGCTCATTTATAATACGATAATGAGAAATAGGATATCAAATCAGTTTGGGGTGAGAGTGCAAGCTTTTGTGGATCATAAAAAATCAATAGTTATATGCCAATAAAAGGTACAACCTCTATGGTATTCGATACCCGTATGCATATCTAGAGTCGTTTCACCGAGGATCCATGCCTTGCTAGTGTACATCTGGCTGCAGTAAACCCTTGGTTTCATGACCCAAATTAGATATTGTATTGAATATTCTATTAGCCCTACAAATATTAACATACAACTTGAAGGTTAAAATAGGGCTGTGGACACACACAAAAAAGAAGAAGAAGCGCTGTCATTTCTTATTAGCGCAAGGCGCCACAAATTGAGTACGTTTGAGATATCCTGCACTGAGGATCCCCGAGTACAAAAAGAATTCTAGGGAATGGAATGATGGAGATCGAGCGACAGTTGCTCCTTTACTCCATTGACACTCCGATTTACAAAAGTGGGAGAAAATCTAAGAAAATTCCTAACTCTCAGCTCACTGGCAAGAAGGTCAGCAATTTTGCTCTTGAAATGCTCTCCGTTCTGTCCTTTTGAAGAGGTATGAGACCCCTACTTATAGTCATTTTGCACTGAAACGGCTATTATGTGCCCACAGGGGAAAATATACTAATTTTCTATGTGGACGCATAGACTTCCTTTGGGCGCATAAGGTGTAGATGCATGAAGGTTGCATGATCGTGGATTGATCGTGGGGTTGACGTGGTCGCATGCTTCGGTGTACGACTGCTCGTAGAGACTGACGTGGCCGTATGCTTCGGTACACGACTGATCGTGGATGTTGATCGAGTCGTGGAGCTATCCTGACTTGGGCACATAGGTTGGAATAGGGCTATGTGCCCCCCTCTGGAGGAGCCATATGGGTGCATAGGCTTGCTGTGGGCACATAGGTATGGGCGCATAGGCTTTTCTCTGTGAGTGTCAGCCACTCTCTAGCTTAGGCGCATAGCAATCTCTGACTTGGGCGCATAGCTCATTTCTGGCTTGGTCACATAGATGCTTCTTGACTTGGGCACATGGATACTTCCTGACTTGGGATGCTGAAATTTTCATTCTTCTACAAGACCCACTTCAAAGTTTTTGATACTCGAACGAGTTCGAAATACTTTGAAAGAAGCATGGAAGACTGTCTGGGCGCATAGCAAACTCCTTCTTTGGGCGTATAAAATTTTGCCAGACTGTCAAAAAGATGGCTGTTGAGATCTTCCTCGAAAATCTGAACTGACAGATTCATCGGATCGGAATTTGAACAGGTCCATCCTTCGTGCGTTGTCTACATCAGCAAGTAGTAGCCGCATAATGTGTAAAAGGCCAAGTTTTCGTGTAGGCGCATAAGCTATAGTGGGAACATAGTCTATGTGGGCGCATAGCCTTGCCTCCATGCCTATAAATAGGCCTTGAGGATAGAGGAAATTCATTCTTCTCTTTTCCTCAAAAACTGTCAAGAGACCCTTCATCTCCTCTCTGCACGAATCATGTCTCCCAAGGCTGCCAAGAGAACTGCGAAGGGCAAGGAGGCTGCACCGAGCGGTTCTCCTTATTCGACAGTGTCCCTGCTATTCTGGGTGAGGCTATGCTTCAAAAAAAAGTCTCGAGCATTAATTTGTGACGCTCAGACTCTTCTCTGCTTGGGCGTATAACCATTGATATGCGCCCAAAGCAACACACTTCTGTAAGCATTCATATGCGCCCACATAAGCATACGCCCACACACTGTTATGTGTTATGCGCCCACACGCTGTTGTGTGTTATGCGTCTACGCATAATGCTTCCATGCCTGAGCACTGTTATGCGCCTGAACTGTTATGCGCCTATATGCTTGTTGAATGTCATGCACCTATTTGTAGCACATGTGTTTGAGGACTTTATGCGCCCATAGACAGTTTGGGCACATAACCCTTTGGGTGCATAGGATTTCTCCAGCACTTAGTTTCTTTCTCTGTAGATTCAAAGTCTGACTTTCTTCTTCTGTCTTTGCAGTTAACATGGTCGTTACGGAGCTTGGTGGAATCTCGTTCGGCTCTGTTCGCCAAGTTCTTGGCACAATCCTCATCACTAATATGATTAGAAATGTTTATGCTAAGATCAACCATAACCAGCCTTCGGTACGAACGATCGCTATACTCGAACATGATAAGACTTTCCTGAAGCAGATGATAAACGATGAGAAGCTCTTGCTTTGGAGGGGCGTGGAGCTTTAAGAAGCCGTACTTTTTGTTTGGTGACAGCTTAGGGTTTGAAGACAGTGAGACGATACGCATGAAAAACCCTCTGGTGGTCAGGCTAAACAATCAAAGGATATGGTTGCCGTCGATGGATCGCCAGTATCCTTTGTCGGCCTTCACTGATCTAGCCGTGCGACGACAGATGAAATGGGACCTAACCCTCAAACTTCCTGGGGTTGTCTCTGGAAAGATACAGTTCAGTTCTGGTGATCAAGAGGGACAATTTTAAGTGTGTCAAGGGCTCTACGTCCTACTCCGAAGGGGTTGCAGTCCGGTGCCATAATAAAACCTCCCGACTGACCTTCATCCTTGCTGCCGACACACTTTGTAATCTGATGATGTCGAAGAGTGTGTTATATCCCGTAGGAAAGATGCGGATGAAAGGTTGGAGGTACCCTTTTTATTTTGGGATAACCTTACTGAATGGGTGCTTTCAACTTTTGAAGCCACCCTAAAGGCTGCCGGCCTTTTTTATGCCGTCAGAGCCACTCAATATGGCCTAAATACGAATTGGCCCATGTTCGTTTCTCTGGCGAAGTTGTACAACCATCACACTAGTACTTTCTTCACTACGGGCGGGGATGGGCCGGCTCTCCATGAGATACAGGAAGTATCGAAGCTTCCTTGGGGCACAGAGCTGTATGAAGAATATGTGCCTTGTGACAAAGAACTCCGAGACTTGGAGAAGGAAAACTTCGAGATGATGGACGTATACAAGGAGTTATTCTGCCACTTCCTCATCTGTCACAGGATCAATAAGAAAAGAAGGATTGAGGGGGCCAATCCTCATACGAGAGCCCGGACGAGCTATATCTTCGTTCAAGGAGAAGGAGAGGATCCGACCTCCTTTACGATTTGTAAGTCCCTGACAAAATCCGAGATAGAGGACTTGATGGCAGATTATGACATAGCGGAAGCTGAGGACAGCGATGATCCTGAGGGGAAATTCTCGATCGGCCAATACTTCTGGCAAGCTGAGTTTAAGCTATCGGAGAAAGCCGTGCTGGCGGCTTTTCTGATGATCTGGATCCGCGATTGTGTAGTTCCTGGTGGTTCAGGGTCTATTTAAAGGATGATCCGGAGCATGACTTCGGCTAAAGCTTTTAGATACCGGCTCGCCCTGCTACCCGTAATAGTTTGTGCCATTCAACGGGGCCTGCAGGATTTTATTGGGAACGCAGTGGCCCCTGACGGTAGAGCAGACTTCGCCCGTACAGAACTCCCCTATCATTTCTTAATGGGATGGCTGTTGCTGCACTGTCCCAAGTTGATGAATACTGGACCGGTAGTGGACTCTTTGGCGGGAGATGCCTTTTTTGCCGGTTCCGTGATGCGGACTGGGCCGTCACTGGTGTACTCGCTTGCAGAAGGGCCTTAGGTTTTCTTCAGAATATGAGTCCTTCAGGGTGTCCCCTCTGTCGGCAGTGGTGATACAGGGAAAGTTTAGTGGATGAGGGAGCCCATATTACTAGTTTGACTGCTGGGGCGTTCCATTGGCTTAAGTCTATTAGGCCTTCACATCTAGTGCTCAGAATAATCACACCTATCTGGAGCCTTATTTACCGAGTCGTTTCGTACGACAATTTGGTACAGTCAGCTTCTTTTAGGCAATCCCAGACCGCATCTGGAGTCAATAGGGAGCTTAATCGATGGGGCACATAGGTTTATTATAATGTCGGATACACGGGAGCAATTTTTACCCTGCCCGAAGATAAGCCCGAGACCCACCTGCTTTATGCTGTTGCCAAATTTTATATTCAGATCAATACCTTTCATCCCCGGTATGATCGTTAGCAAAGTTTGATATTGGGACCAGGTTTGGCCCCACACCTGCGAAGCGAGCTCGAAAGACGCCAAAGGGCAGCGAAAAGGAGAGCGCCGCTTCAGCCGTTAAGTCGGCCGCAGCGCCTATATAGGGAGCCGCTCTTAGGAAGCTGACGGTGCCAACAAGGAAGGGTACCGAAGATGATTCTGCTCTCCTCGATCCTCCTCAGAAGAGGAAAGCTTCAACGAAACCGGCGCAGAAGACAACTTTTAAGAGGAAGAAGGAGACCGTCGCCCCAAGGCGAGCTAAGGAAGCGGGTGTTTGCTCACCTCCTTTAAGAAGATCTTCCGACAGACCGGGAGAGGTGGAACGGCGTCGCGGGCCGTTACCATTCGGGAGGTAGATCCCTTCCTAGACTCCATAGCCATTTTGGTCAAACCGTTAGAGGTTTTATCACCATTACGTTTGTCCTTTGTACAGGACCCCGAAGTTGCGGTTGAGGCAAGTGCCTCCTCGTCTGAGGAAGTAGACGTGATAATAGTGTCCCCTCCTCATCCTCGACCAGCAGACGACGTTCAGCCTTCCCTAGTCAAGGAGGCTAAATCAAAGGATGATCAGGGCAAATGCCCGGATTATGGTGGCGACCAGAAAGCCAGTCCCTCCTTCGACATCTCTTTGGAGGCTATGTCTGAAATTGGGGCTATAATAAAAGAGTTGGACGAGAATCAAGTCCAATCGGCTCACCCTCCCACGGGTATGTTATCTTTGCACCTCTCTTCGGATGAGATTTTTTGACTTCGAGTTTGCGTGCTCCTCGTGAGGCTAACTGCCATTGTGTATTCATTTGTAGACAAGGAAAAGGAACCATGCATAAAGATAGCCTAAGATATTGGAGGAGGAAAAGAGGTTATCCCTGGATCCTCTGGGGTTGCTGGTATGGAGGATTCTGTCAGTAAGCATATATCGACTACAGAAGGAGAGGTTGAATAGCCTCCTTAGGTGGTCGTTGTTGAATCTGCTCTCGGTCCATCTAGGGTCATAGAAGATATACAGCCTGATGCTGCTCGGGGCCTTGACATTGTTCTCCTTGAACAACCTGGGCCTGCCCTTGGCTCCTTGGTAACCAAGGCTGATGGCCTAGTCCAAGTTGGCGCTGAGGATGCCAAAGGTACAAAATTACCACTCTTTCATACTCTTTCAGGTTATTCTTTCCGTTGCTGATATATGTATTATTTTCTTGTCAGGTTCGACTTTTGTCAAGCATCTCTTCCCGGAGCGGAAGATCCTCATCAAGCTTCCTCCCCGATGACCTCCTCCAAAGATGACGAGATGGTCGAGGAAGTCGTCAAAGCTTTCTATTCTATCTTGAAAGTAAAGCTTCCGGGAGTTCTAAATCGAAATGCCGCTTTTGGCCTTGTGAAGGCCGTTGCTGAATGCCAAGTGGCAGTCCTTTAGAGCATTACTGGCTATAAGGAGCGGGCTAATGCTCTGAGAAAAGTTCTGAACGACTTGGAGGACCACGTGGCCAAACTCAGGGAAGCCAAACAACGAAGCCCGACGTTGCTGTTTTGTGAAAAAGACGAGGCTTTAGTCATGACTCTCGTGGAGGAGGAGGCTACTTTCCAGGCCAAGAAGGATGCCCTTGCTCAAGAGATCAGCGAATTGGCTGATCAATATGAGCAGTTCAACGCCGCGAGTGAGGCTCATGTTACTTCGAAGAGTAATCTTGCTGCCCAAATCACTGAGAAATATAATCATATCATACAAATCCAAAATGAGATTGCCCAATTGGAGGCCAGCTTGAGGACAGTTGTGTCTGAACAAGAGGATTATTCGGTTCAAGCTGCCATGACTGCCACCTCTTTAGACCAATTAAAAGAACAGCTGGTGAAGTTGGAGGGAGAGCACGCGAAACTGATCTCCTTCCAGAATGAAGCTGCCCGACAGGAAGAAGCATGCCGTCGTGCTACTGCCAAGTCCGAGACCGAAATTGCGGCTCTAAGGGATAGCATCAATCGGTTGTGTATCCCTTAGATCTTCTTTTGTAATAGGCTCAATTAGCCGTCAAGACTCCTATATCTTTTTTTTCTCTGTCTTTTGATAGATATTTTTAATAAAGAATCTTTTGGCTTTGAAAATTCATGAATGATGTTTGTGAAATAGCAGAACTAGAGGTAATATCGACGTAGTAAGGATATTTCTGGTGGGTATTCTGCTGGAGAATTGGATGTGGACTCATTACCCATTTTATATTCAAGGTTCTTGAATATAGATAACAAGTTGAAAGAAGCTGCTAATAGAGGTAATATGGACGTAATAGTAGAGAATGTTTTATAGCTCGACCAGAGGTAATGTGGACGTGGACGGGTATATAACATTTAAATAGGAGTCAGTAAATAATTCAGAGGTCATATGGATGTAATTATCTTTGACGAAAGGATATTTTCGATAGGTATTCTGCTGGGAAATTTGATGTGGACTTCTTATCTGTATTATGTTCAAGATTCTCGAACATAGGTAATAAGTTAAAAGAAACTGCTAGCAGAGGTAATGGGGACGCTATAGCAGAGGATGTTCTATATCTGACCAGAGGTAATATGGACGTGGACGGATATACAATATTAGGTAGGAGTGGATAATTCAGAGGTAATATGGACGTGATTATCTTTGATGAATGTTTTGCTCAGAGGTTATATGGACGTAGCAAAACATTTCTTAATAATCCTACTGGGAAAATAATTATCAAAAAATAGTTCAGAGGTAATATGAACGTGACTGTTTTTGTAAGACCAAGTTCGGGCAGAGTCCAAAATGAAGATAATTCAACTAGGGAATCTTTTTTAGAGGACCTATTATCCATGGCGAATCCAACACTCTTAAAATACGGATAATAGTTAGATGATTTTTCGAATCACATAAATATTGTACTGCACATTTATATGATTAAAATAGGGTATATGTAAACGCTGTATATGAAGGTTACACATAATATTTCTTCAGGAACTTGTCATTGATCGGCATCATGAGCAAGTCACCATCAGGTTTGGTTTGTCGATACACACCGTTAGAATACACTGATTCTATAATGAAAGGACCTCCCCATTTACGCTAAAATTTTCCTTTTGTCTTGTGGGTCATGACTATTGGTTTTCTCACTGCTAAGACCAGATCACCAACTTGAAAGATTCTTTCCTTCACCTTTTTATTAAAGGCTCTGGAAAGGCGTGCTTGGTATAGCTCAATACACTGTTAAGCTAATAAGAATTTTTGTCTAGCGCTTCCAGCTCTTGTAGTCGCAGATGGTAACTTTCTTCGGCAATCAACTCGCTGGTTAAGGCTACTCGAAAAGAGAGAATCTGGATTTCTAGGGAAAGAACTGCTTTACTCCCATAAACTAGAGAGAATGGCATACTGCCTGTTGGATTTTGGACCGTTGTATGATAGGCCCAGAGACATTCGTCGAGCTTCTCATTCCAATTGCGCTTGTTTGAAGACACGAACTTCTTAAAAAGTTTGATGATAGTCTTATTGAAGGCTTCTACTAATCCATTATTTGCTGGATTGTATGTGGTAGAGGCTACATTCTGAATTCGATTGTTATTGCAGAACCGATAAAATGCATGACTCGCAAACTAAGGACCATTATCATGGATGATCCTACGAGGTAGGCCGAAGCGGTAGATGACGTGATGTTTGACAAAACTGATCACGTTTGACGTCTTTACTTCGATGAGCGGTATAGCTTCCACCCATTTGGAGAAGTAATCGGTTATAGCTAGGATAAACTGATGTCCTCTGGAGGATGTCGGGCTAATTGGGTCGATGACGCCCATACTCCAGGCTTCAAAAGGCCAAGATGCCGCCGTCGGGTGTAGAAACTCCAAAGGTTGATAAATAAAATCGGCGTGGAACTGACATGCCCTACACTTCTTTTCATATTTAACATTATCTACTATCATCTTGGGCCAATAATAACCCATTCGTCTGAGGCGATCTTATAATTTGGGGCCTGGTTGATGTGTACCACAAATTCCGTCGTGAGCCTCACGGAGTGCATGTTTGGCTTCTGTGTCTGATAAACATCATAACAGTAGCCCATCGTAAGAACGTCGGTATATCATTTTTGTAGCTATATCATAGTAAATCTGAGGGATCGTCGTTGGATAGACACTGCTTTCTTTGGGTCCTCGGGGAGGATTCCATAGACGGTATAGTCTATGAAAAAAATTTCCAGTCTTTGACATCGACGTTCATTTCTGTTACGTAACTGTGATGAATATGCAAGGCATCTTTTGTACAGAATAACTCTCGACCAGACACCATGATCGAATGCTGAGTGTTAACAGGAATGGTCAGGGAAGCAGCCAGACCGGCTAAAGCATCTGCTTCTATGTTCTGTAATCGAGGCACGTGCTCGATGAATAATCCAGCAAAGGTAGAAGCCAACTCGATCGTCACTTTGTGATATGGGATAAGATCTTCGTGACGAACTTCATAATCCCCTCGGACCTGACTAACTATTAGCTGATAATCGCCGTAAGCTTCTAGATTGTCAACTCCCAGTTGTTTTGACAATTGAAGGACGATCAGTAGGGCGTTATATTTGGCCATGTTGTTGGTGCAAGTTTCCATAAGAGAATATGCAAGGTGTATAACCAGATGGTCGGGTGACACAAGCACGATGCCTACTCCGGCCACAATATTTTCTTTAGGTCCTATTCATGACGCACTGTCAAAGAACATTCGCCAAATGTGGATTTCCTCAGTTGCGATGTTAGACTCCACTACTTTATCCAGGATTTCATCATAGAGTTTGGAAGATTTTGGCACCGGATGAGCTGCTAAGAAATCAGCTAATGCTTGGCCTTTTACTGCCTTCTAAGGGATGAACAGCATATCGTATGGAGTCAACAGCATTGTCCATGTAGCTAAACGGGAATTAAGAGAACCCGGTTTAGTCATGAGTATTCTGAGAGGATTGACTTTAGATATGATGTGGATAGTCTGTCCAGACACATAGTGACGTGTCTTCTGGATAGCAAATACCAGTACGAGACATTCCTTTTCCACAGGTGTGCATCTGTGCTTGGCACCCACCATCGTGCGACTGAGGTAGTAGATTGCCTGTTCATTTTAGAGCCTAAAAATCAAGTTACGCCTTCAATATACTGATCAGTGATCAAGTTGCGTCCGAAAAGTCAACTTACGCCACTGATATGAAGCAGACTGCACCACCGATCAGATTGCGCCTGACATCAGACTGCGCCCAACCTTTTTGTGCCAAAGCCTACGTGGCATCTGATACTTAATGGTCATCATTACCTGACCATACTGACGACTGACACAACAGAGAATGAGGAAAATCTCTTCGAATCCCGTGAAGTGTGTCGTTCAAGAAAAAGTTGGTGGACAGCTGTCCTGTACATTTTGTGAGTTGCGCTCAGGTACAATCTAAACAAAATCCTTAGTTGCGCCTGGGCGCAACCTGAATGACTTTTACTCAAAAGCTGTCACGTGTGTAGGCGCAGCTCAAATCAAGCACAGGTTGACTTGTTGACTGAAGCTCGTGCAACCTGATAAAGTTGAGACAACTTACATTCTAAAGTAGGATGACGTGGTACACATGCTACTAATCTCTCAAGACGTGTCTACTATCCTGTACACGACCACGCGCATCTCAATTATACGATGCCACGCGTCTAAATACAGTTAGTACATGATTGACAACTGAATGGAAGTTGGCACAATAAGAGGTTGGCACAATCCAGTATGGCGTAATCCAGCCTCACGCACATCAGAATAACTGCTAAAATAGTTATTTCCTAAACTCTATAAATAGAGTTTCCAATCATCATCAAGGGAGATCAAGAACTCTTACAAAATTGCTGCTGTATTCTCCAGAGGCTACAGTCTTCACGTTCACATAGTCCAAGGAATAAAGTGATCGTTTTCTGATCAGATTCCTAAGTTGTACTTCTCCAGAATTTATTGTACTTTATACTCTTTTACAAGTTTGGAATAAAACAAATTTTGTTTTTTTGCAAACAAAATGGCGACTCTATTGGGGACGACTTTCTCCTCCGATGAGAAAGTGACAACTCAATGTGACATTGCGTCGATCGGCAAGACACAAAAGACTCTGGTTGTTCAAGTCAACCAGACAGCCTACGAGAACATGATCAACACCAAGAGCAACAAGCGTGCGTGGCTATTGCCAAGAACAGGACTGTGTGGACTTCTAAATCCCCCACAGTCGCTGTTGCCCAGGCGCAACTCGAGTGTTCAATGATCAAGGCGCAATCCGCCTCAGTGGCTCCAGTACAGCCTGTTTCTATTGCTAAAGCGCAATCTGCTCCCTCTACTGTCCATGCACAGTCTACCAAAGTTGCTGCCAAGGCGCTACCAGTAGTCCGTAGGACTATGGTGCAACCCAAGCAATCTGCTACTCCAGCGCAACTTAATGGAACTAGTCTTTTGGCTATACCCTCTTCTGATTCTCAAGTTTTGAACTTAGAGAATTCATGTCCTAGTGCTAACACTAGACAGAACAAAGGAAAAAGTCCTATGGCATTTTCTCAATTGGCGCAATCTATGCCTAAAATGATCACACAACAGAACAAAGGGAAACGCTTCTTAGCTAACCCTATTCAAAATAAAGGAAAACACCCTTTGGTCTTTCCTCAAACTTTCCTGGTCTATGACTGTGAGAAAGATGTATCAGATTCCATTCTTGTAAACAGAGGTCCTCGGATCTCTGATACTGGAAAGAATAATGATCACAGAGGCATCTTGCCTACTCCTATGGGGTCTGGCCAAGATCTTCCTACCTTGCAAATTTCAAGATCCAAATAAAGAAAATTGAAGGTATCACAAACAGAGACACTAGGAGCAGAATTTTCAGATTTACGCGCTTATCTCAATAGGCGTCAACCAATATCAGCTTTGGCAAAACGTAAGAACCCTATGCCAAAGGCCAATCTGTATCAAAAGCCAAAGTTTGAAAAGAAAGACCCTTCTACCTATGCTAATGAGTTGAGTACATCTTTGTACACTCAAGGAACCAAACACCTGAAGAATAGGAGACATGTTTCTAACATCATTAAGGAATATGGCCCTCCGATTTTTTCTCGTCCTGTGGTTGTAACTGATCTCCGGCAACGTCTTACACAAAGACGGGAAAATACGGGAATGCTTTCCTCACCTCCCTATCGCGCTTCAAATCGCCATTGCCTACGTGAAGTTGTCATCAACCGTTGTTGCCAATCGGCTCGACGATCTGTCTTCGATCGTCTGAACTATGCTTCAACTCCTGAGCATATAATAGAAGACGAAGATGAACTATTATATGCTTATGTTAACATGACTTCTCAAGGCACTAGGGGTAGGAAACGTCCAAGACGTAATGTATGCCGTAATCCTAGTCAACAATACTTAGACCGGATCCATGCATCCAGTGAAGGCGTCTTTCAATACATAAGATCAAAAAATTGACATTTGATCCAAGGTGTCTTTAATCAAGAAGATCTCCCTATCACCCATATGGGAGAGGACTTTCTTTCAGAGTTTGATGCAGATAGTGAAAGTTCTGAACAAACTATCTCGTCAATAGCTGCAAGAGAAGTGACGGCATATAGCATTACAGAAGTTCAAGATGCCTCTACATCAATCAGCCAAGAGCAACGAATTATTGCATTAAAAGACAAATTGAAAACCATGGCAGAAATGGTTGCAAGCATGTACACCATAATGGTAGCTCAACATACAGTGCCTCCGATTGTAAACCCTATTACAAATCCGGAGCTTATAGCATCTTCTGTACCTGTTAGTCTGGGGATACCGGCCCCTCAGGTCGCTTCTGTGCCAACTCAAGCTGATCCAAGTCAGTCTGGTGTTGGGGGTGGTAATTACCATGCTATTCCTCCTCCTAACACTCCTAACGAGCCCACCAATTCTTAAATATCAGGGGATACTAATGAGGCTGTGAAACTCTTACGCACTCAGTTTGAAGCCTTCAAGTAGAAGGATGGCCTACAAAGATTGGGCATCAAGCAACCATATCCTACAGAGTGGAAGGAAGTTCCATTTTCTCCTAAGTATAAACTTTCAACCATTATGCTGTTTGATGGTAGCACTTCTCCAAGTCAGTACATCAATCATTTCGAAGTGATGACTGATCAATTACAGCCAAATAATGCTCTCCTTACCAGAGTGTTCGTCGGTTGTTTAGCCGGTGCAACATATGCCTGGTATCGTAGCTTACCTAATGGTTGTATCACTTCTTTTGCCGGTTTCAAACAAATATTCTTGGAACGATTTTATGAGGGAGTCAACGACATGACAATGTCTGCCCTCATTAAAATTAAATAGAGGCACAATGAATCCACAGAGAGTTTTATTGAAAGATTCTGCCGAGAGGCACTCAAAATGCCTTTAGGTACTCCATCTGCTGTAACAATAGACACTTACAAATCAAACTTGTTACCTATTATCAGTATGTGGACGGGATCTACATAATTTTAGGATTGGCCTTCTTTCATTGTTAACGTAAAGACGACAGAAGTGAGTGCTGAAAAGTTCAAGCAGTTAGGAGTCCGGATGACTCACCCTAACCAAGATGAACATTCTACACCTGGGGGTAGTAATCGCCAGAATAACCGCAAGAATAAAGAAACATTGGCCATCAATCTTAAAGGCAAAGAGTCTTTGGCTGTCAATGTTACTCAGACTGCATCCACCCCATCAGCACCACTGTAAAAGTCAACTCGTCCAAAAAAAGAGTATTCTTTCGACGAAGATGATACGTTGAGCATCTTCGATTGCTTGATCAAAAGCAATAAGCTTCAGCATCCAGAGGCAAAGCGACCAGAAGAAGTTGGTAAAACTGATCACCCTAAATACTGTGTTTATCACAGATTCATAGGGCATCCAACCAGAGTATGTTATGTGCTCAAAGTTAAAATCCAAGAGTTGGTCAACTCCGGAGCAATTACTCTACAGCAGGACGAGAAAACAGTGACTGCTAATGTGGTTTCTCTCCAATTTGGCAATTTTCTACCACAACTCGTACAAGATGGGGCTGTCCCCATTCCAAAGACTACTCTAAAAATTGTGGATTCATCCAGATCTGGTTGTAGCATTTGAAATGCCTTCCTCTTCTAAACAAAATAAGCATTCCAAGTCTAAATCAAAGAACTACAATATGGTATCCTTTGAACCATTAACAGAAGAAGAAATCCTAATGGGCACTAGATCTGGGAAACCTTATCTTCGGAAGTATTCCAAAAATCAAAAAAACCCTGCTCTATCCCCGGATGCTCTTCCTCCATCATCTTCTCCTACTGAAGATACACCGTCTACATCTGAGCCAGTGGCCGAACCATCTCCTCCTAAACCAACATCAGCAGACAAGGGAAAGCAACCTGTTCTCTTTAATAAAGCATTGAAAAAGTCATCATCTCTTGGACTTGAAAAACCTTACAATTTTGACATATTGGCTCAATTGGCCAATACTCCAGCAAGATTGTCAATTTTTGAACTTTTACGTCTCTCAAAAGAAACTCGTGAGACGTTAAGTGAAGCTTTGATGCAGGCTGACACCTGCTTAACTCTTCTCAAGAAGCCTGAAAAGGAGCCAGTCAGCTGTGCACATTGTCATAGTGTATTTGAATTAATGCCCAATATCACTTTTACACAAGATGACATGTTGTTAGAAGACAATCGTCATGATCGTCCTCTCTATTTCACGGGATATGTGGATACCTTAAAAGTCGACCGTATTCTGATTGATCCCGGATTTGCACTTAGCATCATGCCAAAGTCCTTATTGGACGCTTTGAAAATCTCAGTACATAATCTTTCTACAACTATTACTACCATCCTGGGATTCAATCAAGGAAGAAGTGAACCTTTGGGGAAGATACGCCTAAAATTTTAAATTGGCAATCTTCGTACAAAGGTAACTTTCTATGTTATTGACAATCATGGCTCATACAATGCTTTATTGGGAAGGCCATTCCTTCATGAACATAATATTGTACCCTCTAGACTCCAACAATGCTTCAAATATGTGGATAGTAATGGAGAAGTCCAAAAAGAGGTTGCAGATCGGAATCCTTTCAAAGGAGTTGAAGCATATTACAACGATTCTCATATATACAAAGAGGAATTCATGAAGGTGGTACTAGCAATGGACACAGATGAAGAACAGAAGAGTATACCTAATGATACTTTGGTGATTCCAGTCAAGGGACGTACCTCCTGTCCACAGTCTTCCCAACCACTGACTATTTATCTACCTTCCCATGAGAAGCAACCTAAAGGTGATAGTCAGGAACAAAGGAAGCTCACCTCTTCTGAACCGTTTGTAATCGATCTTCATCGCAAGAAGCTCCCTCTTCCTTCTCGTTCTTATTCTCCCCCTCTTGTCATCAATCTGACTAAGCCTACTAAGGCTAAAGTTGCTGTTGTAAATGATGGTGTAAAGATCAATAAAGCATCTCCTTTGCAGTATACTGATGTCTTTTACTATACTCAGTGTTATTTGGATATGCTAGATAACTTTAAGCCACTTACAATAGAAGTCGTATCATCTCGACGAAATGTGGTATCACTAGATTCAATACAAGAGTTGTACTTCTTAGTACCGTCTCGAAAGAAAGATAAAAAGCCTATATTCTTCAACAAGAGAGAAGAACCAAAAATCATGCTCTATAATGATGATAGAGATGATACAGGAAGGCTACAATTACGACGCTATAGTCCACAATCTAAAGCCATCATCCGTAAAATGGACTATAATTTCAGAACATGTCTCAACAATGGTAAAGAAAGGCGAACCCCTCTTCGTATTGCTGTTCCAAAAGGAAAATCACAACAATACCACAGTAAAACAAAATAAGGACTAGGTTATATGTCACCACTTCCAACTCCAGAACCTTCTGAATCTGATGAAGAAGAACGTTCAAATTCTTCTGATTCTATCTCATGGGACTCTGATACCAGCATCGGTCATATTCATAAGGCGATAGTATCTTCTAATATGGTGTCCGCCGAATTCTCAGAAGACGACGAAAGTGACATTAAAGAAGCTCCTGAAATGGATCTTTGGGTACAAAGGATGGACAATCAGTGGGTTGATATTGGAGAGAAAGGTGTATCATGACCAATCTTCATCAGAAAAAATCTCTCAGAAGATGATAAACAAGAGTTACTTCACCTTATTCATGAATACATTGACGTCTTCGTCTGGAGTTACGAAGACATGTCGGGATTAGATCCTCAAATTGTAACTCACAAGAATGTCAAACCGGTCAAACAACAACAACGGCGATTCAAGCCTGAAATGATGGATGCAATTAATGATGAAGTCAAAAAGCTTATAGCTTGTGTCTTTATCAGAGAAGAACAATATCCTGACTAGGTGGCCAATGTCGTCCCTGTCCTGAAGAAGACCGAAATGGTTCGAGTTTGCATAGAATTTCGGGATCTCAATGATGCTTGCCCGAAAGACGAATTCCCTCTCCCAATTACTGATGTTATGATTGACAATACATGTGGATTCGAATGAATTTCTTTCATGGATAGGTTTTCTGGATATAATCAAATCCGGATGAATCCTGAAGATGAGAAATATACTTCATTTCATACTCCTCGGGGTGTGTACTGTTATACGGTCATGCCGTTTGGCCTTAAGAACGCAGGTGCAACTTACCAGCAGGTTATGAGCACTATCTTTCGAGATCATTTGTGAAAAACTGTCGAATGCTATGTTAACGATATTGCTGTCAAAAGTCATCTCAAAGAAGATCACATTCAAGATTTAAGAACTATCTTCAATCTAATGCGCCAGCATCAACTCAAGATGAACCCCACCATGTCTTTCTTGGGTGTCTCTAGTGGTAAGTTTCTTGGCTTCGTCATTACCTCTAAGGGTATACACGTTGATCCCGAGAAGATCAAATCCATTCAAGAGATGCGTCCTCCACGCAACCTAAAAGAGCTACGAGGATTCTAAGGTCGACTTGCGTACATCAGGCGGTTCATTTTGAATTTATCTGGACGTTGTAGACCATTTACTCACTTAATGCAAAAAGGTGTGTCTTTCGTTTGGACGAAAGAATGTCAACGAGCATTTGATGATATAAAGCGATATTTAATGAGTCCACCGGTTCTTGTACCACCAATCTCAGGGATACCCTTCTTAATGTATGTCCGAGCAATAGATCATTCATTGGGAGCTTTGTTGGCTCAGAAGAACATGGAAGGTCATGAACAAGCCATCTACTATCTCAGTCGAACAATGATTGGAGCTGAACATCGTTATAGTCTAGTGGAGAAGGAATGTTAGCCTTAATGTTTGCTGTTCAGAAGACAAGACATTATATCATAGGTCAAGCTATCCATGTTATATCCTTGGTCAATCCTCTTCGAGTCTTAATTCTAGGCTTGCCACATGGGCTATATTACTAGCACAATATGATATGGTTTATGTTCCTCAAAAATCTGTGAATGGACAAGCACTTGCTGACTTCTTAGCAGCTCATCCCGTCCTTGAGACATCTAAACTCTATGATGAGATTCCGGACGAGACATTGGAATCAAATATGATCTCAGAAGAATTTCCTACTTGGAGGTTGTTCTTTGATGGAGCTTCTAGAATTGGACCTGGAGGTACTTTCGTTGCTGGAGTAGGAATTGTTCTTGTTTCACCCGATGGATTAACTATTCAAAGGGCCAATTCTTTAGACGAATCATGCTCCAACAATGTGGCAGAATACAATGCTTTATTCATTGGACTTCAATTAGCCAAACAATTGATTTGAGTGTCAGAACCATATGAGCTGCCTGATGTGGGTGTCAAAAGAGTGTTCTCTACAACATCCAAATCACCAATACCAGTTCTGAAGAAGCTCGCTAACCAAATCCCTGCAAATGTCAATAAAATATGAGAAGTTAGCAGAATCTATCAGCAGCATAGCGTCTAAAAACTGGCACACATCAGTATGCGCCTACAAACTGGCGCACATCAGCAATGCACCTACAAAATGGCGCATATCAGGCGCACATCAACAATGCACCTACAAAATGGCGGACATCAGCATTGTGCCTACAAGCAGGCACATATCAGTGTTGAACACTGATCAAACAGGCGTATGACAGCAATATGCGTCTCTAATCAGAGCTAAACATTTGGACCATAGTGTGCGCCTATTTTCAGAAATAGTTAGCACAGACTTACTAGTTTTTGAAGACACAGTATGCAAGCAAATAGTATCAGAATGAAGTAGCGCAAGTGAAGCCTTGTGGGAAAACATTTGTTTGAGAGAATATGAATGATTCTTTTTGGATGTCCTTTTTTAAAAAGAGGTTAAAGAGGAGGTGGGTGCGTCGTTCCAGGATCCTATTTTTGGGAGAGAATTAAAAATAGGCATCTATAACCGTGCAACAATTGCCACGTGTTCTTCAGAAGAAACAGTAAAACGAAGAATTGGTTAAAAAAATATGTCCATGAGCACTATTCGAAATCACAGCCACACAAAATCAAAAATTTTAGGTTTCATTGCATAAAGACGGATGGACCCCTACAGCCAAGGACATAAAAATTAAAAAGTTATTCTGTCTAAGAAGATTATTTCTTGTCCTTTCCTTCATCTGTCTGACGAAGGGCGGCATCCATCTCTTGCATGGTGCAGATCCCCGAGCGACGCATCAGGTTGAGAAGTCCTTCTGAATTGGCGTGCTCTTCAGAGGATGATCCGCCACTCGAACGATTAAAGACTGACGGAGTTAAACCGAAACAGCTCAAAAAATTTACTGCCCTCAAAGCTGGGTCAGCCTCCCACAAAAAGGTTGTAGGCACAATATCTTGTCTCGCTTCAGGAGACTTGGTGGTGGTGTCAGCATTGGTCTCCATCTCTTTCTTCTTGGGAGCCATTGAAGAACAGAAGTGAAGACCACAGTACGGAGATCAACTACATATATATATCAACCAATTGACTCTTCGTATTCCTAATAGGAAACTGAAAGAAATCAATAAAACCCCAGAAGACGAAGATAAGATTGGATACTTTCGAGAAAGGTATTTAATCATGATGACCGAGCATTGATCGGCGCAACCTGACTTCGTCAAAACTTTTATAAAATTCAAAGTATTCCAAAACATTACAATGTCTTTAAGTTTTGAAAACTTTGAAGGGGGTCTTGTAGAGCCTAAAAATCAAGTTGCGCCTTCAATATACTGATCAGTGATCAAGTTGCGTCCCAAAAGTCAACTTGCACCACTGATATGAAGCAGACTGCGCCACCGATCAGATTGCGCCTGATATCAGACTGCATCCAATCTTTTTGCGCCAAAGCCTACGTGACATTTGACACTTAATGGTCATTATTACCTGACCATACTGACGACTGATACAACAGAGAACAAGGAAAATCTTTTCGAATCCTATGAAGTGTGCCGCTCAAGGAAAAATGGGTGGACAACTGTCCTATATATTTCGTGAGTTGCGCTCAGGTACAATCTAAAAAAAATCCTTAGTTGTGCCTGGGTGCAACCTGAACGACTTTTACTCAGAAGCTGTCACGTGTGTAGGCGCAGCTCAAATCAAGCGCAGGTTGACATGTTGACTGAAGCTCGCGCAATCTGATAAAGTTGAGACAACTTACATTCTAAAGCAGGATGACGTGGCGCACATGCCACTAATCTCTCAAGACGTGTCTACTATCCTTTACACGACCACGCATATCTCAATCATACGATACCAAGCGTCTAAATACAGTTAGTACATGATTGACAACTGAATGGAAGTTGGCGCAACAAGAGGTTGGCGCAATCCAGTATGGCGTAATCCAGCCTCGCGCACATCAGAATAACTGCTAAAATAGTTATTTCCTGAACTCTATAAATAGAGTTTCTAATCGTCATCAAGGGAGATTAAGAAATCTTGTAAAATTGCTGCTGCATTCTCTAGAGGCTACAGCAAGTTCCCATAGTCCAAAGGATAAAGTGATCGTTTTCTGATCAGATTCCTAAAGTTGTACTTCCCCAGAATTTATTGTACTTTGTACTCTTTTACAAGTTTGGAATAAAACAAATTTTGTTTTTTTGCAAACATTCATGATCGCCTTCATTCTTCTGAGCTAATAGGGCACCAAGGGAATGATCCATAGCGCGAACATATAACAAGAAAGGCTTTCTAACTATCGGAGCCACCAACACTGGGGGCTTGTGAGATACTTCTTAATATCGTCAAATGCGTGTTGACATTGTTCAGTCTAGACGAAAGATACTCCTTTCTTCATGAGTTGAGTAAACGGTTGACACCTTCCAGAAAGATTTGAAATGAATCGTCTGATGTAGGCTAACCTTCCTTGAAGTTTGCGTAGCTCTTTGAGATTTCTTGGAGGACACATATTAAGAATAGCTTGTACTTTCTCCGAGTCAAGATGTATACCCTTTGAAGTGATCACAAAAACAAAGAACTTGCCGCTGGAGACTTCCAGAAAAGACTTGATTGGATTTATCTTGAGTTGGTGTGTACGCATTAGTTTGAACACCGTTCTCAAATCTTGGAGGTGGTTGTCCATGAGATGACTTTTAACCGCGATATCATCTACATAGCATTCCACTATTTTACGCAAATGATCGCAAAAAAATTATGTTCTTAGCTCGCTGGTATGTCTTCCATGCATTTTTTAATTCAAAGGGCATCACCATATAGTAGTATACCCCCAACGGTGTTCGAAAAGATGTGTATTTCTCATCATCGGGGAACATCTTGATCTGGTTATAGCCTGAGAACCCATCCATAAAGGACATCCGCTCGAAGCTGCAAGTATTGTCGATTATTTCGTCGATGATTGGTAGAGAGAAATCTTTTGGGCATGCTGAGTTCAAATCATGGTAATCGATACTGACTCGAACTTTACCGTTCTTTTTCATGACTGGAACAATGTTGGCGACCCAGTCAGGGTGTTGTTCTTCGTGAATGAACCCACTTGAAATAAGCTTCTTGACTTCACTCTCGATGGCCTCCATGATATCTGGTCGGAACTGTCGTTGCTGCTGCTTAATTGTCTTAGCTTTAGATGAGATATTTAGTCGGTGCATAGCAACTTTAGGGTCCAAGCTGGCATGTCTTCATAGCTCCATGCAAAGATGTCAATATATTCTCTTATAAGCTGTATAACAGATTGCCGTTCTTCACCAGACAGACTTTTACTGATAAAGATTGGTTTAAAAGATGATTCATCTCCCAAATTAACTTGGACGACTTCGTCTTCAGTAGGTACTTCACGTTGTTCTAAATGTAACTCCCACCTAGTATCCATCTTTTGAGCCCATTGTTCGAGCTCGATTGATTAGATATCTTCTACAATTTGGTCAACTGACACCATGTTGACGGACAAAGTTATTTTGAATATGTCTCCAATGCTGGAGTCTGAATTCCTGTGGCAGGAATCAGAAGAATGAGAACAACGATCCGCTTCGACGTCTGATCCTTCAGGAGTTATTAGAGGAGTAACATAACCCAAACCAACATCGATTTATTGATAATAGTTCTCGGGTTTGTCGGAAGGAGCAAAGTGATGTATTGGCAATCGTCGTCCTTGACCGTAGTTTAGTCCCTGGTCAGCTTTTATATCATATCCCATGTTCTGGATGATATTCTTGGCCTGCCAACTATATCGGTAAAGTTGCAGTTTTCCAGAATCGTAGTCAGCTTCAGTGTTGCGATTGGGAGTAGTAAAGTCCAGAACGAACTTTCTTTCGCCAATTATTCGATCGTAGATGATCAATTCTTCACCCTTCTTTCTAGCTGGAACGATGAAGTAGTGGATATCTTCTGGCCAGACTTTTTCTCGTAGACGAGACATCATGACCGGCATGCAGAGATTTGGTCCTATGCAATGCTCTAGGGCGTACAATGTATCTATGTACTGGTTTACAGATTAGTAGATACCAGAGTAATTCAAAGACAAATCTTTACTTAGAAAATATGCAAGTTCTTCTTCAGGGAAAACATCATCTACTGAAGGTACATTATTTTGAGTATTGTTATACTTATTGAGAGGATCATTGTCCTGAACTGGAGTCACAGACTTGATTAAGTTCACCATGTAGGGTAACTCATCAGGATTGGGAGGACGGACTTCAGCTGGTTCCACCCGAGTCATTTTGCGGAGAGTGATGGTCAATGGTTTGACAATATCAGGATTCTTTTTTTGACCCGGATTGTGAGAGGCTTTGGAGTACTTTTTGGAGTAGTATGTCCTTTGCCTCGGATAACCAGGGGACCGTCATTAGCGGATGAACTCACTTCAGCTTCATCGTCAACTTTGTTGCCGTCATCCTAGGAGGACTGAGATTGATAAAGCACCGAATCTTCATAGTAGGCTTCAATACCCTTAAAAGGATCGACATCGGCAAACTCTGCCTTCACGATGCCATCACTATTGACGTACTTGAAGCACTGGTGAAGGGTAGAAGGAACGATCATGTTCTCGGGTATCCACGGATGTCCCAACAAGACGTTGTAGGATACATTGGCATCGATTACATAGCAAGAAACCTCTGTACGGAGATCACCAATCTGGCACTTGAGACGGATCTTGCCCAGCGGATGACTTCTCCCAGTATTGAAAACTATGATAGTTCTATTGGTTGCAAACAACTTGTGCAGAGGGATCCCTAGAATTTGGAGTAAATTTCTAGGGATGATGCTGAGGGAGGAACCTGGATCGATATGCATCCGATCTACCTTTATCGCCCCGATATATTCTGTATAGTACAGAGGTCTATCATGACAATTATTTTTGAGTAACATGTCCTATTATGAAAAGGTGATATTGGGTACCACTTCCATAGTGCTATGACAGTGAGGACAGGAGACAGAATCTTCAGCAGAGGCTTTGTCTTCAGCGAGATAAGAGTCGGCATGTAGTAATGCCTCACATAAAGCTTTCTGTTTCTCTTTGGAGAATCACAGTAGATCGAACAAAGACAACCTGGCAGGTGTATTGGCCAGCTGTGCCAGTATGCCAAAGTTCTAATGTCGATTCATGCCTTTGGGAGCTGGTGCCTTCAGAGAATTATCAAATTGCGTCTTCTTCTGCTTAGCTTTGTCGCTAGTTGAGGACTTAGATGGACCAGCTTCGAAACTTGTGGGGGCAGCAGGAGCTTGAGAAGGCACTGCGTCTTCTTGTGCGGGGTCATAAGTCCGTAGGTAAGTCTTCCCAGATCGCGTCTCACTAGATAGAACTTCATAAATGGGAGAAGACACCATATGGCATGATTTGTATTTCTTGCCCCTCTTTGCTTTGGAAGACACCACCCCTGCTTCATTTCTTGCACAAGGTCTGGATGAACCCATATGATATCACCACGTTCTAAAGTGAGTGGCACCAACGTTGATGTTGAGTCGTGAGCTGGCGACAGGTTAACGATTTCCATTACTACATTGGGGATTGAGACTACGCCGTCTAGGACTTCTGTGGGAGGAAAGTCACCAAATTAAAGAGAGATCATGTTAGAAGATATGACCTTGTCTTCAGCTTCGGGGTTGATAACTTGGCTGTCGATAAGCTGTTGTATCTTCTTCTTCAGGACGATGCAATCCTTGGTAGAATGGTGCACGTACTGATGATAAAGATAGTATTTGGGATCGTTGAGTTGGTTCGCCTCCGCAGGACCCATGGTGGAGGCAATGTCAGTTTATTACCCTTCATCAATGTGTGAAAAATGGTAATAACATCATCTTCGTCAAAGGAAAAAGTCTCCTTGGGTTTGTCAGGAGCGTCCTGAGAATTGGAAGCTCCCTTGAAAGTTTCGACCTTCAAGACTTCTTTCCTGTTACCCCCACGGATAGGGATAGTTTGGGGACGCTTGCTTTTGTATTCAGATTTGGGTGTCTTCAACCCCAGTAATTCTAGATTAGGGACATCATTTTCAGCAGCATCAGCAGCCCCGATGAAAGTGGACCATGTATCATACTTATGTATACCCAGACAGAACTTCACTATAGGAAGGAAGTTGTGTCGACAAGTATCCATAAGTTCTGAGTCTGGTATACCGAAGGGCATCTTCAATGCTAGTTGCCTGAAGCGTTCGATGAAAGCAATAACAGACTCACTCCTCCTTTGCTTGGTTTCGATGAGGGTGGACATACTAACATGCATGCCACTTTCATAAAACCTGTTGAGGAATAACCTCTCCAAGTCTTTAAAGGAATTAATGCAACCATCAGGCAGACTACAGAACCATTCAAAAGCTATCCCTGTAAGGTGCTGATAAATAGTTTTGACAAGAACGGATCGTCCCTTGGTAAGTGCAGAGTCTGCGTGTTGAAGTATGTTATGTGTTGGCGAGGAGAGGTCATCCCGTCAAACAAATTTAGCATCAGTGGCTTGTAGTTAGGAGGGCAAGTAGCATTCTCCTATTCAGGCGGATAAGGTTGAGATATCCCCATCTTCTGAAGCTCATTTTTGTGCGAGATGGTGTCAAGACGGGCAACAAAAGAATCAATTACATCATGATGATTGAGAATATATTGAGAAACGGCTGCTGTACGGTTGTCAAGCGTCATTGGCGAAGGACCACCCCCAATATTTATGGGATTTTGAGGAGGCACAACGAAATAATACTCCTTTTGTAGTGAAGGAGGGTTGTTGCTGTGAGCGGGACTAGCGTGTGCTGAGATATTCAGTTGAGGTGGAGGAACAACCCCAGCAGTTTGGACTGCCATGATACTGGTAAGCATATCAGTGATCTTGGTAAATGCCGTTTCAAGACTCTCTAGCCGCTTGTTGGTCTGATCACTGGCGTCTTCAGGTCTCTCTCCATCCGCCATGTACGCAGATAGCATGCGAGAGGAGACAGTACAACTAGTGTTGATACTGTCTGTCTCTGAGTTGAAAAGGCCCTCATCTTCAGGCATGGAAGGTAGACAGTCACCATCGGACTCAAAGAGGTCATCATCATCTGGAAGGTTACTCCCAGTATGAAGGTCGTCGGCTTCAGATTCTGAGGGAATACTACCCCAGCTGAAGGAGCATCACCCCCAGCTTGGGAGTCCTCGTCATCTATAAGGAATCTCGTCCTTGACCGAGTACCCATATAGACTCCTTAAGATGTAACAGCTCGCTGGCCATTTGTTGGTAGACTTTTTCTTCTATTTGCAGAACTGAGAGAAAAAGTTGGTTTAGTGGTCCACCTTCTTTGATTAGGGCTCCCGTAAGGAGGACCCCATGAAGCCATGTTGGATGAAACATATAGCGGCTTTTCATCATCAGAGCGCTGCAATCGTCGAAACACGGACTGCCTCGAAGGCACCTTCGTTGCTTTGGAGCAGCAACAGTTGATGACAATACTGGTGCACGGATGTACGCCATGAATTGCAGTATCCTCCCTCGCCTTACGCTTATGACTTACCATGTCACATAAATCGGTGGAAGGGAGTTTTGCCTTAAAAACCCATATCACTTTGCATATGGGTTTGTAAGGGAAGTTGGCACATCCGGACTTAGTTCATGTGCAGGGACAACCCCCACACCTAAGTTCCGTGATGACCTTGAAGACAGCCCCGTGCTATACGCGTTGGGGCCTGTCTTTTTGCTGTGGGCGCATATACCCTGGAGCATGCCCTTGGACGCATGCTTTCCTGAAGTCCTGGCAGCATGCATGTCCTTCTTGGATATGGGCGCATAGAGCGGGTCAACAGAGCCTGGGCGTATAGCTCTCGGCGCATAGCCCTGGGCACATAGCTCTAGGCGTATGGCCCTAGACGTATAACCTGTCGAATGTAGAAGTCCTCTGGCAGGAGATATGCGCCCACATACTTCCTTGGGCGCATAGCTCTGGGCACATGCTTTGAAAAACAGTATTGTTTTCTTCCAGTTTCGTCTTCTTCGTTTGGGAGTCTCGCTGACTTTGTCCAGAGCGTCGAACACTTCGATTCTTGGCATCGTAGTGTTTTCTTTTGCCAAGTCTCGAGTGTTGAACACTTTGTTGTTGATTGCACAAAAGGGAAGACGTTGGGCTAGTAGAGCCCGGAATGGTCTGCGCCCTCTTCGCATTGGAAGCTCCTGTAGAAGGATTATGCACCCCCATGATGGAGTTCCCCTTCGGTTGCATATCTTCTACGACACTGGCAGGATATACAGCGTGAGCCTTCGGAAGCCAATTCTTGCGAGGCTGTTTCGCTTCACTGATTTCGAGGAAGTAAAGCCGTCCCTCGAGAGCATCTCTTCAAACGCATGCTGATCGAACTTCACGATCAATATCTTCTGAGTGCTCTCCACTTTATCGGTATTGGATTGCGTCACCACCTTCTCGTTAGAGGAAAAGGTAGTCCCCAGCAGAGTCGCCATTTTTGTGGATACACAAAAAAGAAGAAGAAGCGCTGTCTTTTCATATTGGCGCAAGGCACCACAAATCGAGTATGCCTGAGCGATCCTGCACTGAGGATCCCCGAGTACAAACAGAATTCCGGGGAATGGAATGATGGAGATCGAGCGACAGTTGCTCCTTTACTCCGTTGACACTCCGATTTACAAAAGTGGAAGAAAACCTAAGAAAATTGCTAACTTTCGGCTCACTGGCAAGAAGGGCAGCAATTTGGCTCTTGAAATGCTCTTCGTTCTGTCCTTTGAAGAGGTACGAGACCTCTATTTATATTCGTTTTGTACTGAAATGGCTATTATGCGCCCACAGGGGAAAATACACGGATTTTCCATGTGGGCGCATAGACTTCCTTTGGGCGCATAAAGTGTAGGCGCGTGAGAACTGCATGATCGTAGGTTGATTGTGCGGTTGACATGCCGCATGCTTCGGTGCATGACTGCTCGTAGAGACTGACGTGACCACATGCTTCGGTACACGACTGGTTGTGGATGTTGACCGAGTCGTGGATCTATCCTGACTTGGGCGCATAGGTTGGAATAGGGCTATGCGCCCCCCTGGGAGGAGCCAAATGGGTGCATAGGCTTTGCTGTGGGTGCATAGGGATGGGCGCATAGGCTTTGCTTTGTGAGTGTCAGCCACTCTCTAGCTTGGGCGCATATCAATATCTGACTTGGGCACATAGCTCATTTCTGGCTTGGGCGCATAGATGCTTCTTGACTTGGGCGCATGGATACTTCCTGACTTGAGATGCTGAAATTTGCATGCTTCTACAAGGGCAACTAGGACATAGTTTTAATAACATTCGATAACTTACACTTACTCAAAATTACTTCAACTTAGGGATCAAGCCATGCCAGTGCGCTGCTGGCTGCAGTGAACCCGCTGTCTCAATAATTCAAATAAATAGCTACAGTGCAATGCTGTCTTGCTATCGTAAGTCAACAAATATTCTTCCAACTATATCCATAAGGGTATCAAAGGAACTTTTAGAAATTCAAACAAGTCGATCACGATAGAAAAAGGTAAGTATTTGTCCTTGAAGTGAAAGTATCAATTATTTTAAAAATAAAATGATCGATTAGGTATAAATTTTAAAAATCATACGATCGATTAGAAAAATGATTGAACACAATTGAAGTAAAAATTTCTAATTCTATTTCTCTAATATTCAAGGGTCGAGGGAAAACGTATAAATATCTTGAATTTCAACAAAATTTAACTCAGGATAAATATATGGATAATTGGATCATGTTAGGCTCAAAAGTCAATAAATGAAATAGAATGTTGACTTTGAGAAAATAATTACTTAAGGAAATAAATAAGTAATAAGGCCAGGGCAAGAAAGAAAATTCGAACATAGTCCAAGGTGATCAAGATAGAAGAAGTGTAAGTATCTGTCTTTTTTCAAGTATCAAGTCTTAAAAAATAAATGAGCGATTAGGAAAGATATTGATCGAAGCCAAAATTAAGGATAAATCTTTTAATGCCTATTGTACGGATACACAATGATTGAGGTAAAACTTATATGCTTTAAAATCAAAGACTTGAGATGGATATTTAAAAAATTCAATTCCTTATGGCCAAAGAGAAATAAGCAATACGAATTTCACGATCTGACGATGATGACTAGAGGGGAGAAAATAAAATGGCAAAATTGATCAAGAAAGAGTTGAATCCTAAGAAGTTCTAATTTATTAGGCAAATAGTCTACTTACCTTTTGTAACGCCCCAGTCCCAATATACTTAGGACCAAGTATGTAGACATGCCAGCTGCATACATACGAAGAATACTCCAATATATGGAATCCTCGTACGTATACATAAGCTGTAAGAAATAATAATCACCGGCCACATCATAGATTAACTAATCTCATCCACATCACACAAAAGATAAACGATAGTCCAGATAAGATAAATATAAATGAGTCAAGAGGTAGCCGAGTGGAAACATATCCATTACCAAACAGCTATGATAATAATCTTAAATAAATTGGAGTCCGACCTCCTCAAATAGAAATAAAAGAACTAAAAAAGATGTCCACTACAATAATCTCCAATCCAAGCTAAAGAACTAGATCTCGGAAGACGAGACCTCATCGTCTGCGAAGGAAGGATCAAGTGTCGAACCGTACTCCTTGGAGAAGTCTTGGTCGTCTAAACCTGGAGAGATCACCAGGTCCTTAGCGGGACGTAACAAGATACGTAAAAATATGCCATATAAACTTAATATAAACTAAGATATAATCCGGATCACAATATGTTCTAGTACTTTATCACTGAAGCAACCACACCTACCACCAAACAAGGACAATATGTGGCACACTATTCCATGATAAAATAATGTTCCATGCCCTAACCGGGTATAGGGTTGCCTAACCATTCTATGTAAAATACATTTTAGAATAACCACTACAACAAAAAACCCTTTTAATGACGGCTAAAAAGTGTCATTAATGACAAACCATGATGCTTTTTTTTCCACAGCAACCGTTATGAAAACTGGTGTTATAAATGTTTTTTAAAAGCGTCATAAAATAACCGTCATGAATAGTTTCTATAAAAACGTTATGAATAGTTAATATATAGTACACAATTCAGAATAATTTTAAAACGTCAAGAATAGATAATATGTATAGGCTCAATGCAGCACATTTATAACGCTCATATTACTGAACAAATCACATTTATAACACTCAATACTGCACATTATATATTACTTTCCAAAAACTTTTCAATTCAATTTTAAAACAACAACTTTGAACTATATTCACAAGAAAACATTGAAATGTTATATCACCATCTTCAATACATTATCTCAAAATAGGGTATCCAAATACATATATTTACAACTACTACTTAAATGAATCCTCAAAACAAGTAACTACTTTGGCTCAACTTGAGCACATCAAAACTGTCAACATCACGTGTAGCAAATCCCACCACTGCAATAATAGTTGCATCTTCATCTGCACCTGATAAAGAAAATTAATACTAGTTAGCTACAATTCCACCATGCATCTATAACAAGTATTATCAACACATTAAGATAACACCAACTTACAAATTTAAAAATAGAGAGAGCTCTATGAGCTAATCTTCAAAAACTTCAATAACTAAGGCATTAAAAACGATATATCAATGGTTCATGCTTTAAACCTCATCTTCTTAAATTTTAGTTTAACAAAAGATAGAATTAGAACTACTAATTTTTTTTCTTAAGTTTGAACAATCAAATTTTTTTTTCGCATCCCAACTAATAGATAGTACCTTCTTGCTATGACCCTGCATGTTTTAAGATACAGGGTAAACAATACCATGTGAAATATAATGATCGGATAATGCATGCGTTCAAAGTTCTAAATCATATTGCCCAGTTAGAGATAATTTTGTCTCAGAGGACCTGTAGTGTGTGCGCCTTCCTTTTCGCGTCGAAATAAAAAATTGACACCATATTTTCTGCAGCTGCAGCCAGAAACTGGCCAGTTCCAGGCTGAAATCTCACTTGACGGGACCCACCCTGCTCGTCAATAGTTAGATTAGTTCTAAGAATGCAGACATAACCTCAGAGAAAAACAAAAAAAAAATTTCTTTCAAAATAACTATATTTAGTTAAGTCACCAAACCAACCTTGGAATAAAGCACCCCCAAAGGCTGACCAACATTCCACACACGCATTTCACCACTGTCATCACAAGAGCACAAAATATTGGTCTTTTTTGGATGAAAATCCAGTGAAGTCACTTGGGAATTATGCCCAGTAAACATATACAAAGAAAAGCTTGGCTGCAAAACAAGCCATAAAATTACAAACAGATTGGGCGTATTAGAGACCAGAAGATTAGTACAAGCCAAGTACAGATTAAATCAGATAAGAGAAGCACAAAGATGCCAAATGAAAATTCAAGCTGGTCATGAAGAAAATACTATGGTCTGTCAAAAATAATTCTGAATGAATAACTGAGAAAAATTGCTTGATTTAAGATGATATAATTAGGACAAATATTGTGATAAATGTGGATAAGAAAGAAAAACTTTTCTTATCCTTTAAATAAACCTCTTCTTGATGAGTTTCAATCAATTCTAATTGCCACTCCAGGTGCGTTTGAGTCTCAACAACTTTTGCCACCTCAGTCTGCATATCAAATGTAACCGAAAGTGATACAAAAAAATGTACAACATAAGAATGAACTTTATAGTTATCTCATTTTGAATCTAACATGCAAAAAATCTAACAACACATAGCCAAAAGAAAATTTGCACTTATTTAACTGTTTTATCCTCTCTCCAGCAATCAAAACCTTTAAACCATTTCTATTGCAGACTAGCAGTATTCTTTATTAGCAAAACAAATGAATTGTTAAACGCCTATGCAATTTAATAAACATAACAATTAGTATACATCGGGTCAAAATCAGAAAATTCTGTAGTAGAGATGGGCAGCGAAGGACTTAAATCAATATGTTTGTAGGTTTAGCTAATTACTAATCATGAAGATCACTTCTGCATGGTGCAAAAATGTGAAAGTCAAGACACATAATTATTTAATGGAGGCTAACAAACTCGCAAATCCACCCTTCCACAACGACGTCTGTAACAGTAGTGCTCAGATGTATGACTTTGCAACAGCCTATTCTGAAAATGGAAAAGGCATACCTCAAGTCTGATAAGAACATCCCGGTTTTGCAGGATCCTTCTATCCCATTCAGCTATTGCAGTTGCGTGTTTCCGAAATTTGGCAGTTCACTCTTGCAGCTCAGCATTCCAGTCGTTTATAATCTGTCATCGCACACTTAAATCAGCATTCCAGTCCTTTATAATCTGTCATAGAAGAAGCCAAACAAAATTAGACTTTTTTTAAGGAGACCCATTATTCCAAGATGAACATATCATGAAGCCAAGACCAAATTAACCTAAAGGAAGAAACTTTTTCTATTTCCAACCCAAAAATAATGACCAAAAAGAGAATCAGATTCCTTTCGGTCGCGGCGGAGGTGGCCTTCGGGGTCGTATGGGGAATAAAAAGGTTTTTAATTTCTTCAAAATTAGGGTTAGGGTTTTGGAGTTGGGGGAAAGGAAGGAAAAGAAGAGGAGAGGAGGGTGCAAGGAAGAGGAACTGACCCATGAGGACTTCGGATCCGAGACCAGCGCCGGAACCGATGAAGCGGCGGTGGTTGCGGACCCACGACATCGACGACGCCGGAGAAAGGAGAGGGAGAGCGCGGAGAAGAGGACGAGCAGAACCCTAACGCTCCTCCTTCGCGTTCTTGTCGATCGTGTACGCGACGGCCTTGAGCTTGTCCTGGAGGGCGACGAGGAGCACGAGGCCCTCCTCGAAGATTTTGGATCTAGGGTTAGGGTTTTGGAGTTGGGGGAGAGGAGGGAGAAGAAAAGAGGAGAAGGAGAAGATCAGAATGTTTTGGGGGAGAGACGGGCTATAGCAAGAATTTTACCAAAAATTGAAGTTAAAAAATATTACAAGTTTACCACCGCTCTAAACTATTAATAACGCTTTGTTTTATAAACGTTATAAAAAGTCCAGAATTAGCCCAAACCGTCATAGAAAAAAGGTATTTTTCAACTTAATAACGCTTATGTATCAGCCGTCATTAAAACTCCTTGTCGAGCGTCATTAATAGGTCTTTTTGTTGTAGTGAACACATAATGCAAGGGCAGACTGACTAATTATGACTGACTACAACTACACGGGTATAACTGACGTGATTCGCTAGCATAGTATATGGGTAGAGCTCCGGAGAGTCCATAACAAATACATAGGTAGCACTCGAATGAGTCACTAGTAAGATCGACTCCATCCGACATGATTCGACACGACTCGACACAATATTGCCCAAGCATATAGTATATGTCCTCCCTGTCTAATGCTCCTAACCATGTATCCACAACAGGTTTATACTAATAACTGCTAAGTCTTTTAGAATGTAATTCTATTATCAGTTATAACCTAACATACGGCCTGTACGTACCGGTGGCCAGCCGAGTACGCATGTCCGAATACTATATGAGACTCACAACTTGTGGAATACAAGTGTCACGGCCAAGAGAGATATACCAATGCCTCACTATAGTGGATAGTCGTCTAGTACTAAGTCATTTTGCAGAAAATAAATAAAAGCAGTAAAACGACTAACATAATCGCTTGCACCCAAGTATGACTTGGATGCGCAGTTTATAATAAATGACAAGTAAAGTAAATATGAAACAAAATAAATAAATAAATACTAAAAAAATATACTGAATATTAAATATAGCAAGGTATCTTGCCTGGGAGTGGTAGAAGAATAGCAAAGTCCAGTAGTCAGAATCGTCAGCAATGAAAGTCAAATCCCGCAAACAGCTCCGGATGCTGAAACAAACATCACGAACATTTTTGTTATAAAAAATATGTCTTAAAATGCCTGCCCAAAAGTCCAATTCTGGACACAGGAGCAAAATCATAATTTTGGGTCAAAACCATGTCCGTCGTTGGACCCGCTTTGTAATGAAAAGCGTGTCAGTACTACGACCTCTAAATTCGTCAAACTATAAGTTTATGGGACCAGTTTGATAATACAAACTCAAGCATAAGTCCAAAGTTGGATTTCGGTAGACTGTGCATAAATTTGTCCATTGGATCGGATCGAGGGCACGTCAAAAAGGCGTTCCGGTCGACCTTCTCAGGATCGGACCAAACTTGGCCTACAGGACCAAAAAAATGATTCAGTCCTATTAGCGTAAGTTTCGTCTCGAGATGACGACTGTACACTAAGTTATGGCCTACTTTGTGAAGTGGCCGATAAGGGGTATCTCGATGGATACGCTTCGATTTCGTCGTGCACGTACAACGAAATCGAGTTCCATCGATTTCTCATACATCGATAACATCCATACGCGTCTTTCGATGCTTATAGGATTACACACAAATATGAAAATTATTAGAAAATGTACTTGCCTGGGGTCTTTTGCTGGTGAAACCGATAATACCATCACGTTCGGGATAGCCCAGTAGGCTAGGGGTAGCACGCAAAACCAACTACATCCAACCACTCAGTAAGCTACAATAGTCAAACTTCCGCAACTTATGCAATTGTCTCCGGATGCTGAAATAATTATCACGAACATTTTTGGTATAAAAGATATATCTAAAAATGCCTACCCAAAAGTTTAATTCTGGACAGAGCAAAATCATAATTTTAGGTCAAAACAATGTCTGCCGTTGGACCCGCTTTGCACCAAACAGCGTGCCAGTACCTATGATCTCTAAAGTTATCAAACTAGATGTCTACAGGTTCGATTTGACGATACAAATCCAACTGTATGTCCAAAATTAGATTTTGGTGGGCTATGCACAAGTTCGCTTGTTGGATCGGGTCGCAGGCCCGCCAGAATAGCGTTTCGGTCGATCTTGTCAGAATCGGACCAATGTTGGCTTACAGGACCAAAAAAATGATATTGTCCCATTAGTGTAAGTTTTATTTTGAGATAACGAATGTGCACAAAGTTATGGAATAGTTTGCAAAGTGGTCAATACACGACATCTCGATCGATACATCTCGATTTTGTCGTTGTAATGCCTGTTGTTCGTATTGCGTATTTGGAATACGTATACGTATTTTATCTTGTATTTGCATATCTCCTTGGTTTGGCTTAGCTTGTTTACTCTCGGTTTGGGTTGCCTTGGTTCGGCCGGCCCAATGCTTGGTTCATCATGGGCCAAGGGTGGAACACCTTAGCCTATGCTTCTCCTTCATTTCCACCACAACTCCCTCTTTATTATCCCCACCAACCTTCTCTCTCCTCCATAATTCTCATTTACTTCTCCTTTCCCCACCATTACTCTTCTCCACCAACCAAGAACACCATAGGCAAGTGCAACTTGCTTCCACAAGAGAACTCCTTTGAAGGGTTTCATTAGCTTCTCCTCATGATTCTAAACCACATTAGAACTTGTCATTTTCCATTTTGAGGCTTTAATTCTTGTAGATCTAGAGTTTTGCTATTTTCAGATTTTTGGTGTTTTGATCTATCAAACTTGCTTGTTTTCAAGTTTTGATGGTTCCATGTTTTAGAGAATTTCATTTTACCCAATTTTGACCTTTGGAAAGTTGGATTCGGACTTGTTTTGACCAAGATTTGGACAATTAAAGCTTAGATTTCAACTTTAGAGTCTTGCTGTTCTTGCCATTTGGAGAAGACAATGAACAGTGAGCTAGCTTTTTAGCTTACGCCACTGAGTCGTACGCTGCTCTTTAGCGAGCGTACGCTAGCCTTCGTACGCTGCTCTTTAGCGAGCGTACGCTAGCCTTCGTACGCTGCTCTTTAGCGAGCGTACGCTAGCCTTCGTACGCTGCTCTTTAGCGAGCGTACGCTAGCCTTGGTACGCTGCTATTTAGCGAGCGTACGCTAGCCTTCGTACGCTGCTCTTTAGTGAGCGTACGCTAGCCTTCGTACGCTGCTCTTTAGCGAGCGTACGCTAGCCTTCGTACGCTGCTCTTTAGTGAGCGTACGCTAGCCTTGGTACGCTGCTCTTTAGCGAGCGTACGCTAGCCTTGGTATGCTGCTCTTTAGCGAGCATGCACTAGCCTTGATACGCTACCTGTTGGCAACGTGTCTTTTGTGTACGCTAGCGTGAGCGTGCCCTAGACCCTTTCGTACGCTAGCTCGAGCGAACGCAGTCTTCAGCGTATGCTAGCTTGAGCGTACGCTGACCTGTAGCTTGAGCGTGCCCTTGTGTACGCTGACCCTTGCGTACGCTTCCTATTGGAAGTGTATAGATCCTTTGGTACGCAGACCTGAGCGTACGCTAGCCTGAGCATAGCCTGGCTTGAGCGTAGCCTGATTACCCTTGATCTTCTATATCCCTGTATATTGATATTTTATTAGATATTTAACGTCCATTTTATATCCTTACGCCTTTTGTCCTGAACTTGATAATCATGAATTTACTTGATATGTTTGTAATTGATAATTTGAGCATGACGTGATAGTGACCCGTAGTGGTGCACTCCTGACATAATGACCTGACATGACCTAATAGTGGCCCGTCGTGGTACACTCCTGACAAGTACACTTGGCATGATAACCTGACATGATTTTCTTAATAGCTGTTGCGACGGCTACCTGACATGACATGACCTGTATAATAACCTGGACACCGTGGGCGATTGTGCTTATATAAATAAACCAGTCCTGTCTTGCATCATGTCTAGGATGGGACTCCTGAGTACCACGGTCAGGAGTACCTATTGAAATAAACTAAGGACTAATAACTAGATTAATACATTAGTCATCAAAAGATTTCCCAGCTACAGGCAATCACGTTACCTGGGCACGCCTTGGGATCTGTAGCCTGCCGTCGAGTAGGGCACATTTCCAGCACACTGCCATGTGTTGTACCCTTCAAGCTACCTAAGGGTATATTCGTTTCCTGGACGATGTATCCACCTGAATTCAACTCTAATCTTTTAACCCGGGGAACCTGGATGGTCTGCAGGGCTTGTGACTGTGGAATAATCTCACTGCATCTTGTTAGTAATTAGGTTTGTGACAACCCTAGTTAGTTAAAGTATCAAGCCGTAATTCTTGCTTGGCCGTGAAATGATTGGATGGAGTCTAACCAGTCTAGTCTTGCCCTGATCCTGTTCCAGATTGCTGCATGACCAGAATGCTTGTATTTATTTTATTGATAAATGGTGAGAATTTCAAGTTCTGTTCAGACGAAGGGTTACAACCCCGATCCTTGTTTGGTTTACGGGTTGTAACCTGGTTATCTGAATAGTTCTATGGTTATCTCGTCGTATATCATCCTGGTGTATTTTTTTTATTTCCAGTTCTTACTTTTATTTATATCTTGTGCTGATTGCTGGTTTTAGTTCTTAAGTGAAGCTTCCTTTGTGGCACTTGCTCTTTCTGGGGTCTGACCCAGCTGGTTTTGTGTGGCCAGATTTCGGAGCAGCTCCAGAGGATCTACCGACCTTTCAGCCAGATGGTGGCCACTAGACGGAACCCTGGCAACGAGTGGGTTATTTTTTTGGCTCTTCCACTCTATTGTAAAGATATTCTTTTGAGGCGTTTAGCCGACGAGCACCTGTTTAGCTCGATTGCACTTACTTACTGTCTGCCTACGGGCTGTAACATGATTAATAAATCCTAGGGTTGATCATGTATGACTGAACTCTTGCTAGTCCTGACATTTTGTAACGACTAGCTTCATGATCAACTGAATATGTAATGTTTGGGACGCCTTACTATTGTATATTTAATGATCATACATCTTGTGACTTTTACTTACTTGCTTGTGATTGAGACACTAGGCTTGTTCATGACCTTAAGAGATTGTTGGCTTGTAGAGAAACCCTCATGTATCCTAGACATCCGTGACCGTATAGCGAGATGGAATCCATTTCAATATACATAGCTGGCTATGTCTGCCTCCGCTCTCCAGTATTCTGGTTCTGGGGCGTGACAGTCGTACACACGCAACAAAATTGAGTTTCTTCGAATCCCACATATCGACAACATCCATGTGCATCTTTTGATGCTCATGGGTTGCAACTACGTCG
>JANAVB010016400.1:2303559-2351059 GCA_029216955.1 Iris pallida | reverse complement strand
CACTGCGCCACTTCCCTACAGTCTTCTCCCAAGTGCGCCAGCCTCGGCGCACTCCATGAGTTGTGCCATGCGCTCCAACACTGTGCCACTTCTCTTCAGCCTTCCCCCAAGTACGCCAGCCTTGGCGCAATCCATGAGTTGCTCCATGCGCTCCTTGCCGGGAGTGACCAAAGCCCACATAGCGGGCACCCCCCCTCCTTCTACGGTTGACCCAGCTGCCCCAACTGCATCTCGTCCCCTCGTGCCTAACGCGGGTGTCGAGCACCTTCCACCTCGTTTCCTTGACCGGCGCAGTCATACCGGCCGCTTTCTCACCCCCTCGGGACTTGAGCGGGTCCCACCCGACTCATTGACCGGCGCGGTCCGCCCGGGCACATTTTTGCTTCTTGTGCATGCCTATATCGAGCATCCTCTTCGTGCGACTGTTGGAGCTCGCCGGGTGCAACCCATGGTCTGTGCTCCTTCCTCGGGAGTCGTATGGAGCAGCCCCCTTGCGCCCTTCTCATTTTGGGTGCCTTATTGTGCGCCAGCTGGAGCGCACCTGGCGCAATCCTCGGACTGCGTCCCTCGTACCTCTCCTAACGAGGTAGAGTCTCCAGAGCGGTCCAGCCCTGGCGCTAGTCCCAGGGGTCCTCGCAGTGCGCCAGCGGGGGATCCTCCGGCGCAACCTATGGGTTGCCACCATAGCCCCGTGCCTGCCAAGACGCGCGAGTTAACCTGTGCTACCCCACTGCTTCGTCATCATTCGGTTCCACCTCCGGTGCCTCTCGCATCTGGCGGTGGGCATCTTCGCCCCTCGGCGCTCGCGTTCCCGCTCCCCCTCCGTCCGTATGACGCTTCTCCCTCTAGTCTTCATGACACCATGCTTCGCATCTCCTCCCGGCTGCTTGGTGATTCCCTGTCCCTTCCGTGCCCCCTGCCTTGTGCCACTTGGCGTGGGCCCCGCCCTGGTGGCATCCTTCCCATCCCCGGTGCCTACTTCCGTTGGAGTGGCCCACGTGGGCAGGCCGAGCGCGCTTGCCTCCGCGGTGTCATCTTCATCCTCCGAGCGCCAACCCGGCGTCGTATTTCACTCTCTCCTCCGCCTTTGAGCTGGCGACGCCTCCCCTTGACCTGGTGCACACCCCTTCCACCGGTCCCGTGAACCCAGTCACTTCGGTCTCTCCCCATGCAGTGGCCCTCCCCCCCGGTATCTCGACTACACCTTCCGTCCCCAGTGTGTCGGCCCTCCCTCGCGCCCCATCTTTTGCCGAGGCCCTCCGGCCAGATGGTGGGAGGCTCTTCCCACCCTCGGTGGCAGAGACTTTCCTTCCGGACATCGTATTCCCACCACCAATCGACGACTACCCCATTCGTGTCCCCTTCACCGTGATGGAAATCTCCTCCCTATCCTCCTCCTTCTCTAAGATGTTCGTACTCAAATTTGGATTCGGATGCCCGAAAATAGCCATTGTCCAGGAAGCGATCACCAGGTGGGGTCTTTCCGCAGTATACCGGGTCGCTCCACTTGACCCAAAGCACATGCTTCTCCATCTCTCATCAGAACCGGACTACGCCGTTGTTCGTGCCAAGGGCACTTTCAAACTCGGAACACAGATCGCTAAAATCATAAAATGGTCCCCTAACTTCAACCCTAAAGTTGACTCGACCATCATATCCATATAGATCACCCTCCCAAACCTTCTTCTGGTTTGTTTCCCCGCAGCTGCCCTTAAACGGATAGCCAGCTCCTTTGGGACCCTGGTTGCTATCGAAGAAGAAACACGCAACCTATCTAAGTGCAACTACGTGAAAATATGTGTGGAGCTAGATCTCGTGAATGACCCCCCCAAACTCACAGAGATCGAGCTCGAAGATCAAACACATCGTCAACCGCTGGTATATGACAACAACAACATTTTTTGTAAACACTGTCAGATGAGCGATCACTTTTTGCAGCACTGATTCCGTGCCAAACCGGAGCTAAAGAAGGCTAGCACGCACTTCACCCGCGTGCCGACCGCACAACGTACCCCGAACAACATCAATTAGACTGAGCCTTCCAACCCCACCCTTCTAATCGACGGTCCGACACGGCAAACCCGCCCCTGCATGACCGACATGATGAGCTCCGCCATCGTCCCATTCAATCTTCCTGCTATCTCCCTCAATAATGCCTTCGAACTCCTCTCACAACTCGCCCAAGACAGCAACATCGACCACTCATGTGAGCTCGCTCCGTCCATCCTCGGTGAAGATGCCCAGCCAGAATCCCTGAAGCCCAGCCGATCATCCGAATATCTTAACTTCCCTCACACACTGCACCCAGGCATCGTCTTCGCGTCCAAAGCACCACCCCCATCTCAACCAACAACCTTTAGGAGATCATCATTCCAGCTCTAGAGGTTCCCAACTTTTCCCATCTCTCCACCGACCGCCCTCATCAGTCAGGAGGGATTCCAACGGAGAGCCACCCCGCTCTGCTTTCTGTACCTTGGATCCTCGATGCTCATTCGTCTCGTCTCACATCCGAGCCGACCTCAGAGGTGGGGCCCCCTCGGCACCCTCACCCCTACAAAGCGGACGTTCAACCCAGCTCCAATCCCCTTTAACTGGCAGATTCTGGCTAGCCAAGGAAGCGGGTTTCATGGACCGCGATAATCAGCTATGCGCCATAGAAGAATTTGATATTGATCCGACGACCCCTCAATAGATGTCAATGCAAGCAATGCACCCGACGGACCTTGCAAAGCCACTGAAGTTATCGGGTCCTCCATTATACACTCCAAAAAAACCTCCTCCAAGAAGAACAAAAACAAACAAAAGCAGCAGACGGCGATGACTACCAGATCGGCCATGAAGCTTAACCACCTCCCTCCCAATACCACATCAAATGCTTAACATTATCTCCTGGAACGTGAGAGGTCTCGGAAACAAACCGATGCTAAATAGAATCCTCTGCCTCAAGAAGACTAATCGGATTGACTTATTAATCATCATTGAACCAAAAATTCCTCAAAGAAGAATCAAAGCCACGCAACTTAAGCTGGGATTCCCCCAGGCCATCATTGGATGCAATGACATCTGGATCTTCCTCGTGCCAGAATTCAAATTTGGGAGTGTTCTAGATACGCCTCAGGCTTTATCTTGTAGGGTGGAACATCCGGCTCTAAAGTCCCGCTCCATTTTTTTTTGCCGTTCATGGGAGTTGTGACATTTTCGAGAGTAGGAAGCTTTGGGATGACGTTCTGGCATTACCCTTCCAAGGTCTCCTGTGGTTATGCTGCGGAGACTTCAACATGGTGTCCTGCAGAGAGAAGAAATTGGGCGGCCTCCCACCCCCCCAGCCAGCGATGGACGATTTCAACAATTTTATCTTCAACGAAAACTTGACCCCCATCCCCTTCCACGGTAGCGAATTCACCTGGTAGAACATGTAGGAGGGTCATCGACGGCAGTACTCCCGTTTGGATCGGGCGATGATCAACGACAGCTTGTCAGACATGGGCCTAATCACTAACCTCTCTCATCTCAACTCCACTGAATCGGATCACTCCCCTCTTCTCATCATGATCAGCAACAATCACACCTTCACTAAAAAGCCTTTTCGATTCCTCGATTTCTGGCACCACCACCCTCAGTTCAGAAATGTCGTTACCTCCGCTTGGACCTCTGTCTCGGATCTTGACCCCCTTGCTCGGATGGCGGCCAGAATCAAAGCCACTCGCAAGGCGTTAACGTCCTGGAGAAAATAGGCTTTCGAAGACATCTTCCAGGAGATCAAGGCGGTGGAGGATGACGTCACCCGTGCTGAGTCTACATTTGCCACTGACCAATCTCTGGCCGCCCACACCTCGCTCAATCTTGCTAGAGCGATTCTCAAATCCAGGCTGAAAGTGGAAACGGATTTCTGGAGGCAAAAAGTCAGATTGACCTGGGATAACGATGGTGACCGCAATACCAAGTTCTTTCATGCGTGTGTCAACGGCCGTAGAAATAAATTAAAACTTCATCGAATTTACGCCGAAAATGGGGTCATGGTGGACGACTAGGAAGGTATTCAGACTACGGCGGAGTACTTTTATTCGAACTCTACACTAAAGAGCCTATCATGAAAGACGTCGCGCTCCTGTCCGAGATCCCTCCCCTCATCAGCGACATAGACAATGAGACCCTGGTGGTCCCCCCATCAGTGAAGGAGGTCAAGGCAGCTCACTGGTCCATCAATGAACACAGTGCTCCGGGGCCGGATGGATTCAATAGGGTATTTTTAGAACCTGTTGGGACATCTTAAAAACCGACTTATTGGAAGCCACTTTAGCCTTCTTTCAAGGGGAGAGATACCCCAATTCCATCTCTTGTGCCAACATCATCCTTATCCCCATGAAAGACAACCCAGAAACCTTCAAAGACTTCTGTCCTATCAGCCTCTGTACCTTCACCAACAAGATAATATCGAAGATCGTTGCCAACCTGATGTCCAATCTCCTTCCCAAGATCATATCCAAATAACAAAGAGAGTTTGTGAAAGGCCGCAACATCATCGACAACATTCTTCTTGCCCAAGAGATGATCATTTGTATGAAGTTCCCGTCCAGAGGGGGGAACATTGCCATCAAACTGAACATAGAGAAGGCTTACGACCGCCTAGAATGGCAATTCACGATCTGGGTCTTCAGGGTGTCCGAATTCTCCGAAACTTGGATCGATATCAGATTCAGATCTATCAACAATTCCTGGTTTTCCACGGTTGTCAATGGCCAAGCAGCAAGGTTCTTCCGATCCACTCGTAGGGTTAGACATGGGGACCCCCCTCGCTTCCACTATTTTTATCATCGCGGCAGAAGCTCTCAGCAGAAGCCTCAATAGCATATCCAGAATGCCCGGTTTCTACCACTTCTATACCACGACTGGCTGCCCACTCATCATACACCTAGCATACGCTGACGACATCCTTATCTTTTCCTCTGGAGACAACGGATCGATCGAGGTGGTGTTGAGTACGATCGCGAGATATACTTCATGCTCCGGCCAGCGTGTCAATAACAACAAGAGCGTCATTTATACCCATCACAAAGCTGACAGATCTCGCTCAGTCCTGCTCTCCAACTTAACCTCGTTCAGCACAGCATACCCTTTTTTCCTTTACTTGGGCTATCCGCTGGTGTACAGTAGGTCTAATTCGGGCATATATGAGCACCTGGTTGACAAAATCCGCAAATCCGACTGGGGGCTTCCACGATCTCCTGGCCAACTGGAGCTGCTTCCACAGACATCAGATCGTTGCGACCGCCGGTATTTGGGTATTATAGAATAACAGAAACAAATTCAGATATGGAGGCCGCCAAATAAGCCCGCCTCAATTGCACAAAGTGGTTATCAGACAAATTATCAAAGGTAGGAGGCGCTGCTCTCACGCCTCCAACACATTCTGGGAGGCCCTGACTTAGGCCATCCTCCGGGTTTCTTGCGCCTTCCCGGTCGACAAACGCAGAGATTCGGTCTCATTTTGTGCGCGTCTCGTGCTACTAGTTTTTTTTTCTTGGTTCCGCTTGTCGCGTTGAGCGCGCTTACTTGTATAGGCTTCGCCATTTTGCGCCTTTTACTTCAATAAAGTTTTTGTTGGGTTAATATATATATATATATATATATATATATATATATATATATATATATATATATATATATATATATATATATATAACTAACCTTTTATATTAATAAATATAACATATATGCAATTATTAAATAGGCACACATACAAATATATATAAATAGTTTAAAACCCCAAAAATACACAAGGATAACTAAGGAAAGTATTTATTCTACTTTTAAACAAACATCACATAATATCAAATAATATTGATATCATTACTTTATATATCACAATTACTTAGAAAATATATTTAGTGGAGCATTAAGATAAAATATGACATACACACATAAAATATATCGACTTGGACGTCTTTGGGAGAACTACATACATGGGCTTAGGTTGGGTTCGTGTCAAGTTCGGGCTAAGTTGGTACGACCGGGTCTCCTAAAAATCATAATCTTAATTAATAACTAATTAAATTATCTATAGGGGTTAAGTCACAACTTTGACTTGTTTTTCTAGTTAGAACACACATATGGTTCGGCCTTCCCTACTATGGCTAATAAACTAGTCAAAGCACACAACTATACTATCCGTGCCATGATTTTTAGTCATCTTGCACTCCAAATATTAACCATGACTAAGGTATCCTATAATAATAATTACTTTAAAAAATATTTATAAATTCCACAAATTCCTATTAAATTCAAATAAATAATAAAATATATATTTCAAAATTTTGGGAAGAAGGGTTACAAAAAATTATCACAAGATCAAAAACATGTATAAATATGCTTTATTAGGCAAAGATGTAATTGATTCATAAGAAGTTAATCAAAATCAATAGTGAATATGTTATGCAAGCACAAGGTTAACGTAAAAGTATATTTATATACTTTTCAAGTAAAAGAAGACTTGTGCTGAACATACATATACACAAAATATCGATTGACGTAAATATGATATGTTAAAGGCAAACCGGTAAGAAATAACTATTTCAAAAAAATATTAAAGATGGAGAGTCAAAAACACATTAACTTAAAAAAAACTTCAGCTCCTATAGACTAGAGTAGTATGCATACTTCATAGATAAAAATTAAGAGTAAAGAACATACATGGATAAATGTGTCATACTAATAGGAAATGAGTAAAAGACTATATAATGTGAACTAATCATTTAAGCTAAACTACTAGTCAAACTAGGGATTATATCTCACATTGATTTAAATAATAAATAATTAAAAGATATCAATAAGAGCTAATAGCAAGACATCAATAAGAACATGCTAGATTTTATAAATAGAACCATTTAAGAAAAATTATTTAGCATATTACCGAAGTGGTTCTAGTGACCACACTTATGTTAGTACAATTGCTTGGAATATGACTTTGTAGCTTTGCAATCACCAACATGTTCCATAGTTCTACTTGATATAAGAAGCCTCACAGAGGCGAAGACTTTAGTATCTAAAACTTGGATCCACATTTGTTAGTCTTTGGAACCCATTTGCACAAGTTTATATCAACAAGTTTTCTTGTCTGACATTAACTAAAAATGTGTCCTTTCATACTGCAATAATGATAAAATATTAATATTAGTGCTATGTGCAGCAGTATGAGAATGTGCAATGGTATGATATGATGTGCGTAGATATTTGTAATAGAAATCATGAAGATGTGTATCATTTGGCTTGCGTGCTTTCTTTGATTGTGTCCTATCATGTATGTGATGTGTCATAGGACAGATCTTTGATTGGGTAGTAGGTATTACCTTTTTTTCCAACATAAACTCTTAACTTTTTAGAGATTGTGCAAGACTTATTATACCTAGCAGTTAATGAGTTTATTCTCTGTGTAGCAATGTTATATATTTTTTAATTTGCTTCATAAGCTTCATCAAGTTTTGTATGCTATTGTGTCATCTTATTAATGCATTCTTGAGCATCATACAGAATCAGCTTAACCGTAGATAGCTTATCTACGTTTCTAGCAGTATAGTGTCTCTAATATCATTAAACAGAGAGGATAGCCTTTCATTCTCCAACTGATATGTCTTAATCTATTTTCGAGAATGCTTATAATTATTTAATACTTTTTTGTGTTTTTATAATAGATTACTAAAAGTATTAGATAACTCATCATAAGAAAATTCACTCTCTTCATGAAGATGATTATTTTGTACCTCATTAGATAATGCCACGAGCATATATTTACAGCTTGACGAGGTCTCTCTTCTTCTTCGGAATCGCTTGCTTCGCTTTCACACTATATGCTTGTGTTAGCGTACTTGTGTGACGACGATCATTCACAGCGATTCAGTAGTCACTAGCATGATGTGGCCTGATCTTCTGTAGTTGTGGCATACAAGATCTTCTTCATATAAGAGATTATGTTGTACCTTACATCCTAATGACATCATGCACACATTTGTATCATTATGATGACTATCCTTCTCTCTGGAGTCACTAGCTTTGCTTTCGTACTTGTACTCATAAGTAGCTTCAAGAAGTTTTCAAATTTTATGAGATGTTGTGTAAGTACTAATAAGATTGAATACATTTATGTCTATAGCACAAGAAAAAGCATGCATTGCTTTTGCGTCAAGGCTAGCTAACTTATTCTCTTTCTTCGTGTAACTAAAATAAGGCTTGTTAATTATAGAGAAAGTGAGAATAAAGGAGAAAGTAGGCATTTTGTAGCTAATGATAACAATTGACCAGAGGTCAAAATCTAGAGACTTTAGGTAGAAGCTCTTTCATGTTTTTCAATACGTGTAGTTTTTTCTATAAAATAGTGAAGGTCTATTTGTGGATTGCCCTTTACATGTAAAAATTGATTTCACGGCTATCATATATACTATCTAGAGTGTTATGTATAATAACCCGCTATGATACCAATTGTAGGAACATTGAGCACCTCTAGAGAGGGGTGGATAGAGTGCGTGTGTGCATCAGAACAAAAATTACTACTTAAAACTATTTATGGTAGTAATCAAACTAATATTAAGTAGGCTGTAGAAATAAATGCGTAATATAAATGAGTTCAGAGAAGCAAACACAATTTATACTGGTTTTTCTCTTAGAGGACTAGTACAGTCTCGAGTACTCTAGCTCGATGATGAATCCACTATCTCGTAAAATACAAGCTTTAAATCCGAACCGCTGGCAGCTCCTTAAAATACGTACTTTTTATCCGAAGAGCACTACTTTACCTTGTAAGCCTTTAATCCGAAGGATTTGTCGACTTCTAGAATAGTATGAAAACTGAGATATTTTCAAGCCTTCTTTACAACTCGAACCAACTTCTAGATCGAACCGGATTGGCACATGATGGCTAGGAGTTGTAAAGTCTTCGATATGAAGGTTAAGGAGCTCTGAGAACACTTAATGAATAGAAGAGAAGAGAATGGAATGGGATGAAATGAATGGGAAATATCTTCTATTTATAAGGTTCTCGTGGGGACCGAACTCGGGCAGAGTTCAGTTGCCTAACATTCATAAATTTGAACGTCGGAGCCGAGTCACAGGGTGAGCTGATCTAATGGGATATTAGATCAGGGGTATAACCCCGTTTTCCCTAATTTTATGGAATTTTAGAATAATGATGATATTTTAAAGGATAGGACATATTTGAGCCTAGTTTGTTCCTTAATTTAAATTTCACGGTTAGTATTTTCAGAAGTTATATTAATTGACATGGATAGTTAATTAACTAGTTATTTGGGATTATAACCAACCTAGAGTGGCCCCCAAGATTCCTAACAATCATAACAACCTTCCTAACAAACTTTTGAGGGGATTCCGTAATTTTAAAATTGTAGCAACGATGATGGCGACGACAACTGACGCTCTCTCCGGCGACTAGACTTCTTCAGCATCGACACTCGACAACGCAGACCTCCCCAGGCGGCTTTTTCTCGGTGATTTCATCTTTCACTCTTCGACAACGATCGTGCGAGGGTTTCTCTCCATCAACGCGATGATTCTCACCACCTCGAGAAGATCTGGTCACCCCAACACTGTAGAGCATCGTTCCTATGCTGTAGAGCTCCTCCGACATTGGTTGTCGTCTCGTCGAGGAGTTATGCACGACTGCAACCAAGCCCTCAGTTCTTGGTGAGTCTTCCATCTGTTCTCCAATCCTCTATAGAGAGTAGGGATCGATCTTTATAATTCTCGTCTCTTCCGAATAAATGTTGATCAGAACCAAATTGACTTGATCGCTGGGACGACTGATCGAATTGATGAGGTTATGCAAGAGGGAGGCTAGACTGGTGAGATCCGAACCGTAACCTTTTGATTTTAAGTGATTAATTCACAGATTTATTTTGGTTCTTGATAATCTATCTTTTCTTGATTCTTTCTTAGTTAGAAATTTGGTCCGGGGATTTGATTGAGAGCTCTGGAGTGTGAAGATCGGAAATCTCTTGGTAAGAATTAATCGATACAATTTGATCCTCTGAACTGCTCTCCTTCGTGAACTTTGTTAAGTAACATTGCCTTGAAACTATTTGTTGTAATGATCCCTAGGAATTCAAATTATAATTGCACTGGGGAGTATATCCGACACATTGGAAGTGTCCAATCCTTGGAACCGAGTCTCCCTCAAATACTTTCTTTTTCAAGTAATTGCTTTATTTTCCTGCGAGTGATGAACACTTGTTCTTTACCTTTTAATTGAAGTCGGTCACATTTGGTTAGGCACAGCATAGGCGGTTTCTATTCGTGTCCGGGAGTCGTGTTCGTATCCGGCATGAGTTCGTGTCCTGTTCGTGTAGATGTGACTCGTGTCCGGTGACCACGTGCGTGTTCGGGGATGGCGGTGTGTGTAGCAGTGTTCAGTTGTGGTGTGTTTCCTTGATTTCATCTGATGGCTGAGATTATTAGTGCAATAGAGTTGTATATTATGGTAACTAATAATGCAATAGAGTTGTATTATGTGGTAGCTGTTAATTGATAAGCTATGTATAGTCTATCTTTGGAAACCTAGGTTGATCGTCTACTTGTTGGTTCTGCATTTCAAAAAGGGAATGAATGACTAAAGTAAGTAAATGGTTGAAACAGATAGATAACTGGTTATATTGCTTCTTTATAATTGCAAAGCTTTTCTCCTTATGAACCTGTTGGGTTTGGATTCAAATCAACATACTAGCTTTACAACTGGTGTATTCTCGGGCCAAAGCTTAGAAGCCTTTGGGCTAGGCCAGGTTTAATTTAACTTCTTTGTCGGTCAGGGAAAAAATTCGTGGGAAGCTTGGTTAGAGTTGGACTTTGAGTTTAGATATATATATGGTTTGGTTGTGTGAGCTTGGTTTACAATTGGTTTCTTTTGGCCTGATTTTAAAGTCAGTTGCATTAACTATTTAAGAAAGGATAGCTTGAGATAAACCAACTCCTAATAAGAAGTTATCTAAGGAGTAAGCCCGCTGAGTCTAGGATTGGGCCATAGTCTTGAAATTGACAATTTGTTAAAGGTATTAGTATAATTGGCTTTCAAATTCATTAAGGTGACCCTTTCTAAATAACTACTACCAAACTTCTCAAATATTTATATATCAATAGCCCTAATTTAGCCAACATTGTAGATAACTACAATTAGCTGCTACCTTATTAACTAAATAGTTAATACAAATAAATGGTAAAGTGTAAGACGTCAGTGAGGATAATTAGCTATTTTTCTTTAAAGAATTTCTTTAACTAGAATATCGGTAATGGTTGTTCCTATGATAAATTCTAAATGGCACCTTGGGATTTTTTCTATTATCCAAATAATATCATGAATATTTTATTAAATACTATATAAGTTTAGTATTAATATTTTTTAGAGCATGTTGCTAGATTTAGATTCTATAATTCACTAAAATTATTTTGTTAGCTAGTTATATGACTTATTCCTAATAGCTATTATTCTATTTAAATAAATGGTTAGTTTTGGAATGTTAACTAGATAGCTATAAGTAAGCTAATTACTACTGTTTAGATTTTGATATATTTCCAAATCACCTTTAGGTGAACCCAGAGGTTACTATACTTCTGATACCGAGCACCCTGAGCAAGACAAGTACATTCTATGGTCTTGTGCATTTATACTTCATATCTTGTACTTCTATTGATGACACGATGTGACATGATATCTTGTACTCTTAACTTTTATGTTATTGTACTTACTTGTAGTCGGGGAGGAGAAATACACTAGCTATGTGACCAAGCCCATGTTCTGATATTTATGTAGATAACTTAGGCCTCGTACCGTGCACGCGGTCCTAAGCCGTACCGATATTCATGTACTCTTGTACTTATTCTTGTACACACCCCAGCTGGTCACATATGCTAGTTGTATTTCAAATATTGAGCACATATCATGTCTTGTACTTCATGTTCAGGATTTACTTTGTGTACTTTATTTTTTGTACTTCCTGTACTTACATTCCTGTACTTTTATGTTATTTTTCTGTACTTTACATTCCATGTTCTCTTGTACTCATTTCATATCATGATGTTCTTATTCATTACCTAGAATTGTACTTGCTCCACTCCTAATTGGATATGTTACATGAGTACTTGTAGGGTATCATTATACCTTATGGGCCAGAGCTCGGGATCTTAGCTGAGCAGAATGGAGCCATGACTTAACTAGAGGTTTCAGGTTTAGATTTTTTTAGCTCTTCTTATAGATATTGTATATTGTGAGTTCATAGTGTATTTTCATTCTTGTTGTCTCTAGTACTTTTATGTTATTATGATTGGTGGATTATGGTGATCATCATGGGACGGTTAGATGCTGTGATGTTATTATCATGTTATTCTTGGAGTTTTCCATAGATGTTTACAGCTTACTACGTTGAGTCTTCCAACGTAGGCTGGGCGTGTGAGACTCGTGTTCGATTATTCGGGAGCTTGTCATGACATGTTTTTAGTGGTGGCCCATGCAGGTCTGTCATAATAGTACCTATGTATTAGAGTACTAATTAGGGACTTGATTAAACTAGGAAAACTTGATCACAACATAGGAAATCGGGTACATCGGGTATATTGATATTAATAAACACTTATTGTTTTTAGGTTTTGGACATTATAACAGTTTTTTATTTTCCAGATAGTTCAAGAACGCGACACCGGAACGGTTGATCCACCTACACTTGAGGTTTTCGAGCTTCCACTAACTTCTATCGCCCTACTATCCCCATGGGTATTACGCAGTTGATGGAGATGTTTTAAGAGTTCCTTGACACCTAGAGGGAGCAAGCTGTACTTTTTTCTAGCCAGACTTGTAGATACACTTTCCAAGCTAGGGAGGACTTCTGATTTCTAGACTTTCAGACCATTGGACTTTTCCGACACCGAGCGCATATGTTGCACCAAGGAGCAGATCGAAAACCTGGAGCCACCACTAAAGATCATTCAAGTCTCTGAGGACCCGACTCCTCTAGAGATTGGAGCCACCAGCCAGGAGATCTAGAATGTAGCGCAGGCAATAGAACGAGATGAAAAGCTAAAGTGTCACGACCCGCATCCGCTTTTCGGATACGAGACGTGTCCAAGCCCAGCCTATGCCGCGGTATCGGCGGTAGTACACTGTCTAGCCCGCAATAAACAAAGTGCTCATAAATACTAACTGCTCATTCACAACAACTAAATCAACTTTACAAAATATAGAAGTTTTACAATTGAAGAAGAATATAAGCTTTTATATTTATAGAAAACTACCACACAACTAACTAGTCTTCTATGGTTTAGCCTTCGAGTCTCTATCTCCCCCTCGTATGGTCCATAGCGCAAGAGTAGGCATGTCAACCTCACCTATAACAACGATCCAGTCAGAAAAGGAGCAGAGTACAACCATATTGCAATTTATGTTGTTAGTCCAAAATAAGTTAGAACAATAAGAAACGATGATGACAAAGAGTATATAAAGAACTAGTACTAGCAAGGTATGAACGATCAAGATATAAACTAGCAAGATGGGATCTAACAAGATATAAACTGGCAAGATGTAAACTAGCAAGATATGAACTAACAAGATAATGGACTAGATAAAGGAAAAATAGAAACCACTATGTGTGTGTGAAATACCTTTTAATACATGAACGGCTGGGCTAATACGGCACATCATACGATGGCTATCATTCAGTAATTGGTACGGCTAACTCATACGTGGGTGTGTATGACTTAGCTATCATTCGGTAACGGTAATTAGGTTTGTTCACGTATTTACCGAGTATTTTCCCTTCTGACTCTCTAACAATCATTAATGATCAATGATACACTAAGAAGGATATGATAACTACAGTGTCACAATCGTGTCTCAATAGAATATCAAGCAATGACTCAACGGGATATCAAACAAGAAAACTATAGAGTAAACGTTATAATGAACTAAAACATAAATGCAATACTGTACTTGCCTGAATCCTTGCACACACCGTAGTCAAAAATAGAGGAGGAAAGGAATGCCGATCTAGAAGCTGTCAACCTATAACACATATCGCACACCGTGCACGAAAACCATAAATCAATTCTAATATTCTAGTTCTAAATTCATGGAATAGTGGCTAGTTGGGTTACTAATCTAACAATAATTAATTCTATAATAATTCACTTAAAAATCTAATTTAACCTAATAATAATCTGAATATAATCTAAACATGCAAGTTTGGCCATCAAAAGTCGTGTTTCTCAATTTTGGAAACCATGACACGCAAATCGAGGCGTACCATTGACTATCTAGTCAAATGCTATGAACTCTAGATTTTGAAAGTACACCTTGGTATATTTCAGTGCTACGAGTGTGCTGGAATCAACCGTGCCGCAAAATCACGCTTTGGTCAAAAGATATCACCGTTATGGCTAATCGTGACCAAAATGGTGATCAACCGATCAATGCTGAGTTCAACAGAAAAACTAAAATACTAGATTAATTTTTGGGAAAATTATATGTCATAGAGCTCTATGTTAGCTTTTCGAAACTTCAAAAGGTTCATGATTTCGATTTCTGGTTCTCCCGGAATCTCGAAAATACCGAAACGTGTCAAGTTTCAGACAACCGACACTCTACGAATTTTCCAGAAATTTAGGTTCAGAAATTACGAAAATAAATTAGATATTCAGAAACTATACCTCAATACACTTCCAATAAAAAAAATGGCACACGAAAATGAGATCCGAGTTGACGGCAATCGCCTCGGGAAGTCGGGGAATCATCGGGATCAAACTCCAAAAGGAGGAGGCTATAATTAATTAGGGTTTGTGAATGTACAATGCATATATATATAGGAGAGAGAGAGAGAGGCGGTTACTGTAGCGGGCGCCGACAGGTGGGCCCCCACGGGTGGATTATTGGGTAATTATTTATTTAATTCAGAAAATCATTTAAAAATCATTTTAAGTCCAAATAAATCAAAATAAATTGCAAAAAATCCCAAAAAATGCTAAAAAATTTTAGAAAATATTTCTAAGTGTCTATAATATAAATAAAATATTTTAACACAAAATATTATTGTATGACCTCACAGTAAGTTCCAAAAACCTATAAAGTATAAATTCTATATGTTTTAATTATATAAAAATTTCCAAAAATTCTAAAAAATCCAGAAAAAATCTAAAATATTCTAGAAAATATTTTTAGTCATTTAAAGCCAAATAAAATATTTGGCCCAGAAATACCCCCGTAAGACCTTACGGTAAATCCTGAAAGTCCTTAAAATAATAAAACCTTAATATTAAATACCTAAAAATATCCAAAAATTGTAGAAAAATATAAAATAGCTAAATATTACATATATAAGCTATCTAGAGGTCATATGACGTTAATATGGCCATAGCCTACCTACAAGCTTTGGCATGACTCACAATGGCCATAAAATTAATCAAAAACAAATAAAATTAAAAAAATTAAAAAACAATTGGAAGTAGGCTTACAAATCTACCCACCTTAGAAAAATTTCGTCCTCAAAATTTTAAAAGATACAAATAGACACAACCAAGAATATCATCAAAATATGACATGATCAATCGATATGAATAAGCACGACAAAAAATATAATCAAGAAAATAATGTGATGAATGATCGAAATTGATCAAGCATATAGAATCAAAATATAAATACGTTTTAGAAATATATGGAAGTAAATCAAAATAGGTTTAAAATATGACGATTCGAAAATAGAAACAAATAAAAGAAATAAAGAACTACTAGTTGTAGAGAGGGTAGTAACAAAAAATAAAACATCAAATAAATTTTAAAGAAATTTTTTTTAATAGTCGTATGCCAATAAAAGATATAGTCGTTATGATATTCGAGAATCATAAGTATATCCGAAGTTATTTAACCGAGAATCCATGCCTCGCCAGTGTACATCTGGCTGCCGTGAACCCTTGGTTTCATGACTCAAGTATAATATATTATCGAACACTTTATCAACTCTATCCAATATTGACATAATAAATCAAAAGATCAATAATATAACTATGATATTGTTATAGTAATATTCGACAACCTACGCATACTTAAAATTATTTTAACTTAGGGGTCATGCCACGCCAGTGCGCTGCTGACTGCAGTGAACCCGCAGTCTCCATAATTTAAATAAATGGGGACAGTGCACATCTGCTTTACCATTGTATGTCACCAAAAATTATTTTAACTATATCCATAAGAATTTCAAAAGAACTTCAATAAATTCAAATAAGTCGATCATGATAAGAAAATATAAGTATCTGTCCTTGAGTAAAAGTATCAGTTTTGAAAACAAAACGATCACAAAATGAACGAAGACAACTTGAATTAATATATAGATAATTGAACCAAGATTAGGAATTAAAAATAAAATGATTGCAAAATAGTTTTGAAAATAAAACGAGGTTTAGAGAAGGCAGAAGATAAAATGGCACAAATGATCTAAATTAGGAATTGAATTCTACGAAGTCCTAACTTACCAAACATATATTCTACCCACCTTGGATCCTACCAACATGTCAAAACAAAATAACATACTCTCTTAGATTTTTTTTCGATTTATCCATGCATATACTTCAATAAATCATTGACTAAATCACATAGCCTATTTAACAATCTTAACTATCCAAGGGTCAAATTGAATAAGGGACTCCTAGTCCTATTTATTCCCATAAAATCAATTTAAACCTAATTGTGAATGAGCATCCTAGTCGCAGGCTTGCAGTAGTACGACTAACTTAAGTACTACCACAAGTTTGCAATCTTTTGCGAAATCAGGCCTGCATGGGCCACCACAAAAACTTGTCACGACCCGCACCCGCTTTTTCGGATACGAGACGTGTCCATGCCAGCCTACGCCGCAGAGTCGGCGGTAGAACGCTGTCAAGCCCACAAGAAATAAATGTTTAAAAATACTAACTGCTCATTCACAACAACTAAATCAACTTTACAAAATATAGAAGTTTTACATTTGAAGAAGAATGTAAGCTTTTATATTTATAGAAAACTACTACACAACTAACTAGTCTTCTATGGTTTAGCCTTCGAGTCTCTATCTCCCCCTCATATGGTCCATAGCACAAGAGTAGGCAGGTCAACCTCGCCTATAACAACGAACCAGTCAGGAAAGGAGCAGAGTACAACCATATTACAATTAATATTGTTAGTCCAAAATAAGTTAGAACAACGAGAAACGAAGATGGCAAAGAGTATATAAAGAACTAGTACTAGCAAGGTATGAACGATCAAGATATGAACTAGCAAGATGGGATCTAACAAGATATAAACTGGCAAGATGTAAACTAGTAAGATATGAACTAACAAGATAATGGACTAGATAAAGGAAAATAGGAACCACTATGTGTGTGTGAAATACCTTTTAATACGTGAACGGCTGGGCTAATACGGCACATCATACGATGGCTACCATTCAGTAATTGGTACGGCTAACTCATACGTGGGTGTGTATGACTTAGCTATCATTCGGTAACGATAATTAGATTTGTTCACGTATTTATCGAGTATTTCTCCTCCCGACTCTCTAACAATCAATAACGGTCAATGATACACTAAAAAGGATATGATAACTACAGTGTCACAATCGTGTCTCAATGGAATATCAAGCAATGACTTAACGGGATATCAAACAAGAAAACTATAGAGTAAACGTTATAATGAACTAAAACATAAATGCAATACTGTACTTGCCTGAATCCTTGCACACATCGTAGTCACAAGTAGAGGATGAGAGGAATGCTGATCTAGAAGTTGTCAACCTATAACACATATCGCACCATGAACCGTGCACGAAAACCATAAATCAATTCTAATGTTCTATTTCTAAATTAATGGAATAGTGGCTAGTTGGGTTACTAATCTAATAATAATTAATTCTGTAATAATTCACTTAAAAACCTAATTTAACCTAATAATAATCTGAATATAATCTAAACATGCAAGTTTGGCCATCAAAAGTCGTGTTTCTCAATTTTGGAAACCATGACACGTAAATCGAGGCGTACCATTGACTATCTAGTCAAACATTATAAACTCTAGATTTTGAAAATACACCTTGGTATATTTCAGTGCCATGAGTGTGCTGGAATCAACCGTGCCACAAAATCATGCTTTGGTCAAAAGATATCACCGTTATGGCTAATCGTGACCAAAACGGTAATCAACCGATCAATTTTGAGTTCAACAGAAAAACTAAAATACTAGATGAACGAAATAATTTCCGGGAAAATTATATGTCATAGAGCTCTATGTTAGCTTTCCGAAACTTTAAACAGTTCGTGATTTCGATTTTGGTTCTCCCAGAATCTCGAAAACACCGAAACGTGTCAAGTTTCGGACAATCGACACTCTACGAATTTTTCAGAAATTCAGGTTCAGAAATTATGAAAATAAATGAGATATTTATAAACTATACCTCAATACACTTCCAATAAAAAAACGGCACACGAAAATGAGATCCGAGTTGACGGCAATCGCCTCGTCAAGTCGGGGAATCACCGGGATCAAACTCCAAAAGGAGGAGGCTATAATTAATTAGGGTTTGTGAATATACAATGCATATATATAGGAGAGAGAGAGAGGCGGTTACTGTAGTGGGCGCCGACAGGTGGGCCCCCCGGGTGGATTATTGGATAATTATTTATTTAATTCAAAAAATTATTTAAAAATCATTTTAAGTCCAAATAAATCAAAATAAATTGCAGAAAAATCCAGAAAAATGCTAGAAAATTTTAGAAAATATTTCTAAGTGTCTATAATATAATTAAAATATTTTAACACAAAATATCATTGTGTGACCTCGCAGTAAGTTCCAAAAACCTATAAAGTATAAATTCTATATGTTTTAATTATATAAAAATTCCCAAAAATTCTAAAAAATCCAAAAACATTCTAAAATATTCTAGAAAATATTTTAGTCATTTAAAGCCCAAATAAAATATTTGGTCGAGAAATACCCCCGTAAGACCTTACGGTAAATCCTGAAAGTCCTTAAAATAATAAAACCTTAAATATTAAATACCTAAAAATATCCAAAAATTATAGAAAAATATAAAATAGCTAAATATTTCATATATAAGCTATCTAAAGGTCATGTGACCTTAATATGGTCATAGCCCGCCTACAAGCTTTGGCATGACTCACAATGGCCATAAAATTAATCATAAACAAATAAAATTAAAAAAATTAGAAAAATTTGGGAAGTGGGCTTACATAAAGCCCTGGAGAGACAAGAAGACTTATGACGGGGATAGCAACTACTATGGATCCGTAAAGCATCGCTACACTCAGACAGCGCTTCTTCAGCTGCATCATCCGATTTAGATGATGGTCATTTGTGTTTTCTGCCGCCATTCAGGACATCGCTACGACGAGTGCCACAAGAGACTGAGCCTATGCTTGTACTGCAGATCGCCTGCCCACCAAGTCAAGGATTGCCAGGAGACCGCTGATCACATTGTCCAAGAACGAGTACGAAGCGCAGCAGGACTACAGCAAGGGAACCCATCTCTCCAGATTCAGCAATCACATAGAGTACTACTGTAATGACCAGCTTACGTCAGGACAGCTGAAGAAGTTGAAGTGATTCCAGTTCCGGAAGAAATACTGAAGGCGGACTGAAGGTAGAAGACTCTTCTTGCATGGTTGTAGAAGACCATGGATCATGAATTGCATTCCTAGAATTTCTTGTAGCACCTAAAACTCTTTGTTTCCTAATTAAAATTTTGTTAGACTTCGTTTCTATTTTAAACCTTGATTTTGTTCAAGATTAATTTTGAGATAATATTTTCTATTCTAAATATCTTGATCGAAACTCTGATTTCTATTCAAAGTTTTGCTTTTCTCGAGACTTGTTTCATGTTCACTATTAGATACTCTATTTTCATATTCACTGTACATGAATTTGCCTCCTATTTTGGTTCTATTTAAGATTTTTTTCTCTAATCAGACTTTGTTGCGATTGGAGATTTTATTTTCTATTCATGATTTTATTTCTTATTCGAAATCTTGTTCTTATTCAAAACCTTGTTTGAGTCTCGCTCTTATTCGAGATTTCGTTTGAAGAAGACTTCCTTTTTCTACTTTGATATTTTGACTCGTTCCCTATGATATTTTGTTTCCTATTTGTGACTTGTTCCTATTCAAGAATTTGTTTTTTTTCACGACATTGTTTGACCTTGTTTTCTATTCCCTAATTGATACTATGTTTTTCAATCACTATTTGTAGTTTTGCTTATTGTTCAAGATTTTCTTTCCGAGAATCTCTTTCCATCGACGACTTTGTATTCTATTGGAGATTTTGTTTTCCATTCGAGATCTGTTTGGGATTTCGTTGTAATTCGAGGTTTGTTGAACACTGTTTTTGATACGATATTTGTTTTTTACTTCGAAAATTGTTTCGTACTTCGAGATTTTGTTTCTATTCTATACTTTGCTTTCTGATCGCCACTCCGGGACCTCATATCTATTCGAGATTTTGATTCCCTATATGAGGTTGTTTGCCGATTAAGATTTCGGTTACTGTTCGAAACTTCTTTTAGTGTTCAAGATCTGATTATAAAAGTCTTCTTTTTGTTTCTTAGTACCTAATAAACCTTTGTACTCTAACAGACAGATAACATCATCTTTATTGTGACTTGGATTATCGGAACTCATTTGAATTCTTTAAAATTTTGTTAATTCCTATGGATAACGTTGAAAGACTATTCGATGACCTACTAGGGTGTGGCAGTTGTATGCTGTAGCTGTTATCTGGATTGTGGAGACTGAAAGTTTACTGCAGCCAGCAGCGCACCGGCTAGGCATGAACTCTAAGTTGAAGTGATTTCAGACATTCGTAGGTTTTCGGGTATTATTGAGACTATGTCCTAAATTCTTCATATCTTGATCTCTTGGGTTGCTTCGTTGATAATTGTTGAAAAATGATAAAGTTGATAGAATATTCGGCAATGTATCATTATTTGAGTCACGGAGCCGAAAGTTCACTACAGCCAGATATACACTGGTGGGTCAGGAATTCTAAGTAAAGTGACTTCAAATATCTGTATGTTCTCGAATACCATAGAGACTATATCCCCTTTTTAGATGATTATTGACTTTTCATGAATCACAAATCCTTGTAGTTACATCTTGATTTGATACTAATATCTTCTGATTAGTTCCATGTATTTTCTCAAATCAACTCTTGTAATTTCCCTTCTTGCATATTATCGTTGGATCATTGAATTTTCTCAATAAAGTACCGATTACTAGATTTCGATTTTGTTTCACTAGATTTTAAATCAAACTTATCTTTCGATCATGTTTTGTGTAAATTTTGATCTTAATCATGCCCATCTATTCGTGACCTGTTTATCTTATTCTAGCCAATTGTGCTAAACTTTTGAGCTTGATCGTGCCTTCATGGTTTTACGCCTCTAAGTCGTAATTAAAACTTTACCCCATCTCGTGCCTATTTGATTCTTGATCATTGTTAGATCATGACATTCAACCCCTTGTATGAAATTCTCGTACTTGGTCCTAATTGAACTTTGTCCCATCTCGTACTTGACCAATTCTGATCATTATTGATTACGCTGTTTTACCCGCTTATTGTCATGCTAAGTCCTTCCAAGTTCTACTTCTGATCATATCTAGATAATCCTGATCGTGCCTATATTTTAGATGACTATATTCTGTACCCATTGATCCTACCGATGATTCAAATTTTATTTTGATCATGACTAGGTAGTGTTGGTCATGACCATTTTTATTCCATTTCTATCGTGCCTCAATTTTGATTTGGATCATGCTTAGTTGATCGTGCCACATAAATTACTCTTGTAAAACCCCTAAATTTCTACTATATTTTAGTACTAATTTTTTTTTGTATTTATACGTCGCATAGTCGTATTGTACGTCGCGCAAAAATTTGCGTTTTTTTGTATTTACTCGTCGAGTGCGAATATGTGTGAGGTACATATTTTTAAAAAAATGGTTATTAATTTGATTATTGGTAATGGTTTCAAAATTATATATAATAATTATTTTTATTAAAAGTTGTGAAAAGTATCTACCGAGGTTGCCAAAACTTATTATTTTAGTTATTTATAAAAGGCTATCTTATTTTAATAAGTGGTAATTTAGAAAAACTAGATTATGTGAATATTCTACTCGTGTAAAGCGCATGAAAGTTATTTCATGTATATTTTCAAAATTTATTTTATTATTTATAATAATTTATTTAGAAAGAAGGTATTTTAAATATGTAAATATTTATATTTATTTTCGAAATTATTTTTACCTAAATTATTTATAGGGTATTTTGAAGATATTTCCTACTAATATTTAAAATATATATTGAAATTTTCGAAATTAATTATTATATAAATTTTATAAAAAGATATTTTGGATATATTTGTGATAAATTAAATTATGATTTGATTTATTGATTTAAATTAAATAGTTTAATTTAAATGTGTAATTTATCTATATTTAAATAGGATTTGGATTTAGATATGAATGTATTGGTTTAAATTTAATAATAGAATTATCTATTTGGGTTTAAATAAATCCTAGTCTCTATCTACATTGGATTATATTTAATTGAGTTACTTTTAAATCAATTTGAATTAAATAGTGAAAAATCTAAGGGGAATTAAAACTCTTCTTAATCCTTATCTAGATAAGACTTTTGTAAACCCCTTGATTTTTCAAAATAAATATTTATAAAATTTTTGGATTTTTAAATAACTATTTATTGACTTATTATATAATTTGTATTATTTTACATATATTTAGTATAGTGCTCGTTGGTGAATTTAGTATAAAAATATATAAAGCTATTTTTCTAGTACATTAAGGATCTAAACTATATTATACAATTTCTTTTCCTCAAAATTTTAGGTTTTATTTCATAACTTTTATTACCTTTTACATGTTACTTATATTGTACACTATTTACATAATATAGAATAAATGTCAAATTAGTATTAGATATTTCAGCTTGTATAAATGAGATTAGATGAAGGTTGTTTAAATAAATATTAACTATAGTTATTATCTATAGTAATTTTAAATAATGTTATAGATAATTTAGATAAATATAAACTATATTTTAAATTAATACTAATCCTACTTCTACTTATAAAACATCTCTATCTATATCCTATCCTAACAAAGCAAACACCAATTTATTTAAATCAAGTCCTCTCTAATTTAGGAGATAAATCTAAAATAAATACCTATATAAACCCAATACATCTCCCTTCTATCAGCCATAATTTGAAATTATTTTTAGTCCAATAGAAACTCTAAAATTCGGCATTATAATTCAGCCCCGCTTTTTAGTAGCAAGAGCAACTTGGAACGACGATATCTCCTAGTTCCGAACTCCGTTTTGCCTCCAATTTTTTTAAAAGAAGCGTATCGAGGTAAGATTTCCAAAAACATATTTTAATAGACAAAATTCGTTCTATAGATCTCTACAAAACTGTTTGAGTATCTAGTGTCCCAAAAATAAACGGGTTTCAGTATTTTTACGATTTCGGGAGATTCCGGAAACGAAAATGCGATCCGTTTAGTTTTTCGGAAAGCTAATACAAAAACCTATGCCATATCCTAATTTCATATTTTATTAAATAAATCTAATAGGTACAGTATTAATTATAATTAGATAATAGACTATTTCAGCATCCGGAGACGTTTGTTTGGACCTTAGATCCTCGGCAGCTGTTGTTTCACCTACTTTCTTGTCTGATCTTTGCCACCACAGTGCTCAGGACCCAGGAAAGTATACCTTGCTAATTAACTATCAAATTATTTATTTTTTTGCATTATTTATGTTATTTCATATTGTTAGTTTCCTTTGTTATAAACTGCACGTCCAAGCTATACTTGGGTGCAAGCGACTCTATTAGTCGTTTTACTTTACTATATGCATGTTAACTTAGTGTTAGCGGACTACCTTCTTGTTGGGGGATATTCTTATATCTCATTTGGCCATGACACACACACTACACGGTTGGAGACGTGTTGCTAGGGGCACGACTTATGGACTGGCCCTCTCTAAAGTCGTGTGACGGATAGATGATCGTAATTGCTATGACTAGGGTTTTAGAGACTCAAGTAGTTACAAAACTGGACGAGGCATGGACATGACTTGAACAGTATAGGAAATATTGGGGGAGGACAGTCGCTAGTGCGTATGAGAATCCAAACAGGTAAACCACAGTCTCCAGATGGAACTGTGGCAATTTATTTGCAGATGCCCTCAGACGTTTTGGATGTTACGAACGGATACGGATTACTGGATGCCAGTTACGTACACATAGTCTAAAATCCCACCCATGTGCATAAAAGTTGTCCTCTAAATTGCAAAATAGGCGGTTAGAATCTTCTTTGCATATTTGTGTCTGGAATAGTCCTTTATATATTATTTATTATTCTGACAGTTCATATTAGCATGTTCTTCCTGTATCTTTCTACGTCCGTCTGAGGACCTAGTTATTCCCCAGGTGTGTGCTTTCATAATTCACTGCAGGTGTTCTAGCCAAGGCCGTGGTCTTCTCCATTCCTTCGAAGACGATTGTGCTTGGTTCGCCTTGCCATTTTATGGATCGATTCTTGTACATTACTTTCATTGAGATAGTTGGTAGTGGACTTTGTCTCCGCCTAACGATTGTATCATCAATATTCAAGTTAATTATTATATTATTATTCTTTCTATTGTGGATGAGATTTAGTTTGTCTTGGATTACTGTATTTTACAGATTATGTATACATACAAGGCCCTGTACTTCGTATGTATACAGCTGGCATGTCTACGTACTTAGTCCTACGTATTTTGGGACTGGGGCGTTATATATTTTTGTGGTGGCCCATGCAGGTCAAGATAAATTGTTTGGTTACTTTACCGTACCAAGCAAGCCTGTGGATAGGATTAGAGTCTAGGATCTCATCCACATACTTGACCTTCTCGATTCTATTTTGAATCCCTTGATTTGCATCTTACTTGATTTCCTCTACCGTTAATTCTTATCCTTCTTTCGTGCTTGATGTTGGTTAGAAAGGTAATCCATACTAGGTAGACTTGTCCTATTGTTCCATCACACCACTAGTTTAACTCTTGTAAGTTGGGTAGACACCTCACGACCTAACATTTATTTTTCTTGTGACCCATATTAACAAGATTACTTAGACTATAGCCTTTATAGGACCCTAACTTATCTAGCCCACCAAGCCTTAGATAAAAGACAGTAGGATGAATGTATAGGAACAATCACATGACAAGACTTAGATTCTTAAGGAGCTGAACTAATTCTACCTTCTTTCACTCTTACGCTCACGTGCCTATATTTTTACCATCGTGACTAATGCTGCTAAATAGCCTAATTTTTGCAAGCTTACTTTTTATTCAAGCTTGTTCAAGGACATTTTATTGGGGGCCCCCACTAACATATTGTCTACTCAGAACCGGTGCATGATGGTCTGATCAACCTAGTGCACTTTGGTTCGCCTTTCATACTATTATCCTACGTGGTTGAGATATAGTTAAACTTACCCCTTAGAATCTCATTTGCTATTGCCTTGACGATTCTTTTTGAATTATTTGGCCGCCTTTGAACTACGTATTCGTATTCGATAATATCGTCTTTGAACTCTATATTTCTTTTGCTTTCATCTATTTTAGAAGGACGAAAGCGCTGTACTTGAATTTCCTCTAGCTATCCTATCTCTTGTGACCATTAATACTCGATGTGACTATATCTTTGTCTTAACTACTCGTCCCTTCCTCGACCTTCTATCACGACTTCCTAATCACTTCAATTAGGAGTGAATCTAATCGTTCTCCTAATCGTGCCATCAACCTACTCCCAAGAAACTATATCTTAAGTCTCTAAATTATTTATATGGATCCACTTAAAACTTTTAATCTTTTCTTTTTACGTTTATTAGCCATGTCCGTGATTTATTATCTAAATCATGATTTTTTTTATGCTTGTTTATGTTGTTTCTTGCCTCGCCCAAGGACTCGACGAAATTACCAATATACCCCTTGTGCCTTCTTACCCCTACTATTCTTAATTTCGAGGACGAAATTCTTTTAAGTTGGATAGGATGTAAAACCCCTAAATTTCTACTATATTTTAGTACTGATTTTTTTTTGTATTTATACGTCGCATAGTCGTATTGTACGTCGTGCGAAAATTTGCGTCTTTTTGTATTTACTCGTCGAGTGCGAATATGTGTGAGGTACATATTTTTAGAAAAATAGTTTTTAATTTTATTATCGGTAATAGTTTCAAAATTATATATAATAATTATTTTTATTAAAAGTTGTGAAAAGTATCTATCGAGGTTGCCAAAACTTATTATTTTAGTTATTTATAAAAGGCTATCTTATTTTAATAAGTGGTAATTTAGAAAAACTAGATTATGGGAATATTCTACTCATGTAAAGTGCATGAAAGTTATTTCATGTATATTTTCAAATTTTATTTTTATTATTTATAATAATTTATTTAGAAAGAAGGTATTTTAAATATGTAAATATTTATATTTATTTTTGAAATTATTTTTACCTAAATTATTTAAAGGGTATTTTGAAGATATTTCCTACTAATATTTAAAATATATATTGAAATTTTAGAAATTAATTATTATATAAATTTTATAAAAAGATATTTTGGATATATTTGTGATAAATTAAATTGTGATTTGATTTATTGATTTAAATTAAATAGTTTAATTTAAATGTGTAATTTATCTATATTTAAATAGGATTTGGATTTAGATATGAATGTATTGGTTTAAATTTAATAATAGAATTATCTATTTGGGTTTAAATAAATCCTAGTCTCTATCTACATTGGATTATATTTAATTGAGTTACTTTTAAATCAATTTGAATTAAATAGTGAAAAATCTAAGGGGAATTAAAACTCTTCTTAATCCTTATCTAGATAAGACTTTTGTAAACCCCTTGATTTTTCAAAATAAATATTTGTAGAATTTTTGGATTTTTAAATAACTATTTATTGACTTATTATATAATTTGTATTATTTTACATATATTTAGTATAGTGCTCATTGGTGAATTTAGTATAAAAATATATAAAGCTATTTTTCTAGTACATTAAGGATCTAAACTATATTATACAATTTCTTTTCCTCAAAATTTTAGGATTTATTTCATAACTTTTATTACTTTTTACAAGTTACTTATATTGTACACTATTTACATAATATAGAATAAATGTGAAATTAGTATTAGATATTTCAGCTTGTATAAATGAGATTAGATGAAGGTTGTTTAAATAAATATTAAATATAGTTATTATCTATAGTAATTTTAAATAATGTTATAGATAATTTAGATAAGGAAGCGGATCAAAAGCCCCCCTTAGAAAGCCCCCCCAAAAACCCCCCTCACTCTAATCCATAATTTAATGTTAATATTAATGTTAATATTAATGTTAATATTAATGTTAATATTAACATTAAATACTAAAATTAACATTAAACTTAACATTAAAATTAATATTAACATTAACATTAACATTAACATTAATATTAACATTAACATTAACATTAATATAAAAAAATTAATATTAACATTAACATTAATATTAACATTAATATTAACATTAACATTAATATTAACATTAATATTACGAATTAGAGTGAGAGAGGTTTTTGGGGGGCTTTCTAAGGGGGGCTTTTGATCCGCTCCCTTTAGATAAATATAAACTATATTTTAAATTAATACTAATCCTACTTCTACTTGGAAAACATCTCTATCTATATCCTATCCTAACAAAACAAACACCAATTTATTTAAATAAAATCCTATCTAATTTAGGAGATAAATCTGAAATAAATACCTATATAAACCCAATACATCTCCCTTCTATCAGCCATAATTCGAAATTATTTTTAGTCTAATAAAAACTCTAAAATTCGTCATTGGAATTCAGCCCCGCTTTTTAGTAGCAAGAGCAACTTGGAACGACGATATCTCCTAGCTCCGAACTCCGTTTTGCCTCCAGTTTTTTTAAAAGAAGCGTATCGAGGTAAGCTTTCCAAAAACATATTTTAATAGACAAAATTCATTCTGTAGATCTCTACAAAACTGTTTGAGTATCTAGTGTCCCAAAAATAAACAGGTTTCAGTATTTTTGCAATTTCGGGAGATCCCGAAAACAAAAATGCGATCCGTTTAGTTTTTCAGAAAGCTAATACGAAAACCTATGCCATATCCTAATTTTATAATTTATTAAATAAATCTAATAGGTACAGTATTAATTATAATTAGATAATAGACTATTTCAGCATCCGGAGACGTTTGTTTGGACCTTAGATCCTCGGCAGCTGTTGTTCCACCTACTTTTCTGTCTGATCTTTGCCACCACAGTGCTCAGGACCCAGGCAAGTATACCTTGCTAATTAACTGTCAAATTATTTATTTTTTTGCATTATTTATGTTATTTCATATTGTTAGTTTTCTTTGTTATAAACTGCGCGTCCAAGCTATACTTGGGTGCAAGCGACTCTATTAGTCGTTTTACTTTACTATATGCATGTTAACTTAGTGTTAGCGGACTACCTTCTTGTTGGGGATATTCTTATATCTCCTTTGGCCATGACACACACACTACACGGTTGGAGACGTGTTGCTAGGGGCACGACTTATGGACTGGCCCTCTCTAAAGTCGTGTGACGGATAGATGATCGTAACTGCTATGACTAGGGTTTTAGAGACTCAAGCAGTTACAAAACTGGACGAGGCATGGACATGACTTAAACAGTATGGGAAATATTGGGGGAGGACAGTCGCTAGTGCGTATGGGAATCCAAACAGGTAAACCACAGTCTCCAGATGGAACTGTGGCAATTTATTTGCAGATGCCCTCTGACGTTTTGGATGTTACGAACGGATACGGATTACTGGATGCCAGTTACGTACACATAGCCTAAAATTCCACCCATGCGCATGAAAGTTGTCCTCTAAATTGCACAATAGGCGGTAAGAATCTCCTTTGCATATTTGTGTCTAGAATAGTCCTTTATATATTATTTATTATTCTGACAGTTCATATTAGCATGTTCTTCCTGTATCTTGCTACGTCTGTCTGAGGACCTGGTTATTCCCCAGGTGTGTGATTTTATGATTCACTGCAGGTGTTCTAGCCAAGGCCGTGGTCTTCTCCATTCCTTCGAAGACGATTGCGCTTGGTTCGCCTTGCCATTTTATGGATCGATTCTTGTACATTACTTTCATTGAGATAGTTGGTAGTGGACTTTGTCTCCGTCCAACGATTGTATCATCAATATTCAAGTTAATTATTATATTATTATTCTTTTTATTGTGGATGAGATTTAGTTTGTCTTGGATTACTGTATTTTACAGCTTATGTATACATATAAGGCCTGTACTTCGTATGTATACAGCTGGCATGTCTACGTACTTAGTCCTACGTATTTTGGGACTGGGACGTTACATGTTTTTGTGGTGGCCCATGCAGGTCAAGATAAATTGTTTGGTTACTTTACCGTACCAAGCAAGCCTGTGGATAGGATTAGAGTCTAGGATCTCATCCACATACTTGACCTTCTCGATTCTATTTTGAATCCCTTGATTTGCATCTTACTTGATTTCCTCTACCGTTAATTCTTATCCTTCTTTCGTGCTTGATGTTGGTTAGAAAGGTAATCCATACTAGGTAGACTTGTCCCGTTGTTCCATCACACCACTAGTTTAACTCTTGTAAGTTGGGTAGACACCTCACGACCTAACATTTATTTTTCTTGTGACCCATATTAACAGGATTACTTAGACTATAGCCTTTATAGGACCCTAACTTATCTAGCCCACCAAGCCTTAGATAAAAGACAGTAGGATGAATGTATAGGAACAATCACATGACAAGACTTAGATTCTTAAGGAGCTGAACTAATTCTACCTTCTTTCACTCTTACGCTCTCGTGCCTATATTTTACCATCGTGACTAATGCTGCTAAATAGCCTAATTTTTGCAAGCTTACTTTTTATTCAGGCTTGTTCAAGGACATATTTTATTGGGGGCCCCCACTAATATATTGTCTACTCAGAACCGGTGCATGATGGTCTGATCAACCTAGTGCACTTTGGTTCGCCTTTCACACTATTATCCTACGTGGTTGAGATATAGTTAAACTTACCCCTTAGAATCTCATTCGCTATTGCCTTGACGATTCTTTTTGAATTATTTGGCCGCCTTTAAACTACGTATTCGTATTCGATAATATCGTCTTTGAACTCTATATTTCTTTCGCTTTCATCTATTTTAGAAGGACGAAAGCGCTGTACTTGAATTTCCTCTAGCTATCCTATCTCTTGTGACCATTAATACTCGATGTGACTATATCTTTGTCTTAACTACTCGTCCCTTCCTCGACCTTCTATCATGACTTCCTAATCACTTCAATTAGGAGTGAATCTAATCGTTCTCCTAATCGTGCCATCAACCTACTCCCAAGAAACCATATCTTAAGTCTCTAAATTATTTATATGGATCCACTTAAAACTTTTAATCTTTTCCTTTTACGTTTATTAGCCATGTCCGTGATTTATTATCTAAATCACGATTTTTTTATGCTTGTTTATGTTGTTTCTTGCCTCGCCCAAGGACTCGACAAAATTACCAGTATACCCCTTGTGCCTTCTTACCCCTACTATTCTTAATTTCGAGGACGAAATTCTTTTAAGTTGGGTAGGATGTAAAACCCCTAAATTTCTACTATATTTTAGTACTGATTTTTTTTTGTATTTATACGTCGCATAGTCGAATTGTACGTCGCGCAAAAATTTGCGTCTTTTTGTATTTACTCGTCGTGTGCGAATATGTGTGAGGTACATATTTTTAGAAAAATAGTTTTTAATTTTATTATCGGTAATGGTTTCAAAATTATATATAATAATTATTTTTATTAAAAGTTGTGAAAAGTATCTATCGAGGTTGCCAAAACTTATTATTTTAGTTATTTATAAAAGGCTATCTTATTTTAATAAGTGGTAATTTAGAAAAACTAGATTATGTGAATATTCTACTCGTGTAAAGCGCATGAAAGTTATATCATGTATATTTTCAAAATTTATTTTTATTATTTATAATAATTTATTTAGAAAGAAGGTATTTTAAATATGTAAATATTTATATTTATTTTCGAAATTATTTTTACCTAAATTATTTAAAGGGTATTTTGAAGATATTTCCTACTAATATTTAAAATATATATTGAAATTTTCGAAATTAATTATTATATAAATTTTATAAAAAGATATTTTGGATATATTTGTGATAAATTAAATTGTGATTTGATTTATTGATTTAAATTAAATAGTTTAATTTAAATGTGTAATTTATCTATATTTAAATAGGATTTGGATTTAGATATGAATGTATTGGTTTAAATTTAATAATAGAATTATCTATTTGGGTTTAAATAAATCCTAGTCTCTATCTACATTGGATTATATTTAATTGAGTTACTTTTAAATCAATTTGAATTAAATAGTGAAAAATCTAAGGGGAATTAAAACTCTTCTTAATCCTTATCTAGATAAGACTTTTGTAAACTCCTTGATTTTTCAAAATAAATATTTGTAGAATTTTTGGATTTTTAAATAACTATTTATTGACTTATTATATAATTTGTATTATTTTACATATATTTAGTATAGTGCTCATTGGTGAATTTAGTATAAAAATATATAAAGCTATTTTTCTAGTACATTAAGGATCTAAACTATATTATACAATTTCTTTTCCTCAAAATTTTAGGATTTATTTCATAACTTTTATTACTTTTTACAAGTTACTTATATTGTACACTATTTACATAATATAGAATAAATGTGAAATTAGTATTAGATATTTCAGCTTGTATAAATGAGATTAGATGAAGGTTGTTTAAATAAATATTAACTATAGTTATTATCTATAGTAATTTTAAATAATGTTATAGATAATTTAGATAAGGAAGCGGATCAAAAGCCCCCCTTAGAAAGCCCCCCAAAAACCTCCCTCACTCTAATCCGTAATTTAATGTTAATATTAATGTTAATATTAACATTAAATACTAAAATTAACATTAAACTTAACATTAAAATTAATATTAACATTAACATTAACATTAACATTAATATTAACATTAACATTAACATTAATATAAAAAAATTAAAAAATTAATATTAACATTAACATTAATATTAACATTAATATTAACATTAACATTAATATTAACATTAATATTAACATTAATATTACGAATTAGAGTGAGGGGGTTTTTGGGGGGCTTTCTAAGGGGGGCTTTTGATCCGCTCCCTTTAGATAAATATAAACTATATTTTAAATTAATACTAATCCTACTTCTACTTGGAAAACATCTCTATCTATAGTCTATCCTAACAAAGCAAACACCAATTTATTTAAATAAAATCCTATCTAATTTAGGAGATAAATCTGAAATAAATACCTATATAAACCCAATACATCTCCCTTCTATCAGCCATAATTCGAAATTATTTTTAGTCTAATAGAAACTCTAAAATTCGTCATTAGAATTCAGCCCCGCTTTTTAGTAGCAAGAGCAACTTGGAACGACGATATCTCCTAGCTCTGAACTCCGTTTTGCCTCTAGTTTTTTTTAAAAGAAGCGTATCGAGGTAAGCTTTCCAAAAACATATTTTAATAGACAAATTTCGTTCTGTAGATCTCTACAAAACTATTTGAGTATCTAGTGTCCCAAAAATAAACGGGTTTCAGTATTTTTGCGATTTCGAGAGATTCCGGAAACAAAAATGCGATCCGTTTAGTTTTTCGAAAAGCTAATACGAAAACCTATGCCATATCCTAATTTCATAATTTATTAAATAAATCTAATAGGTACAGTATTAATTATAATTAGATAATAGACTATTTCAGCATCCGGAGATGTTTGTTTGGACCTTAGATCCTCGACAGCTGTTGTTCCACCTACTTTCCTGTCTGATCTTTGCCACCACAGTGCTAAGGATCCAGGCAAGTATACCTTGCTAATTAACTGTCAAATTATTTATTTTTTTGCATTATTTATGTTATTTCATATTGTTAGTTTCCTTTGTTATAAACTGTGCGTCCAAGCTATACTTGGGTGCAAGCGACTCTATTAGTCGTTTTACTTTACTATATGCATGTTAACTTAGTGTTAGCGGACTACCTTCTTATTGGGAGATATTCTTATATCTCCTTTGTCCATGACACACACACTACACGGTTGGAGACATGTTGCTAGGGGCACGACTTATGGACTGGCCCTCTCTAAAGTCGTGTGACGGATAGATGATCGTAACTGCTATGGCTAGGGTTTTAGAGACTCAAGCAGTTACAAAACTGGACGAGGCATGGACATGACTTGAACAGTATGGGAAATATTAGGGGAGGACAGTCGCTAGTGCGTATGGGAATCCAAACAGGTAAACCACAGTCTCCGGATGGAACTGTGGCGAAATATTTACAGATGCCCTCTGACGTTTTGGACGTTACGGACGGAAACGGATTACTGGATGCCAGTTACGTACACATAGCCTAAAATCCCACCCATGCGCATGAAAGTTGTCCTCTAAATTGCACAATAGGCGGTGAGAATCTCCTTTGCATATTTGTGTCTAGAATAGTCCTTTATATATTATTTATTATTCTGACAGTTCATATTAGCATGTTCTTCTTGTATCTTGCTACGTCCGTCTGAGGACCTGGTTATTCCCCAGGTGTGTGCTTTCATGATTCACTGCAGGTGTTATAGCCAAGGCCGTAGTCTTCTCCATTCCTTCGAAGACGATTGCGCTTGGTTCGTCTTGCCATTTTGTGGATCGATTCTTCTATATTACTTTCATTGAGATAGTTGGTAGTGGACTTTGTCTCCGCCCAACGATTGTATCATCAATATTCAAGTTAATTATTATATTATTATTCTTTTTATTGTGGATGAGATTTAGTTTGTCTTGGATTACTGCATTTTACAGCTTATATATACATACAAGGCCCTGTACTTCGTATGTATACAGCTGACATGTCTATGTACTTAGTCCTACGTATTTTGGGATTGGGGCGTTACAACTCTTCTAGTCATGACTAGATTCGGTTCTATGGCATGTCTAGCGTAATTAATCAGTCACAAATTTTCACTTTTGATTGCTTAAACATGTCTACTGTACTTTTGAATTTCGAGGACAAAATTTTCTAAAGGGAGGAGATTTGTAACCCCATTTTTCCTAATTTTATGGAATTTTAGAATAATTATGACATTTTAAAGGATAGGTTATATTTGAGCCTAGTTTGTTCCTTAATTTAAATTTCATGGTTAGTATTTTAAAAAGTTATATTAATTGACATGAATAGTTAATTAACTAGTCATTTGGGATTATAACCAACCTAGAGTGGTCGCCAAGATTCCTAACAACCATAACCACCTTCCTAACAAACTTTTGAGGGGATTGTGTAATTTTACAATTGTAGCAGCCCAAAATTGCAAATAAACCCATTCATTTGCTGTCTCTATAAAGCAAGAAAGAGAGAGAATGAGCTCACTGCTCATTTTCCTCAACCCAACAGAATTCCTTAGAAATATTCTGTGATGAACGTACAGGAAAACCTTCTTTGGATTTGCCTAAGATATTTATAATTCATTTATTTCTCTCAGGAGTAGCTTGCTTTGGCTTTGGCCCATTTTATGTAACAGGCTTATATGGTCCTAGAATATGGGTATCCGATCCATATGGACTAACTGGAAAACTACAATCTGTAAATCCGGTGTAGGGCGCATAAGGTTTTGATCCTTTTATTCTGGAAGGAATAGCCTCTCATCATATTGCAGCGGGTATGTCAGGCATATTAGCAGGCCTATTTCATCTTAGTGTTCGCCCGCCTCAACCTCTATACAAAGGATTATGTATGGGCAATATTGAAACTGTACTTTCTAGTAGTATCGCTAATAGTTTTTTTGCAGCTTTTATTGTTGCTGGAATCCCACGCGCCAATGGTGCAGGAATCCCATGCGCCGATAGTACAGGAATCCCACGCACCGATGGTACAGAAATCCCACGCGCCGATTGTGCAGGAATCCCATGCGCCGGAATTACTCTATTTCACTATTTTTGCCTGTTTAAGTTATTTTGTAGCTAGAATCTTGAAAAACTCAAAACATGAAAGTTGTAGATCTTTTCCTTGGCTTCAAGAATATATCACTAGTTATTTTATGCAAGTTTCTCTCATTCACGATAATGTAAGAATAGAACACGATAATGGCCCGCTGTGGCGCACTCTTGACAAGCAAACTGACATGATATATCATGACATGCTGTTACGATAGCTAGCCTGACATGATAAGTATGAAAGAACTAGACACCGTGGGCGATTGTGTTTGTACAAATAAACTGGTACTGTCTTGTATCATGTCTAGGATGGGGATCCCTGAGTACCACGGTCAGGGGTACCTACTGAAATTGACTAAGGCTAATTAACTATAATGATTTAGTAGTCATGAAGAGATTCCCAGCTACAGGCAATCCTGTTATCTGGGCGCATTCAGTGGACTTGTAGCCTACCGACGAGTAGGGCACATTTCCAGCACACAGTCACGTGTTGCATTCTTCATAAACGGACATTCGACCTGGATAACCGGATGGTCTACAAGGCTTGTGGCTGTTGGGATAATCTCATTGCATCTTACTAGTAACTAGGCCTGTGATAACCCTAGTTAGTTAAAAGTATCAAGCCGTACTCTTGATTGGCCGTGATTGATTGGATGGAGTTTATTCCAGCTTAGTCTTATCCTGATCCTGTGTAAGATTATGACATGACATGATTATTGATGCTTGCCTTAACAATAACGATCGGGGGTCTAGTTCTGTTCAGGCGAAGGGTTACAACCCCGGTCCTTGTTTGGTTTAAGGGTTGTAACTGGCTCCCGGAGCAGTTCTGTGTCCTCTCTTTGTTTATTGTCTTTTTGCAACCCCATGCCATGTTCGTCATGTTTTACCTTACCTTAATACCATGATTATTTATACTGGCCTTAGCAATAAAGATCAGGGGTCCAGTTCTGTTCAGGCAAAGGATTATAACTCCGGTCCTTGTTTGGTTTAAGGGTTGTAACCTGGCTCCCGGAGCAGTTCTGTGTCCTCTCTTTGTTTATTGTCTTCACTGTACCAATAGTATTTGAGATGGGTTTCTATTCAGGTGAAGGGCTACAACCCCGGTTCTTGTTTGGTTTAAGGGTTGTGACCTGGCTACTTGAATGGTTTCCTTGTACTCACTTTACTGTTGTCATCTCTATTATTATCAGTTCTTTATTTATTGTCTTTAATATTTTATTGTGATTTGCTGGTTTTAGTTCCTAAGTGAAGCCTCCTTTGTCGCACTTGCTCTTTCTGGGGTCTGACCCAGCTGGTTTTGTATGGCCAGATATCGGAGCAGCTCAAGAGGATCTACCTACCTTCCAGCCAGATGGTGACCACCAGGCGTAACCCTGGCAACGAGTGGATTTCTTTTGTCCTCCCACCTTATTGTAAAAATTATTCTTTTGAGGCATTTACCCGGCGAGCACGTGTTAGCTCGTATTGCACCTTTACTTACTGTTTGCCTATGGGCTGTAACATGATTGACAGATCCTAGGGTTGATCATGTATGACTGAACTCTTGCTAGTCTTGACATTTTGTACGACTAGCTTCATGATCATCCAATATGTAATGTATGGGATGCCTTGCTATTATATATTTGGTGCTCTGACGTCTTGTAACTATTATTGCTTGCTTGAGATTGAGATAATAGGCTTGTTCATGACCATAGAGACTGTTGGTTTGTAGTTAAACCCTCATGTATCTAGATAGCCGTGACCGTATAGCGAGGTGGGTTGCACTTCAATATACGTAGCTGTCTATGTATGCCCTCGCTCTCCAGTATTCTGGTTCTGGAGCGTTACATGGTTTTAGTGGTGGCCCATGCTGGTCTTGTAAATCAAGATATGTGAGGGTTTACCGAATAGATGTTTCAATCTGTACTCGCCCTTGATCTCTGCTCGTATCCTCTGAATCCCTGTAATCTGGACCTGATCACATGTTTGTATCGTTGATCTGTCCTGGTCCTTCCTTATTGTTTCCTGTGTCGTCTTCTTCAGCGGTATTGTTCCTGGACCTGCTGATCAGCAGGGCTGAGCACCTCCCGTGGACCAGCAGCAACCTGGAGAACAAGCCCAGCATTCAGGAGTAGCCTCCAGAGTCATGCCTACTGGAGGAGAGCCACCAGTTTAGCCCGTCCAGCCTGCAGAGCCTGATGATGGCACTTTGGTGGGTCTCATCAAGTCACTATTAGCCTCCCAAGATCGTCGAGAAGATGCCTTGCACCAGGCGGTGGCAGACGCTTTGACCAGAGGAAGTCATCAGGGTAATAGCGTGGCCAACAGCTTCAAACGCTTAACCCTCCCTTCTTCGACGGCAGTGAAGATGCGATCGCTACAGATGCTTGGCTTCAGGACACAGAGGTGATTCTAGAAGCAGCCAGGACTCCAGAGAATGAGAAGGTGGCCGTGGTGCGCCTACAGCTATTGGATCTTGCCCGCAGCTGGTGGGCGACGCAGGCCATTGGATTAGTAGCCTCTATTGCCTAGGCAGTATTCAGGAATAGATTCCAGACCAAGTATTTTGATGCTGTAGCTCGGTATGATCTACAGACGAGGTTCACCAATCTGAAGCAGAAGGGCAGGACGGTCGACGGATATGCGTCCAAGTTTTTGAAACTTAGTCAGTTTGCTTCTACCTTGGTGGCTACCGAGTTCGATAGAGCCCAGCGGTTCCAGCAGGGACTTTACCTAGAGATTTTGTTGACGGTTGAGCAGTTTGAGCATCAGACCTTTGATGCAGTACTGAGGGCAGCCCGGAGGCATGAATATACCTTCCAGAGGATCGTAGATAGGACCGGAGGTCGGAAGCGATCCCATGGCCAGATGAATCAGTCATCAGCACCAGCCCCGGCAGCCAGGGCCTTGACCATTGGAGCTCCGAGACGGACGGCCTCAGTGACGTCGGTTCAGCATTCCACCACGACGCACCCTTAGCAGCAGAAGCAGAAGCAGTCTTCCGTAGTAGGATGTTCACACTGCGGGAAGCCAGGGCATGTGGTATCAGAGTATCGCAGAGCACAGGGTTTGTGCTTGGTTTGTGGTGCCCCGGACCACAGGGTTGGAAATTGTCCAAACAGGGGGAGTTCATCGGCCTTCTCTAGTCCTTCAGTTAGAGGACCAGCACCAGTCCAGTAGCAGCAGCAGCTGCAGTACCCGTTCTCGAGGCCATTGCCGACGCAGGCCCATGCATTCTACCAGCAGAGACCGTAGTAGTATGCTCAGGCCCAAGCCCTGATCCAGAGCAGACAGAGGAGTCTTCAGCAGAGGGGACCCGCACCTAGAGGGCATGGTCAAGTGCTGGCTTTGACCATGGGAGAGAAAAGAATTGCACCAAGTGAGGTGGTGGCAGGTACTATTCTCGTCAACACCTTTCCAGCTTCAGTATTATTTGATTCTGGTGCCTCGCATTCATTTATGTCTGTACGATTTGCAACACGGATAGGATTGGAGCCCGAGTCATTATCAGTAAGGCTCAATATACTTACTGGTAACAGACTTGTGGGAGTAGATAGAGTATTTTCCTCGTGTCGGATCGTAGTTAGTGGTAGAGAGTTTCCCGCTAGATTGATAGAGTTCCCGATGGCCGATTATGATGTGGTCTTAGGGATGGATTGGTTGAGGGACCAGTATGCTAGTATAGACTGCCATATCGGTAGGGTTGTTTTTAGCATTTCAGGTGAGCCAGAGTTTTCTTTTTTCGAGGCAAAGTTGAACCTTCTCCTCCAGTGTTGCGGATGGTAGTAGCAGCAGTACAGTTACCTCGGATAGTCGAGGAGTTTCCAGATGTTTCCCCGAAGCGCTTCCAGGGATACCGCCAGAGCGAGAGATCGAGTTCACCATCAACTTGATTCCCGGAACAGCCCAGTGTCAGAGAGAGTCTACAGGATGGCGCCATCAGAATTAGAGATATTGTACAAGATGATTGAAGAACTTAGAACCAAGGGATTCATTTGTGCAAGTGGGTCGCCTTGGGGAGCCCCGATGCTTCTTGTGAAAAAGAAGGATGGTACGTCTAGATTATGTATAGATTATCGTACCTTGAACTCAGTGACAATCAAGAACAGATATCCTCTCCCAAGGATATATGACTTGTTTGATCAACTCAAGGGGGCAGCAGTGTTCTCGAAGATTGACTTGTGGTCAGGATACCATCAGATCAGAGTCAGAGAGTAGGACATCTCGAAGACAACTTTCAGATCCCGATATGGGCATTGGGAGTTCCTTGTTATGCCCTTTGGAGCAACCAATGTGCCGGCCGTATTCATGGACCTCATGAATTGTATCTTCATGCCTTATTTGGATCAGTTCGTGATTGTGTTCCTAGACGACATCCTGGTCTACAGCAAAAGTGAGACGGAGCATGAACAGCATCTCAGAGTTGTTCTTCAGATTCTCAGAGAGCACCAGTTGTATGCCAAGTTCAGTAAATACGAGTTCTGGCTCGATCGCATTTCGTACTTGGGTCATATCATCACCAAGGAAGGAGTAGAAGTGGATCCCCAGAAGATTGTGGCCATTGAGACATGGCCAGTGCCCAGCACGGCTGCAGAAGTTCGCAGTTTTCTTGGATTGGCCGGCTACTACCGGCGATTTGTTTCGGACATTGCTCGGATCTCAGCGCCATTGACCCAGTTGACCCGCAAGGATGTGCAGTTTGCTTAGACAACAGAGTGCCAGGATTCTTTTGAGAAGTTGAAGCGAGGCTTGATGACGGCACCCATTCTCACGCTTCCAGATAGAACTGGAGGATTTTCAGTATATTACGATACTTCAGGCAGATGTTTAGGATGTGTTCTGATGCAGCATGGGAAGGTAATAGCTTATGCGTCACGACAACTTCATGATCATCAGAGGAATTACCCAACCCATGACTTGGAATTGGCAGTAGTAGTATTTGCACTTAAGTTGTAGAGGCACTACATGTACGGAGATAGGATGGAGATTTTTACCGACCAAAAGAGCCTGAAGTATGTTTTCACCCAGAAGGATCTTAACATGCGTCAGAGGAGATGGATGGAGCTTCTTGTGGATTATAATATCAACTTACAGTATCACCCAGGGAAGGCCAAAGTCGTTGCGGATGCATTGAGCAGGAGGGCCAGAGTTTATTTCCTAACAGCGTAACCAGAGCTGTTAGCAGGTCTTCAGATGATGGGAATAGAAGTTTTCCTTCCTACCAGTATGGCATTGATGGCCAGTATGCAAGTTCAATCCACTATAGTCGAGAGGATCCGGATGGCACAGTTAGCAGATTCCAACTTCAGTGACTCAGAGCAGAGTGTGAGACAGGACGAAGACCAGAGTTATGTATCCATGAAGATAGTACACTTTGACATGGGAAGCGTCTTTGTGTACCCAATGGAGATATCAGACAGAAGATCATGACAGAGGCTCACAGTTCGCAGTATTCCATTCATTCCGGCGGTACGAAGATGTACCGTGATATCCGTCAGTACTTTTGGTGGAATGGCATAAAGAGGGAGATAGCCCGATTTGTCTCTCGATGTTTGGTTTGCCAACAAGTTAAAGCTGAACATCAGAGGCCAACTGGACTTCTTCAGCCCTTGCCAATTTCAGAATGGAAGTGGGAGCATATAACTATGGATTTCGTGACTGGATTACCTAGATCCCCGACTGGCAGAGATGCTATTTGGGTTATTATAGACAGGCTCACGAAGGTGGCTCATTTTCTCTCGTTCAGAGTTGGTCAGTCGACGGCTCAGCTAGCAGAGATGTACCTCAGGCAGATCGTCAGACTTCACGGTGTACCATTCAGTATCACCTCGGACAGAGATTCAAGATTTACGTAACACTTTTGGCGTAGCCTGCAAGAGAGTTTGGGAACTCGCCTCCAGTTCAACTCTGCTTATCATCCGCAGACAGATGGTCAGTCAGAGCGTACCATACGAACCTTGAAAGACATGTTGAGATCTTGTATGTTCGACTTCGATGGATCGTGGGAAGATCACCTACACCTGGTGGAGTTCTCGTACAATAACAATTTCTAGGCCAGTATCCAGATGGCACCGTTCGAGGCACTGTATGGTAGGAAGTGCCGATCCTCGCTAGCCTGGGACGATGTCGGAGAGAGACAGATGCTCGGTCCAAAAATGATTGCTCAGACCGTTGAAGTGGTTAGGAGAGTCAGAGATCATCTTCGAGTTGCCCAAGATCGCCATCGTCATTGGGCCGATTCTCATCGGTGCCCCCTTGAGTTTCTGTCGGCAACCATGTATTCCTGAGGATTTTACCTAACCGTGGCGTCATTCATTTCGGCATGCGGAAAAAGCTTAGTCCTAGGTATATAGTGCCGTTCGACATTCTGGAGCGAGTAGGTGATGTATCCTATCGTCTCGCTCTTCCACCGTCGCTATGTGAGGTGCATGACGTGTTCCATGTATCCCAACTGCGATGGTATATCCCGGACCCGAGCCACATCCTGGATGATTCAAAATTGGTTGTTGGTACCAACCTTTCGTATGAAGAGAGACCCGTGTCTATATTGGACCGGAGAGAGAAGGTACTCAAGAATAAGACTATTAGTTTAGTCCGTGTTGCATGGGGTCATCACTCTTTGGGTGAGTCGACGTGGGAGCATGAGGATGATATCCGATCACGATATTCTGACCTGTTTGACTCGTAAGGTATAATATCTTCCTTATGCCTTCAATTCCTTGCTTGAATAAATGACTGCATGATGGACTGCTTATTATAGCTTACGATTAGTATAGCTTGTCCTTGCCGCTCTAGCCTCTTAATTAAATTCCGAGGACAGAATTCTTTTAAGGTGGGTAGAGTTGTAATGACCGTGGTTCGTATTACGTATTTGGAATACGTATACGTATCTTGACTCGTATTTTATGTCTCCTGGCTTGGTCTATTTTGGGATGGCTTGGTTCGGCTTGGGTTGTTTATTGGTTCATCATGAACCAAGGGGAGAACCCTTACCTACCACCACCATCACCATTTATTAACCCATTCCCTCATTCTCTCTCTTCATTTACTTCTTCTTCTCCACCATTACTTTTCAACCACCAGGAGGAAGGGAGAGAGCTTAGAAAAGTGCAAACTTGCTTCATGATGGATCTCAAGTTTTATTGTTCCATTCTCTTCCTTACTTGATTCTAAGCCTCTTTAGAACTTGACATTTTTGGATTTGATGGATGGATTCTTGTAGATCTAAGTTTATAACTTTTCGGTTTTCTTGGTTTTGACCTCTAAAACTTGGTTATTTTCGAAAACTAATGGTTCTATGTTGTAGAGAATTCAATTTCATGCGGTTTTGGCTTTTGTTTTGCTTGATTTCGACTTCGGATGAGGAAGTTATGGCCATGGCAAGTTTTCGGAACTTTCATGGCTGAACTTGCTGTTTGGGGACGATGACCCCCATGCGCCCGGGAGGCCATGCGCCGGGAGGCCATGTGCTGTGAAGTCCCAACAATGCATCCCTTAACTCCGAGCGTGTCATGCGCGTAGGTTCCCTACGCGCATGTACTAAAGACGCAACGTGAGTTTCCCACGCACCAATGGTACAAGAATCCTACGCGCCAATGGTACAGGAATCCCACGCGTCGATGGTGTAGGAATCCCTATGCGCCAATGGTGCAGGAAATCCCATACGCCGATTGTGTAGGAATCCCATGCGCCGATTGTGCAGGAATCCCACACGCCGATTGTGCAGGAATCCCACGCGCCAATGGTGCAGGAATCCTACGCGCCGATTGTGCAGGAATCCTATGCGCCAATGGTGCAAAAATCCCACGTACCGATGGTGCAGAAATCCCACGCGCCAATGGTGCAGGAATCCCACTCGCCGATTGTGCAAGAATCCCATACACCGATTGTGCAGGAATCCCATGCGCCAATGGTGCAAGAATCCCACGTGCCGATGGTGCAGGAATCCTACGCGCCGATGGTGAATGAATCCTACACGCCGATTATGCAGGAATCCCACGCGCCGGAATTACTCTATTTTACTATTTTTGCCTGTTTAAGTTATTTTGTAGCTAGAATCTTGAAAAACTCAAAACATGAAAGTTGTAGATCTTTTCCTTGGCTTCAAGAATATGTTACTATTTATTTTATACAAGTTTCTCTCATTCATGATAAGGTAAGAATAGAACACGATAATGGCCCGCTGTGGCGTACTCTTGACAAGCAAACTGACATGATATATCACGACATGCTGTTACGACAGCTAGCCTGACATGACAAGTATAAAAGACCTGAACACCGTGGGCGATTGTGTTTGTACAAATAAACTGGTACTGTCTTACATCATGTCTAAGATGGGAATCCCTGAGTACCACGGTCAGGGGTACCTACTGAAATTGACTAAGGCTAATTAACTAGAATGATTCAGTAGTCATGAAGAGATTTCCAGCTACAGGCAATCCCGTTATCTCGGCGCATTCAGTGGACTTATAGCCTACCGACGAGTAGGGCACATTTCCAGCACACAGTCACGTGTTGCATTCTTCATAAAGGAACATTCGACCTGGATAACCGGATGGTCTGCAGGGCTTGTGGTTGTTGGGATAATCTCATTGCATCTTACTAGTAACTAGGCCTGTGATAACCCTAGTTAGTTAAAAGTATCAAGTCGTACTCTTGATTGGCCATGATTGATTGGATGGAGTTTATTCCAGTTTAGTCTTATCCTGATCCTGTACAAGATTGTGACATGACATGATTATTGATGCTTGCCTTAACAATAACGATCGGGGGTCCAGTTCTGTTCAGGCGAAGGGTTACAACCCTGGTCCTTATTTGGTTTAAGGATTGTAATTGGCTCCCGGAGCAGTTCTGTGTCCTCTCTTCGTTTATTGTGTTATTGCAATCCCATGCCATGTTCGTCATATTTTATCTTACCTTAATACAATGATTATTTATACTGGCCTTAGCAATAAAGATCAGGAGTCCATCTCTGTTCAGGCGAAGGGTTACAACCCCGGTCCTTGTTTGGTTTAAGGGTTGTAACCTGGCTCCCAGAGCAGTTCTGTGTCCTCTCTTCGTTTATTGTCTTCACTGTGCCAATAGTATTTGAGACGGAATTTCTATTGAGGTGAAGGGCTACAACCCCGATCCTTGTTTGGTTTAAGGGTTGTGACCTGGCTACTTGAATGGTTTTCTTGTACTCAGTTTACTGTTGTCATCTCTATTATTATCAGTTCTTTATTTATTGTCTTTAATATTCTAATTGTGATTTGCTGGTTTTAGTTCCTAAGTGAAGCCTTCTTTGTGGCACTTGCTCTTTCTGGGGTCTGACCCAGCTGGTTTTGTATGGCCAGATATCGGAGCAGCTCCAGAGGATCTACCTACCTTCCAGCCAGATGGTGACCTCCAGGCGTAACCCTGGCAATGAGTGGGTTTCTTTTGTCCTTCCACCTTATTGTAAAAATTATTCTTTTGAGACAGTTAGCCGGCGAGCACGTGTTAGCTCGTATTGCACCTTTACTTACTGTCTGCCTACGGGCTGTAACATGATTGACAGATCCTAGGGTTGATCATGTATGACTAAACTCTTGCTAGTCTTGACATTTTGTACGACTAGCTTCATGATCATCCAATATGTAATGTATGGGACGCCTTGCTATTATATATTTGTGCTCTGACATCTTGTAACTATTATTGCTTGCTTGAGATTGAGACAATAGGCTTGTTCATGACCATAGGAGACTGTTGGTTTATAGTTAAACCCTCATGTATCTAGACAGTCGTGACCGTATAGTAAGGTGGGTTGCACTTCAACATACGTAGCTGGCTATGTATGCCCCTGCTCTCCAGTATTCTGGTTCTGGGGCGTTACAGGGATACTTCCAACAAGAAATATATCAAAGAGTTGGCGCTGGACTTGCCAAAAATCTGAGTTTATCGGAAGCTTGGTCTAAAATTCCTAAAAAATTAGCTTTTTATGATTACATTGGTAATAATCCGACAAAAGGGAGGTTATTCAGAGCGGGATCAATGGACAGAGGAGATGGAATAGCTGTTGGGTAGTTAGGTCACCCCATCTTTAGAGATAAAGAAGGGCGCGAGCTTTTTGTACGCCGTATGCCCACTTTTTTTGAAACATTACAGGTAGTTTTGGTAGATGGAGAAGGAATTGTGAGGGCTGATGTTCCTTTTAGAAGGGTAGAATCAAAGTATAGTGTTGAACAAGTAGGTGTAACCGTTGAGTTCTATGGTGGCGAACTCAATGGAGTCAGTTATAGTGATCCTGCTACGGTGAAAAAAATATGCTTGATGTTCCCAATTAGGTGAAAATTTTGAATTAGACCGGGCTACTTTGAAATTCAATGGTGTTTTTCGTAGCAGTCCAAGGGGTTGGTTCACTTTTGGGCATGCTACGTTTGCTTTGCTCTTCTTTTTCGGACATATTTGGCATGGTGCTAGAACCCTGTTCAGAGATGTTTTTGCTGGTATTGATCCAGATTTGGATGCTCAAGTGGAATTTGGAGCATTCCAAAAACTTGGAGATGCAACTACAAGGAGACAGGTAGTCTAATACAAGATTGCTAGGGTATCTTTTGCCTCTATTTTTTTATTTGAATTGAATAGGGTACCAAAGAAATCTTCACTTGAATTACCCACTTTTTTTTTATTTTTCCCCCTTTTTTATATGGTAAATGATCCCAAATGAATAGGTGTGAAAGCTATAATTGTAAACCACGATCGAATCTATGGAAGCATTGGTTTATACATTCCTTTTTGTCTCGATTTTAGGGATAATTTTTTTTATTATCTTTTTTCGATAACCACCTAAGGTTCCCACTAAAAAAACAAAATAATTTTTTATTATCTCAACTGAAGTTGAAGTAATGAGCCGACCGATATAATATGGTCGGCTCACTACTTCAACTAGTCTAGTCCCCGTGTTCTTCGAATGGATCTCTTAATTGTTGATAGGGTTGCCCAAAAGCGGTATATAAGGCATACCCGGTAAAGCTTACAAGTAAACCAGATGGTGTGATTTGATTCTTTTTTCTTTAATGGAATAGGTAATAAAGCTACTTTGCCGCCTACTGCTACTAACTCACCACCTCCCCAAGTTAAGCTAGTACTTATTGCTGCACCGGGAGCTGTTACGCCAGGTGCTAAAGCATGGGTGTTTTGTACCCATTGAGCAAAGATGGGTTGTAATTGTATAGCAGTATCTGAAAACATATCTTGGGGACGTCCTAAATCACTCATGGAATTATTATGAATATACAAGCCAAAACTGTGAAAACCTAGAAATATACATGCCCAGTTAAGGTGCGATATGATTGCATCGCGGTGCCTAAGGACACGATCTAATAGATCGTTGTATCGAGTAGTTGGATCGTAGTCTCTTACCATAAAAATGGCTGCATGTGCAGCAGCGCCAACTATGAGAAATCCGCCGATCCACATGTGATGTGTGAACAACGAAAGTTGTGTACCATAGTCAATAGCTAGGTATGGATAGGGCGGCATGGAATACATATGGTGAGCTACAACAATGGTTGAAGAACCTAACATAGCCAGATTAAGAGATAATTGAGCATGCCATGACGTTGTTAGGATTTCATAGAGGCCCTTATGACCCTGACCTGTAAATGGACCTTTATGAGCCTCTAAAATGTCTTTAAGGCCATGACCAATAGCCCAGTTGGTCCTATACATATGACCAGCGATCAAGAAAAGAATAGCAATAGCTAAATGATGATGTGCAATATCGCTCAGCCATAGACCTCCTGTTATTGGATCTAATCCTCCACGAAAACTCAGAAAATTCCGCGTATTTTGACCAATTCAAGGTAAAAAAGGGGGTTGCTCCCTCGGCAAAAACTGGGATAAAGTTGAGCCAAAAGATCCCGATTCAAGATAAATTCATGAGGAAGTGGTATCTCTTTAGGATCAACTCCAGCATTGAGAAATTGGTTAATCGGTAAAGATACATGGATTTGGTGTCCCGCCCAAGAAAGAGACCCAAGTCCTAATAATCCCGCTAAATGGTGATTCAACATGGATTCTACAGTCTTGGAACCAAGCCAATTTTGGGGCGGCTTTGTGATAATGGAACCAACCGGCAAAAAGCATTAATAATGCAAAGACCAATGCACCAATTGCGGTACAATAGAGTTGTAATTCACTAGTTATTCCAGAAGCTCGCCAAATCTGAAAAAAACCGGAGGTTATTTGTATTCCTCGGAAACCGCCGCCCACATCGCCATTCAATATTTCTTGACCCACTATTGGCCAAACTACTTGGGCACTGGGTCCAATGTGAGTAGGATCACTTAGCCATGCTTCAT